>CM053598.1:83733690-83748597 GCA_028646575.1 Pseudocheirus occidentalis
CTGATTCCCTGGGTCCCCTTCCCTGGTCCCAGCTCCCTCCTGAATCTGCCAGACAATCACCTAGATTCAGGAGCTGAAAGCTTACAGGTTCTCGTCCAGTCCTCAGGGATGAACAGCTCCCAGGTCCTTGTCCAGTCCTCAAGGCAATCCCCGGCACACACTGAAGTTCACCGGATTCAGCACACCTCAAACCCTTCAGAACTTCTCTTGCCTGGAACTCAAGGATGAGCCAGGCCACCAGCAAATAAAGTCCCATCCTGTTCATATCTTCAGTCAGCTTCACTGAGGAACCAAATCCAAAATCTGTCTGTCTCTGTAAAAATTATTCCTTATAAACACTGGCCTTCTCCCCAAGTCCACAGGGGAGTGTCTCAACCAATAGCATTCTTCCATGTCGACAAGGGAATTCACACCTTCCAGACAAGGCTCACACCTTCCAGACAGAGCTCACATCTTCCATACTTAGCCCTAAATATCCAACAAATTGATTACCATTACAACCTGCTAAACCAGGTTAAGGGTAACTGAAAGGCTTCAGACCTGTTGGTAAGGTTGGGGCTCTCTACCCCAAGTATGTGAAGACTGTCCCCAGTGGAATGGGTGGATGGGAACAATTTGTTACAATGCCCACAAAGATTCTTAGAGCTTAGTCAGACACCAAAGGCACCGCTGTTATCCATTGCATCCGAACCATCACCAGTCATCCTCACCTTTGTCTTGGCATTGGGCTTCAGTGACTCTGGAAGAGAGAATGAGGCTGATAGCTTTGTGCACCTGTACCTTACTCAAATCCAATTTATTTGAAAGTCAAACATCATCCTGTGTTGTCACTAGTCCTCTTTGAAAACAAGAGACAATAATAAATCACAGCACATTTATGTTTTCAAGTATCCAAACTCTATTCATCCATCCATCTTTCAAGACCTACTTCTTGAACTCCTTTTGTTAGAAGTAGTGTGTTTAAGTGGAAGAACACTAGGCTTAGGCTTGAGACCTGGGTTTGAGTGGTTGGTCTGCCATTTATTGGCTGTGTGACTTTGGGTAAGACCACTTTGAGCTAACATAACTTCACTTAGGAATCAATAACACTTACACAAAGTTGTTGTAAAGAAAGCACTTAGTAACGAGACAGATTGATGCAGTGGAGAGTCAATCTTGGACTCAGGAAAACCTGAATTCAAATCCTTTCTCTGACTGTGACCTTGAGCTTACTCTCTTCTCAACCACTAAGCCTCTCAGTGTCACAGGCTGGCAATTCTCTATTGGCCTGTATTGATTAAGAGAGAGCTTCCTCCCCTAGAATTCCCTATGCCAATAAAATCACAAATCTGGTCCAAAAGATAGTATTTTTAAGCTATTGTCCAGACAGTGCAATTTCGCTCTTAGCAAACAGGTGGCTTTCTGCAATTCTCTACTTCAATATGTACATATGTTAAGAGGTCAGAGACCACTAGAGATATTCTCTCAGTCCCTAGATCAGTGTCAGGCAAGGAATAGGGATTTAATAAGCATTTATGGCCTCTATCTGCCATGTAGTTGGGGAGACAAGATGCCCCTATTCGTTTAGAGTCTAAATTTTAGACCATATTTATGGCAGCTGGAGGGTTCAGGGGCTAGACAGCTATAAGTTAGGAAAACCTGAGTTAAAATCCTGCCTCAAACACTCACAGGTCGTGTGACCCAGGGCAAGTCTTTTAGGTTCCTCAGTCTGTAAAATGGGCATGATAATAGCACTTCCCTCTCAGGGTGGCTGTGAGGATGAAATGGGATAGTATTTGCCAAGCAAACCTTGAAGTACAACCAAATACCAGCTATTATTATTTGATTCGAACTCAGGGGGAGGATCCTGGAAAGGAAAACTCTACTCTCTGGCCCTAGGTTCTTTTTGCCGCTTTTGTCCTATGTAATTAAAGTCAATGGCAGTAGGAAAGTGCTCCAGGGTGATTAAAAATTAATTCAGCATTCAACACTCGCGGAAAAGGAATACATTGGGAAACGTATTTTGCGTGCCTAGCAAGATGTAATTAGAAGATGGAGCTGCTGGGAGAAGAATAAGTAACTCGTGGATTTTTGCAGCCGCAGTGGTGTCAGTAGGAAAGGGATTGCTGCAGTTAAAAGGTAATGAACCTTCCCTTTCTCCTAAACATCTCCCTTCTAGGAGCAATTGATTTGCATTCATGGGGGGGGTTCAATAAAAAATTTGTAAGAATTCATAGTGATCTTCTTTCTGTTCCAGTGGATTTAAAGCCCCAGTCTGTACTACTTTGCCCCTAGGAGAGCATCTCCTGTTCTGCCCCTCCCCCCTTGAATCTGGTGCCATCTGTAGTTGGCTCTCCTCCCTCCTGGCTTGGCCCCAAGGTGCCTCTACCTCATCCCATCAGAGCCTCTGACTCTGGCTCTCTTCTGTCTCTCTGTCTCTGTGTCTCTGTCTGTCTCTCTCTTTTGCTGTCTGTCTTTCTCTCTCCCGCCCACCCCCACCTACCTCCCCTTCACTTCCCTTCTTTTTCCCTCTAATCACTCACTTTGCTTCTGGCTCTTGTTTTCCATTCTCTCCAGGTGTCCTTCCAGTGGACTGTCAAGACCTCTGGGGACAGTTTCTGCTCTCATCTCTCAGCAACAGTTCTTCTCCTTGAGATGCCAGCTGGGAGACTGGGTGTTCCGGGAAGCCTAACTCCTGCCAGTACCCTCCTTCCCCCCATGGATATTTCCTTTCCCCATCCCAAAAAATCTGCCAGCCCGGCTTCACACCTCAAAGCCCCTTCCAACTTGCCCATCTGGTGCCTTTGGGTATTTACCGGCTAGAGAAAAACGTTAACCCCTGAGAGTCTGGATCACTGGCTTTAAGAACTTAGACCAGAGGAAGGAGAGACTGTTTATGTCACTTTGGATGGCACCTAACACTTTGTCTCTTAGGACTGTTGCTTAATGATGGCTTCATGAGGAGGCAGAGGATGAACCCATAATAAATACTCAAGGGAAATTAGGGGTATATTTTCAGAGTTTTCAGAGTTACAGTAAAAACTAAACTTGGTATTCAAGGCCCTCCGGTCTGGTTCTGTTCCTATCCTTTTCATCAATCAACCAATCATCAAACATTTATTGATCATCACAAGCACAGTATGAGACTTTGGGAATCACAAGGCAAAAGTGAAACATTATCTGACCTCAAGGAGCTTACATTTTATAGATAGAGACCAACATGTACGTACAGAGCTATGTACACATTAGACACAAGATAAATATAATGGAATTTTGAGGAGGCAAGGAACTGTATTTCCTCTGTCTTCCAGTCAAACCTATTTTCTCACCATTCTCTGAACATTGATTTATTTGATATCTTTGCCTAAATCTTTTCTATAGCCCCAATTTAAATCTCCTAAATTTCCACCAATTGAAATGGAACCCAATGTTCAAAACCCAGTTAGCTGCTTGTAATCTTCTCTAATCTCCCTTTCCATCTCCTCACTGCCCTGCCCCCCCAGCCAGAAGTGATCTTATTGTTGCATTTATCACACTTTCTTCTGTATTGTAGTTGTCTATGCTTTTCCTCTCCCGGATTAGATTGTAAACAGCTTGAAGGTGGGACTTTGACTTTCTTCTTTGAATCTGCCTTCCAACCTAGAACTATGCTTTGCACTTAGTAAAGTAAGTGTTCTGTAAATGTCTGTTGAATTGTGTTGATACCCCCCTTCTCCATCTAGTATGGCATTTTAGACAGGAGGGCCCAATTTAGCTACCCAGAAGACCATTGCTTATGTTCTTATGGGAACCACAGGATAATAAATTAGAAGCTGGATAGAGCTTTAGAAATTCTCTTGTTTGGGGTTACTAAGTAGCATAGTGAATAGTGCACGGGTCCTGGAGTCTGGAGATCCTGAGTTCAAATTCAGCCTTGGACACTTAACACTTACTGGTGTGACCTTGGGCAAGTCACAACCCCAATTGCTCTGCCTTCCGGCCTCCAAAAAGAAAAAAAGAAATTCTCTAGTTCAACTAAGCCCCAAAGCCTATAAAAACACACATAACCTTTGACCTAGCAATACTACTACTAGGTATAGATCCCAAAAGAGATTTCTCTCTCTCTCTTTCTCTCTCTCTCTCTCTCTCTCTCTCTCTCTCTCTCTCTGTCTGTCTGTCTCTCTGTCTCTCTCTGTCTCTCTTTTTTCTTTTTGGAGGGCAATTGGGGTTAAGTGACTTGCCTAAAGTCACATGGCTAGTAAGTGTGTCAAGTGAGGTCCTCCTGACTCCAGGCCTGGTGCTCTATTCACTGAGCCACCTAGCCACCCCAGATTTTTTTTTAAGTACAAAAATATTTATAGCAGCTCTTTTTTTAAGGTGGCAAAGAACTGGAAATTGAAGGGATGCCCATCACCTGGGGAATGGTTGAACAAGTTGTATTGTGGTTACCCATAAAATGTAGAGAGTTAGTGTTACGGTTTCTCTGGAGACCCCAAAATAACAACACACCAGGTCCTGCCAAATGAATTCGGTTTGAGTCTTCTCTCAGCCAAGGAAAAGTAAAGTTTATTAAAAGTTTGCCCTATTGGGTAGACTCTTAAGGAGCCTATGTATCTGTGCTGCTTGCATTGGGCAAGCAGGCCAGAATCATCTGATACAGAGTAAGTCTACACTAGGTCATTCTATGGTGCTCTCAGACCACATGGAGGGAAGATGGGGTCTTATATACAGAAAGGTTGTGGGAAAAATCTAGGGGTGGTCTGGAGGAGAAGTTTGGGGAGGGTCTTCAGGAGGAGTTAATGAGGTCAGACTCCAGTAATTAAGGGTAGAAAGTTGCTGGAGGCTACCTGGAGCTGACAGACAATGGTGGGCCGGGCCAGTTCATGGGTGGAACAGGAGGATCTATCCATCTACAGGCAGGTTCACCCACATGCAGATATGCCCACATACTATTAAAGGGTCGTGGCATTAGGAAGGTTGAGAACCACTGGGCTATGGCCTCAGGCAAATGCCTTGCGTGGAAAGAAAGATGCTAGGAGAACTCAAGGGGGCTCCCAAAGCTTGTGCCTCATCGGTAGTATATGATTGATAGTGATGAAATACTATTGTGTTCTAAGAAATGATGAGCTAGATATTCTCAGGAAAAACTAGAAAGACTTACATGAACTGATATTCAGCAAAATGAATAGAACCAAGAGAACATTGTACACAGTAACAGCAATATCACACTGTGATCAATAGTGAATGACTTTATTTTCAGCTATTTTCAGCAATACAATGATCTAAGACAACTCTGAAGGATTTATGATGAAAAATGCTATTCATCCTCAGAGAAAGAACTAATGGAGTCTGAATACAGATCGAAGCATACTTTTTTTTAACTTTATTTTTCTTGGGTTTTTATTTTGGTCTATGTTTTCTTTTACAACATGACTAATATGGAAATATGTTTTGCATGACTACACATGTATAACCTATTTTAAATTACTTGCTTTCTCAATGGAGTAGGTGGGAAGGGAAGGAGAGAATTTGGAACTCAGTTTTAAAAACAAATGTTGAAAATTGTTCTTACAAATAATGGGGGCAAATAAAATATTAAATAGAAAAGAATAACAAAATTAACGAAGCCAAAGTAACCAAGAAAAGAAAAAGAAAGAAATTCTCTAGTTCAACTCCCTCATTTTAAAGACAGAGAAACTAAGACCTATAGAGGTTAAATGACTTGCTCAAGGTCAGATAGGTAGTCTTCTGTCTTTAAATTCAATATTCTTCCTACTGCATCACGGGAGTGATAGTGGTGATGTAAATTATGAAATATTCAAAGTGGAGGGGACTTTCGATTTCTAATCTGTTCTCATTTTACAAGTGAGGAAACTGAGGCCCAGAGAGGTGTTGGGATATGTAATTCATAGATTCTCTGGTTGTTATTTATGTGTTAGTCTTGTCTCTTCAAGGTAGTTGTAAGTCCTTAGAGAGTGGACTGTATCATCTTTGTATCCTTCACAGAATTCATGACAGTTCTGGACAAATAGGCAGTCATTCAATTAGTGCCTCAACCAATCAACAATTATTTATGTAGGGAACTTTTCCAGGTGATTTGGAGATGTCGAGAAGTATAACAGATTGTGTACTATAATTGGGAAGAAGAGATATTTGTACAGATTTAACGGGAACTGACAGGCACAGGGTCTCTGAAGATATCCCCACCATGGGTATCATCTAGATCAGCAGTTCTCAACCTGTGGGTTATGTTCAGTTTAAATACATCCTGCATATCAGATACTTACATTACAATTCATAACAGTAGCAAAATTACAGTTATGAAGTAGCAACGAAAATGAATTTTATGATTGGGGGTCACCACAACATGAAGAACTGGATTAAAGGGATTAGGAAGGTTGAAAACCTCTGACCTAGGGAATCTGCATCTAGAATTGTAATGGCACATGATTGGAAAGACTGTGGAGCATGTGTAGACATTCTGTCATTGGTTCTGTTCAGCTAGCTACATGGATAGGAGAAGTCCTGTTTTGATCGGCTGTTGGCACTTATAAAAGTCAACCTCGGCCATTCTCTTGGCTGTTCTGCTCCTGGTTTGACTTTGCTCAGAGTATCTGATAAGAGATAGTGCTATACCAGGGGAAACCTTGGACCTTCTCCCTTACAAATGCTATCTAATCCTATGAATATAGACCTCTGGTTTTTTACCTGACTCAGCATTTGTTATTTCATTTCCGATGAAGGGAGAGTGATGTCTTGGAGCCCCAACATTCAGATTTTTCAACTGTCTTTTCATCAATGCCTTGAAGATCAAGGAGTGACCTTCTGGACTCAGTTGGATCAGTCACATTTTGGCATCAACATTTGGAACCAATGTTATATAGCATCTAACATAAGTTTGAGCCCACTTTCCCCAGGGACCAAGGTGGGATAGGGGAGAGTGTGCTATGAGGCATTGGTGGAAGTATATGTTTGCTCTTACTACGTTTTCAAAGTATGGAATGCGGTGTCAGTTACTGGTACCTGACAGTGGAGGGGTAGGAGACAGTCATTTGGGGCTGATGGCAATAGATTAGAGATACCTTTCCCCAACCCTTCTTAATTCTAGTGTTATTTTCTCTCTACCAAGTATATAGTTTGCTTGTACATGTCTGTTTGTTGTCCCCTCTATTAGATTGTGAGCTCCTTTGCCTTTTTTTTTTTTTGGATCCCTAGTGCTTAGCACAGTGTCTGGCACATAGTAGGTGCTTTTGTTGTTGTTCAGTTGTTTTTTGGTTGTGTCTGACCCTTCATGCCCCCATTTGGGGTTTTCTTGGCAAAAATTCTGCATTTATTTGTTATTTCCTTCTCCAGGTCATTTTATAGATGAGGAAACTAAAGCAAACAGGGTTAAGTGACTTGCCCAGGGTCACACAGCTAGTAAGTGTCTAAGGCCACATTTGAACTCTATAGATGCATCTTCTTGACTCCAGGCCTGATATTCTATCTACTATGCCACCTAGCTGCCCTCTTTTATTAAGTAGGTGCTTAATAAATGTTTATTGACTGACTGAGGGTGTGGTATGGGAAAGGGACCAGCCTGGAAGTGGGGGATGAAGCAACCCAGTAGAAAAGGAGGAAGAAGTCAGAATGGGTATAGGCTCAGCCAGGAGTGAGTAGAGCAAGCTTAGACTAGTTGAGGCAAAAAGAAGCTAAGAGTTGCTGATATACCATGGGGAGAAGGAGGGGAAGGATTAGAAAGAGAATCTTCAGGACAGAGCAGTAGCCTCCCCCCAAATACCCATTTAGTCCAAATATTTAAATTCTGATGAATAGGCAAACCAGATCCTGATCTTTTGAGAAGGCAAAAAAATGGGATGGAGTGAGGATTTGGGGCTGTGAGAGATTTGTCTTTTGCCAGTGAGGAAGTCCTTGCTTTTGCTAGTGATTTTTTGCATCTGGGTTGGGTAGAGATTTGTGTCTCTGTATGGACACAAATCCTTTGTGTATGTATGTATCCTTTCCATCTTTCCTCTTCTCCTCTCTGGTAACTGGTAGAACTTGTAAATCCAAACTTCTCTACATCCATCCCTTCCTCTGACTCAACGGAAGGGGAGTGCTGAGGAGAGCCACCCTGTTTCTTTCTACTCCATAGCAGCCCTGGCCTAGATTGCCCCCAGGGCCTTCCTGTGTGTTTCCTAGAACCAACCAACATCTATCAAATGCCTGCTATGTGCATGGCATTGTGCTTATGATTAGGGATGCAAAGATAAAAATGAAACTGGTCCCACGTTAGGGGTAAAGTACCTTCTATGGGTGATATAGAGTAGGCACATAAGGCAAATGCAACACAGAAAAAGAGTGTTCCTAGTTGGGGTTAGGTGTGAAACAGAGACTGACCCTTTAATTTCTTGGATAGAAGGAATTCCCTCATAAAGAAACTCCCTCGGGGCAGCTAGGTGGTACACTGAATAGAGTACTAGCCCTGGAGTCAGGAGGACCTGAGTTCAAATCTGGCCTCAGACACTTGACACACTTACTAGCCGTGTGACTTTGGGCAAGTCACTCAACCCCAACTGCCCTCCAAAAAAAAGCAAAAAAAAAAAAAAAAAGAAAGAAACTCCCTCTACCAAAGCAGACTGGCACCTTCAATACAACTTCCAGTTGCAGAGATTTACAGTGAGACGTGAAGTGATTTGCTGGAAGTCACAGGTAGGGAAACAAGCATGAAGTGCCTACTATGTGTCAAGAACCCTGCTAAGCACTTCACAAATATTCATCTTCACAGCAGCCTCAGAGGTAAGTGCTGGTGGGAGCTGAAAGCTTCAAAGTGTGGCAAGAAAATCCCATGGGCCCATAAACACTACAGCCATGAGTCAGACAAACAGGGGTTCTTAGAATTCCTTCTAAGTCTAGGCCTGGATATTCATCAGTCTCTCTCTCTCTCTCTCTCTCTCTCTCTCTCTCTCTATTGTACATTTCTCTTCCCAGTTTGGGTGAGGGACTATTCTGACTGGCCAGCATCAAATGGGCACAGGGTCAAAGGTCAGTGAAGGCATGTTGATTAACTGATTGGTTAGGGGCTTTTGAGCCTCCCCTTTTTCCTTTGGACATAAGGTTGGATTATGAGTAAATGGGACCTTGGAGCTCCTAATCCAACCCTCTTGTTTTACAGATGAGGAAACCGGGGCCTGCAGGGATAAATAACTTTGTAATAGAGATGTCCTGTTGGACTTTTCAAAGCCCTCACTTTTCCAGTCTCCTTATACTTTACACCCCTCCAAGTACCCTATGATCTAGTGACATTTGAATCCTCGCTGTTCTTCACACAAGACACTCCATCTCCCAATTGCATTCTCTTGGTCTCTTAAAATTCCTTCTCCAAGAAGCCTTTCACAGTCTCCTACAACGGGGTGCCGTACTTCTGAGAATGCCTCCGACTTACCCTATACATACTATGTCTGTATGTATCTGTTTGCATGTTTCCTCCCCCCATTAGAATGTGACCTCCTTTAGGACAGGGACCTTTCTGCCCTTCTTTGTTTCCCTAGCCTTTATCACAGTGCTTAGCAACCAGTAAGCACTTGGTGACTCGACTTGCTGAGGACTGTTGAAGATCACACTGACAGAAAGTGGCAGTCAAGACTTGAATTCAGGTCCCCTGACTCTAAATTTAGTCCTTTTTTTGCAGTGCTATGCAAGAAGAAAGAGAAAAAAGGGACTACCTATCATGTAAATCATAAAAATATATCTCCCACTGAGTTCTTTATTCCAAATAGTTCGGATGGTTTCTCTTCCTTACCATGGTTCTCTCCTATTTCTCATTGTGCCCCCTGGCCTCACTTCTCCCCACATACCTACCTGCCCATGCAGGAGCCTAATAATTCCTCTCTCTCTTTCAAGTTGACTGGCTGCAGATGCTTGGAGGCAATGACCCACTCTTAGTCAGGACTTCATTCTCTTCATTCCTTCCTCCTCAGTCAGGCCTCACCCTCTCCCACTGCAGAATCCCTCCTCAGTGATGCCTTTGTGGTTTGCAGGTTCCTGAAAGCATCTCTAAGCGTAGTTCCCATCAGAGTTCAGGGACAGGAAGTCCCAGATGGCTTGGTGCTCCGTGGGTGTGTAGTCATGCACACAGATACAGATAGACATGTAGACATGGTAGATGGGGCTTGAGAAAAGGAAGAGAGAGCAGTTTCTGACTGTAGTGGGTCTTGATGGGACCTTAGGACTTTCAGCAAAGGAAGCTAGCAGGTTTTACAAAGAGCTTGGTTTCCTCATTCAAGGAGTCTTCTCTAGCGATTTTTTGTTAGACTACTTTTCCTCCAAGCTAGACTCCATATGCCTATTTCCCCCAGTATTAGACCCACAGAACAAGGCTGATAGAATTAAAAATAGAAAGGGCTCCTTAGAGATCAACTAGCACAACTGTCTCACTACAGAGAAGGAGAAAATGAGGCCCAGGGGGAAGTGGGAGAAGTGATCTCTGAAGGTCCCACAGCAAGTGAGCAGAAGAATCAGGGTCAGCACTCAGGCCTCCTGACTCTCAGTCCAAAGCTCTCTCTGCCTCTGGTAGCTGGCCTGATGACATATCAGACAGGCTCTTCTTCCTCTTTCCCTCTACTCTCTGCTTGAACATGCTTCATTTAAGCCTTGAGGCCTGCAGGGACTGTGGCCAAAAGGTAGATTCTTGTGCACTGTCTGGACTGAATCAAGCTGCTCAGGAAAGGCAAACATAAGCGCCTATCCTGCCTAATTTGGTAGAAGAGCTGGAAGCCAAAGAAACAGAACAATTGTATTTGCCCTAACATGTCACTTTTTATGGGCTGCCCCAAAGATGTTGGAGGCCTCCTTCAAGCTGTAATCCTGCCTGGTACAGGAATTCTGTGGATGGAGATGGAATTTCAGGGAAAGGAGATAAAAGTTGAGGGTAGGTTTTTGGGGTAATAAATGCCTGCTCATTTCCTCCCCCTTCCCATTATTGGGGACTATATCCAGTCGTCCTCATCTATATCTTGCCATTGGACCCAGAAAGCTCTGGAGTAGAAAGTGAGGCCGGTAGCTTTGCACAGCCTTTCCTCACTTAAATCCAATTCACTTGCAAGTCATAGCATCACCTTCCTCTCTGAGAATGAAGGACAAACAACTCCCCATTATTAAAGGGGCAATGTCATTAATTTTAAAATAAAATTAGTGAAAATTATAAAGTTATAAGGGGTCCTCCTTTGAAACCAAGCCTGGGCCCATTGACTCAGAGGCAAGAAGCTAAAGTACCTCTAGCCCAAGAGAGAAGGTTCAATCAGAGCTCATGACTCTAAAGCCAGCTGCTATAGGCAGCTTGTCTAAAAGAGACATGGTACTGTTATTAAGATACCACAAGGAAAGCTTCTGTGGGTACCCCCAGTCTCTTGCCTGAACCAGAATCAGAGAATGTTAGAGCTGGAAAGGATGAATGAGACCATTTAGGCCAACTCCTTGATTTCACAGAGAATAGAGATTTGCCCAAGGATACAGCATAGCCTGTTGACAGAGGGATGACTAGAACTCAATTCTCCACCACACTGGTAGTCAGGAAACTCGAATCTATGCTCCTTTGAGGCTGGGATGTAGATTGTGACCCTGTTCATCTATAAAATGAGGTGGTTGTATTTAACGATCTATAAGACTCTTTCCAGTTCTAATGATTCCTGGCTAACAAATTAAGGAGTCTTCCATTATAGGAAAGGAAGGGTTTGGGGTTAGAGTTTAATTCTCTGGATCATTTTCTCAACCTCTCATTTCCCGTGGGATATGGAGATAGCTCCTGGGAGGCAGGGCTTGTATTTGCTTCCTAATGAGTTCACCAGGGAAAAGGAAACACTTTCTATTTCCCTTGGAATAGAGACATGTCAGAGGAAGGGAAGACAAAGAAGAGAGCCAGGCCAGGCCAGTCAAGACCACAAAAACAGGCAGACTAGTGCTCCTTGTAGAAATCTGCTTATCTTCTCCAGGACTGCGCATTTGCCTTACCCACTTTGGGCTAATAGTTCGGTTCTGGTTCGTTTCTTCCTTCCCTCTCTACAATCCTTCAGAATTGAGGGAAGGAATGTAATAGCATAACAGACCAGATCAGACTTGACTTAGACTAATTATTTAATGACAACAAATAGGAGAATGGAGATGGCAGAGGGAGAAAGTGCAGAAGCAGCAGGAAGAGATAGGAAATGTGTTGTCATTTTCTTTCAGCTAGCCCTTCCTGCTATTGAGGCACCTACGGGAAATTAGGTTCAGCAGGGACACTATATTTCCCCAATTCAGAGGTTTTCACTGAGCCTGGTGAGTCACTCACCTGCTGGGAGAAGACTATTTTTAGCTGGAGGTAAATCAGCTCTCTGATTGCCAAACCAGGCTTTTTCCTTCGTTTTCTTTGTTTGGAGGGGAGATGAGCCCCAGAAGAGACAGACCTCTGTGTCACTTTACTCACCCCTCTTTCAACACCGAAAATCACCCAATCACTTGTCTGGAAAGCCCTCTCCACTCCCCATCCAAATCTATTCAAGGCCTACTTTAAGTCCCTCCTCTAGCAGGCCTTCCCAGACCATTCCAGACTTCCCTCTCTCCAGAATCCTTTCTTTAAAAAAAAAAATTATTGATATCTTTTGTTTTAATATCACCTAAATCTCCCCCTTTTTCCTCATCCCCCCTCCCAAAGAACCATCCTATATAATGACATTTTTAAAGAAAAAGAGGGGGGGAAAAGCAAAAACAAATTGCAAAACTGATGAATAAATGCAAACAATTCAAAATATATGCAGTGTTGCACATTCTTGGGTCTCCCATACCTGCAAGTGACTGGAGGAAATTATCTTCTCATATCTCTTTTTCTGAGGTCAGGTTTGTTCTTTGGAATAATCTAACATTAACATTTGATTATTTCGTGGTTATTCTTTCCACTTACACTGTGTAACCTTGTTCTGGAATACTTTCAAAACTTAGAATCTGGATGGCACAATTGTAGTGTTTCTTATCCTATCCCCAAATTGTTTCATGTACGTAAGTCACCTCTTCTAATGAGACTAGAAGCTCAAACTTAACTAGTATTAATCATAGAACTTTGAAGAATCCTAGAATCTTAGAGCTAGAAAGAACCTCAAACACCATCTAGTCCAGTCAGGATACATATAAGAATCCTTTTCTACAACACCTTGATAGGTGGTTATCTGGCCTTTACTTAAAGACCTAGGGTGCTGACTAATATGGTAATATGTTTTGCATGACTGAACATGTGTATCCTATATCAAATTGCTCACTGTATCAGGGAAGGAGGAGGTGAAGGAGGGAGAGAGAAAATTTAGAACTCAAAAACTTTAAAAAAAAAGAGAATGTTATATATAACTTGTAGTGAATTGCTTGCCTTCTCAATGGGGGTGGGAATGGGGAGGAAGAACAGGAGAGAATTTGGAACTCAAAGTTTTAAAAATGAATGTTAAATTATTTTTACATGTAACTGGGGAAAATAAAGTATTATTTTTTAAAAATTATAGATCAAAAATTTCCTCTAAAGTTATCTTTAACCATGTTTATATAAAGCCAAAATACTAACATTTACTTACTTAAACACTTCAATACTATATTGATTTAAGAATATTTTTATTGTCTTATTGAACAACAGAATAAAAATAAGTAGTATTTATTTTACCTTAAAAAAAAAGACCTATGTTAAGGGCTGGTATAGGGGTGGGGGAGTCAGGGCTGGGATGGAATCCACTATATCCCAAAGCAGACAAACCACTTTAATTTGGACTAGCTCTAATTTTTTCTTTACACTTGATCTCATTCTGCCTTTTTCCAGCCTCTGTTCATGGCTCCTAGTTCTCTCTGAGGTCAGGAAGAATAAATCTAATCTTTCTTCTATAAGACAACCCTTCTAATATTGAAAGACTATTCTCCCTAAATCATCCATTCTCCAGGCAAAATATCCTCAATTGCTTCAACCATTCCTTCAATGATGGTTTCAAGAGCCTTCTACTATAATTAACTTTTTCTTTCTTAAGATACTAACTCTAAATGTACTCTGCCGAGGGTAGAGTATATAGCAGGACAGTCATCTCCCTAATCCTGGACATTGTATCTTTCTTTCTTTTTTTTTCTTTTTGGAGGGGAGAAGGCAGGGTAATTGGGGTTGTGACTTGCCCAAGGTCACTTGGCTGGTAAGTGTCTGACCTAGGGTACTGTCTGAGGCCGGATTTGAACTCAGGTCCCCCTGACTCCAGGGCCAGTGCTCTACTCACTGAGCCTCCTAGCCATCCCCACTATATCTTTCTTAATGCAACTAAAGATATCATTAAGTTTTTGAACAAAAATGTTTTATGATGGGCTAATAACGCATTGAGCTTGTGGTACACTCAGGTTCTCAGGTCTTCTCCATCTAGCTACCCCTCTTCCTAGAGGTACCTCTGAAGATGATTTTTTTTAACACAAGTGTAAGCCTTTACATTTATCTCTATTAAATTTTATTGTATTGAATGCAACCCATTATTATCTCCTGTTGAGATCCTTTTGGATCCTGATTTTTATCTCATGCATGCATAAATTACACACACGTAGTGAGCACCTAATAACTGTTTATGGAATGATTGAATGAACCAGAGATATCTCTTTGACTATCTATCCCCCAGAACGCATACCCCTGTTCTGGGTGCTAACACAAAGTTGTCAGTTTATAAAATTTTAGAACTGGAAAAGACCTTAGAAATCATCTAATCTAATCCTTAACCACATTCAACCCAGTAAGTATTATATGCATCACTATTTGCAAGGCACCATAGTATCTGCCAAGACTATGAAAACAGGGGCGGCTAGGTGGCACAGTGAATGGAGCACCGGCCCTGGAGTCAGGAGGACCTGAGTTCAAATCCTGCCTCAGACACTTAACACCAAAACTAGCCATGTGACCTTGGGCAAGTTACTTAACCCCAATTGCCCTCCAAA
>CM053598.1:83754576-83772166 GCA_028646575.1 Pseudocheirus occidentalis
TCTCTCTCTCTCTCTCTCTCTTTCTCCCTACTTATCTCAAGTACCAACTCCCCATTAGCTATTTTTGTTTCATCCTTTCCAGTCCAAAGATCATTCTTCTTGGTAGAGAAAACAGAAGATAATACTCGCTCCACCTCCTTTCCCCGCTCAGTTATCATTGTCTCTTGTCCCCTGAGTCATCCCATCCACCACTTTGAAGAACTCTATAAATATGTAAATGTCAACCATCCTTTGCTATTGGGAAAGTCTGATGGGAAGAGCCCTGAGGTCAGAGATAGTAGACCAGACCTAGTGCCGTGGGTCCTCTCTTCCTCCCTTCAAGTGTTCTTAAAGCAGGACCTTTCACCTCTGCGAGAATCAGTTTCATCATCTGTATTAATAAATAGATGAAACTAGATTCCCTCTAATGTCATTTCTGGCTCCATGTCCTGTTATTTTAATTCTTATTCTAACTGTCCATGTGAGGTCTGCATTTCTGCAAAAGTAAACTCTTCAAAGAAGAGAGGGAGGTACATTCTTGTGCTTCTTCTCCAACGCCAATCTCCTTGGTCATTATAATTACATAATAGCCAATTTCTTTTTGTCACCATCCTCATCGTTGTCATTGTTCTTCCAATCGTGTTACAGTCATGATGTAAATTTCAACAAACTTTAAAAAATGCCTCAGTGGGGGCAGCTAGGTGGTGCAGTGAATAGAGCCCTAGAATCAGTAGGACCTGAGTTCAAATCTTGCCTCAGACACTTGACACTTACTAGCTATGTGACCTTGGGCAAGTCATTTAACCCCAATTGCCTTGCCTTCCTTCCTCAAAAAAAAAAACTAAACTAAAAAATGCTTCATTACTTACAGAATGTGATGCTAGTTGTTGGCAGAGATATAAAGTCAGAGGAAACATGGTCCTTGCCTTCATGGAGATTATAGCCCACATAGTAGAAAATGATTCATAAATACTAATAAAAATGACAAATTAACTCAAGATAATTTTATAAGAGAAGCCCAAACTGCTGAGTAGGATTTGAAGGAGGAAAGGTGGAATCAGGGAAGGTTCCCCAAAGCAGTCAAATCAAATCAACAAACATTTATCAGGCATTTCCTGTGTGTCTGAGAAAAAATTAAAGAGATTTCCTGTCCTCAGTGAACTTTCATTCTGCAGGGGGAAAGACAACACATACAAGGGAATTGAAAAGCAGGAGGGCCTGGTGGGGGTGGGGGGGTGAGGGGTGGAAGAAGGTACTTACATAAAGTCCAAGAGAAGAATGAAGGATGGCTGTCCTGGGCCCTTCCTAAAAATGGAGGCTCAGGAGGAGGTCACTAATGGGAGAAAGGTCCAAAAGGGCAGAAGTGGGATGGAGGTGGCATTTAAGGTGGGTTTTTAATGATGAATAGGAATTCAACAGGAAGAGCTGGGATACTTTTACAAATGCTTCAACAAACTCCTGAAGGTAAGAAAATGTCTGGAGTATTACGCATAATATCCATAATGCAAGTTCTCATTCAGAAGAGCTAAGGATGAAAAGGAAGGTCGTAGCAGCTTTTTGTAGGACTTTGAATGCCAGGCAAAAGAACTTCACTTAGGAAATAAAGGAAAGACTGGAGGGTTTTCTGGAGAGTAGTGAGGTAATCAAATGCATGCATACAGAAGATAAATCTGGCTGAGGTGTGAAAGATGGATTGGAGAGGGAAGAGGTACTGACACAGAAACCTATTAGGAGGCTTTTGCAACAGTCCAAGCACATGACAATGTCTAGAGATCCAGGCAAAGGTTTGCTAAGTTAGATCTCAGAGGTGAGGGAGATAAAGGAGTCAAAATAGCCCCAAACAGGGGAGCTTAGGTGGATGGCAGTGCCTGTGGCAGAAATAAATGACTGAAATAGTGAAGTCATAAGAGACGCATGTTTAGGGGAAGGGAGAGTGAGATTGATTCTGGACACTCTGGGTTTGAGGCACTGTCCTGTAGGTGGTTGAAGATGGAGGTCTAAGGCACTGCAGGAAGGTCAAGGATGAAGATACAGACTTATAAGTTACCTGCATAGAGGAGGAGTAATAATGTTCTCCCACAACCATGCTAGTGAATGGTCTTGCCAAGGGAGAGAACCGAGCTGTCAGACTTTGGCACAGGTTCATGGCACAGGTATGAGGAATCTCAGAACAATGAACATTTCAGTTGATAATAAAGAAGGATCCCAGGCCACTGGGCCTCCCATGCCATTTAGGATTTCTCTTTGGGGTTCATCTGCCTCTCTACTTCTCTCAATATCTTACAGGCTTCCTTCTTTACTTTCCTCAACTCAGCAGAAAAGGAGCTGCTATTGTGACCTCCTCTACTCCAGGCTAGGAAGATCAGACAGCATACTGTAGCTGGGAGTGGAAGCTAAGGATTTGAAGGCACCTGTAGCAGAACAACTTTTAAGAACTAATGATAGACAAGGAGAGAAGATGGCAAGGGGTAGAGCCTAGGGGAACTCATTCCTTAAAGGACTTAGATGGCTGCTTCCATAACCAGGAGCAGAAGACACCGCAGATACAGATATCTTGCTTATGAGATTTCTGTCCTTCTCGCCTGCCTCCCCCTCTCCATTGTAGCTTTGGGATGCCAGAGATGAAGTAAGAGGATTCAAAATCCACTGGACAAACTCCAACCACAGTAGTTTCTGCCTGAAGAAAAATAGGGCTAGAGAACCTGGGGGCACTTCTTAGTTCACTCAAGGGAATCACATAATTTTAGAAAGCAGAAAATATCACAGCTAGAAGGGGCCTTTGCAATCCCTTTATCTTTTTTAAGGGATTTTTAAAATTCCTAATTTTAAAGAGGTGGAAACAGAAGCTTAGAGAGGGAAAGGTAGGGAGTAACTTACCCAAGGTCACATAGCCAGTTCATGACAGAACTGAGGCCAAAACCTAGGCCACCTAATTTGGTAAATGATGAACTCCTCCCCCTCCCCCCATCTCAAGAAGAAGCTGGCACTGAATTATCTGTATGTCCTAGATATGCTGAGTTGGGGCAGATCTCATCAGGCACTTTAAGGAAAAGAATTATTTTGCAGAAACCTGAGTCCTACACTTTTGCCCTTAGGGACAAAGGAACCAATTTACCTTGCAGTTCTTCCTGGTGTCATGCTATTTGGACAGGTGCCCCCAATCTTAGAGCACCTGGGCTACAGCTGCCTGGGAGGCTGAGATGCAGAAAGTGCCTGGGAATCCTCATTCCCTCCCCCACCCCCCCAGGGGTTCTTGCATCTGCTGGTTATGAACCAGGGACATCTTGTTAACATTTCTAATAGTTAATGCCATCATCTTCTTGGGCCTGTGACCTATCATTAAGCCTTCAATTCTGACTCCTATTATTAACAACATCATCTTATATCCACATAACTCTAAAATTTGTGAAGTGTTTTCATATCTGTTATGTTATTTGAATCTTGGCACAGGCCCTTTGAAGTAGGAAACAATTATAATCCCCATTTAACAGAGAATAGTGAGAAAAGTGAAAGGATGTGTCCAAAGTCACCTAGTCAGTTAGCTGCAGAGCAGTGTCATCTCTCAGTACCCAAGAGTATACATGTCAAGTATTAGCATGTAGTAAAGTTACATTGACTGTCTTTGAGGCCTTTAAGGGGAGGAGACATTGCCCACATCAGCACAGCCTAAGGGTTGTGTGTAAGAGGGAAAGGGTGGTTTTCCTCTTTCACCACTGTGATGAGGTAGATAGATAATCCAGCTTTTGGAACTGATGCTACATGCAGGAGCCTCAGATATTTTTTTTTTTAATCACAGAATGATTTCACATTCTTCAATGATTTTTCACATTCCTGGCTGCCTCCATGAATCTTTGTGCAACTGGCTAGCAAGAGGCATAGGATGGTTGCCCCAATTTTCCATACCCCAGGAATGACTCTAGAGTTAAGACAACTCACATAGCCTCTTTCCATTGGACCACAGTGAGACATTAGGTGTGATCTTTGCTGACCCTTCCCAAGGGGTATGGAGCAGGGATCTAAGACACTGGACACTGCCCAGGGAGCTCACTTCCTTAAGGCTCATGCAGAATCTCAGCTCTAGAACAAACTGAGAGATCATCTAGTCCAGTGGTTCTCAACCTTTCTAATGCAGCAACCCTTTAATACCTGGACATGGGCATATCTGCATGTGGGCGGACCCACCTGGAGATTGATAGAGGAGCTGTGTTTCGGTTCCTAAGACCATTGGAAATAGGTGTTTTCTGATGGTCTTAGGCGACCCCTGTGAAAGGGTCGTTCAATCCCCCCAAGGGGGTCGCGACCCACAGGTTGAGAACCTCTGATCTAGTCTAACCTATAGTTGAACAAGAATTTCTTCTACTTATGATGTGCCTGGCAAAACAGTCAGCCAGCCTTTGCCTGAAGATCTCCAGGGAGAGAGGATCCTTCCACTTCAGGGGGCAGCTCATTCCCCCATGGGGCAGTTCTAACCATCTTGAAGTTTTTCATCCAGCCTACCTCTGCCTTTCTGTGGCTTCTGTTTGGGGCTCTTGTTTATGCGCTCCTCATCCTAGTTATAGATCAAGAAGAACAAATTTTGTTTCTCTTCCCCTAAACAGACCTTTGATTCCTTACTTTACAGGATCTCAGATCCTAGGAATTGTAGAAGTCATTTAGCCTAACCCATAAATGTACAAGAATCCCCTCTATAAAATATATAACAAATGGTCATCCAGTCTTTGCTTGAAGACCTTCTGTGGACAGAGCTCACCATGTTCCAAGGTTGTTCATTCTACTTTTGCATAACCCTAATTGTTAGGAAATTCCTCCTACAACAGCCTCTGCATAGATTTTACTCATTGCTCCTGTAGCTATATTCTGGGTCAAACAGAACAAATCTATTCCCTTTTCCAAATGACAGCCTTTCGAATATTTGGAGACATTCATTATGCCCCCTTTAAGTCTTCTGATTACATCACCATTTCTTTCAGCCAGTCCACATATGGCATGATCTCAAGATCTTATTTGCTCTCAAACAACTGCAATCTATTACAGTAGAATTGATAGGGATGGGATCTGAACTCCCAAAAGGAAGAGCCCCTGACTTTCGCATGGCCTAGGTCCCCAGCATTTGCTGGGGTTAAAGGTCCTTCCCAGTTAATTAACTGCCCTTTTATTGTCTGCACTTGGGCCTATCATAGATCTCTACTCCCTTAATCCCATCTAGACCCCTCTGTTCCCACAGTGCTCTGTATAAAAGATCCATCTTGCCTCCATTAAAGAACTCAGATTCCTTAAGAGTCTGACCAATATGGCAGATTTTTAGAATCACACCCACTCTCTATCAGTGTTCTAATAAACCTCACTTCTGGTTGAAAGAAGGCATGGGTCGAATCCATTCAAGGCAGAACCTGAGTGTCACTATTTCAGGGTCCCAGTACCTCTAAACCTTAACAGAATGAGAGAAGCCTGGAATGAGAGACCCTGGGTTCATATCTCACTCTGATGCTAAATACCTGTGTGACCTTACATTTGTTAAGCACTGACTAAGAGTCAGGCCCTATGCTAAGCATCAGGGATCCAGAAAGAGGCAAAAACAGTCCCTGCCCTCAAGGAGTTTACAATCTAATATTACAATCACAAGTTACTTCCTTTCCCTGAGTCTCAGTTTCCTCACCTGGAAAATGAGGGAGTTGGACTAGATCATCTCTGAAGACTGTTTTAGCTTCAAATATATGATTTTACAATCCTTCCCCTGGAAGTTCTCTGGTTGATTAATGTACTTCCTAAAGTGGCACACAGATTTGGAGGCAGCTTAGTGAAATGGGAATAAGGGTACTTACATTGCCTTAGGATTGCTGTTGGGGAATGCATTTTGAAACCCTTAAGCATAATAACTGAGTTATTTATATTATCATTATCATTACCTAGAGGAATAGGAGCCCAGAAGGGATCTATAGCCAGCCAATCCAACCCCTGGAAGCTAGACCACAAGGTCAAATATCCATGGGCTCAGGACCCTGTAGCTCCCTCCCCCCAACCATGGAAAGAGACAACAGGAAAGGATCAATCAATCAATGAAGTAGTGGTATAGAAACTCATTGTGCTCTTATGTAACTCCCCCTATCTGAACCTCAGCTTCCTTACCTGTGAAGGGAGGGGGAGCAGACCAGGTGATCTTTAAAGGCTCTTCTGGATGACCAAGTTATTCTGAGTATTAGAAATGCTCAAATCAACTACAAAGGACCTATGAAGGAAGATGCTATCTATCTCCAAAGAAAGAACTGATAAACAAAAGTATGTTTTTTTCTTTTTTTCTTTTTTTTGGAGGGGGGAGGGCAGGGCCATTGGGGTTAAGTGACTTGCTCAAGGTCACATGACTAGTAAGTGTTAAGTATCAAAAGTATGTTTTCATATATATTTATACAATTTTACTTATATTTATATATCTATGTTAGATGGTGGCCTTCTCTACTATTGTGGGGTGGGGAAGGAGGGAATAGTTTGGAACCTAAAATGTATAACCCCCAAATTAATTTTAATTTAAAAAGAAAAAAAAGAGAGTCTCCTTGTTGGTCAAGCTTCTGGGACCCAGCAACTTCTGCTGTTGTATTGGTTTGTTTTAGGTTTTTTCTTTCTTTCTTATCCAGGATGTAGACTAGGAAAGGGGCATGAGATCCTGGGAGATTGTGAAATGCAAACATCCACTTGTTGGCAACTGTGAGTTCTTTTAAGTCCCCAGAAACAGAACTGGAGATCTGGACTCCAGCTGGCCTTAGCCCTAGGAATCTTGCCTCTCCATTCCCCAAGGGCTTTTTACGAACAAAAATGGCATTGAATTGAGGAGAGTAGGACCTAATTCAGTTCTCCTGAATCATTTTAGAGAATCCTAGAGTGTTAGAACTAAGGAGGGCTTGGAGACCACCTAGTCCACTTAGTTAGAAGCTCTTCATCTGGGGTCCCCAAGGGGCTCTGTGGATAGATTTCAGGGAGTCCCTGAACTTGGACAGAGAAAAAAATATATATATTTCAATATAATTGGCTTCCTTTTTATTCTTATGTATTTGTGCACTTCAAAACATGTTTCTGCGAAAGGATTCATAGGAGCTCATGACATAAAACAGATTAAGAAGCACTGCTCTAGTCCAGTGACATTGTTTTGCAGGTTATGAAACTGAGACCTAGAAATTCGCCTAAAGGCATATATTGAATTAATGACAGAGTAAGGGTTTCTTGAACCCAAATTCTCTGACTTCCATTCTTGTGCTCTATCTTCTCCATTGTGTTGACTCCCTTCCAATTTATGTACCAATTGGTCCATTGGAGCCCTGCTCCGATGCCTCTTTTCAGTGTGGCAGTGACCCTGCAGTTCCCAAAGCCAACAGCAGCAGAGCACAAGTTCTGGTCAGTCCTACTGAGCTGGAAGTGTTTTAGGTAAGAGACTGTATGTTTGTTATTTGAGGTCGTCCCCAGATGGGTGAATGTTTAGCCCTGACAACTCTCTTTTCCCAATTTTTCTTCTACCTTTCTTGCTTGATTTTTAAAATTCTTTTTGAGCTCTTCCAATAGGACATATTGGGCTTGAAACAAATTCACATACCCCTTTGAGGTTTCACAAGTAGGCATTTTGACATTGCTGTCCTCTCCTGAGTTTGTGTTTTGATCATCCCTGTTGCCACAGTAGCTTTCTATGATCAGGGTTCTTTTTTTTGTTTGGTTGGTTTTTTTGCCCATTTTTTAAAAGTTGAGCTCTGCTTCTGGGGTACAGGGGACTTCTTGTACCACAGGAGGGCCAGAGACCTGATTACTGGCTTTTTGTGGTAGGACCTCTGGGACTGGCAGCTTGCCCACTGCACTAGGATAGCCTGTCCTAGTTGTGCCTATTGTACTCTGGGTTACGGGACTGGCAGTTTGCTTTCTGCACTGGGGCTAGAAGCCTCCCAGCTGGCCTGCTGTGCTACTGGCCTGCCTACTCTAGACTGAGGAGCCTTGGTTGCTGATCTGAGTTGTAGCTAAGAGACTTCCACTGGCTTTCCTGGACACCATCTGCACTGGGCTGCACCCCTTTTTCACCCGAGTGAGACAAACCTTTCCTGAAGTCCTTATAAGTTATCTTGGGCTGGAAAACTGTTTCACTCGGTCTTTTTGTGGATTTTGTCACTCCAGAATTCTTTTAGAGGCTTGATTTAATGTTGTTTCAGAGGGCGGTTGGGGAGAGTTCAGGCAACTTCCTGGTTTCTCTCTACCATCTTGGCGCCTGACAACCCTCAAACACCATCTAAGTTACAGAGGGCCTTGGTGAAGGATTCATACCAGGGAAGTCACAGATCCTTGGAATATTTAACTGTTGAAAGTAACCACAACATTTCTCCAGGCTTCAATGTCTTCATCTGTGAAATGAGGGTTGGCAAAATAATCAGAGCTGTCCCTTTTGTAATAACAAAGAGGTAAAAACAAAGTAGGAGCTGGCCATTGATGGGAGAATGGCTATTCAGGATATGTTACATAAATGTAATGGCATGTTACTGAGCCATAAGATATGAGGAATATGAGGAATGCAGAGAACTTGGGAAACTATTATGAATTGATGGAAAGTGAAGTAGGACCAGAAACAACAATAAATACATTGACTACAATGAAAACAGAACCAAGAAAAAGACAAACTGAAAGCATATAATTATAATGACCAGGCTTGGCCCTGGGAAGGGATAGGAAAATGTCTCTCCTTCTTTTCTATGTAGAAATAGGGGAACTCCAGTGTGAATAGAGCATCATGAAGATGGAATATCACATATACTATCAGACTTATTTGATGTGTTGGTTAATTTCCCTGTGCCTGCCCCTTCTCTTTTTTATACTTTGTTAAAAGTGATAGATTCTTTGGGTAGCAGAGGGGGAAAAATTTGGAAATAAAGGTTATATAAAAACAAAGTATATTAATAACAATTATTTTAAAGTGATTGTTGTTCAGTTGTTTCTATTTGTGACCCCGTTTGGGTTTTTCTTGGCAAAGTTAATGGAATGATTTTCTATGACCTTCTCCAGCTCATTTTGGGGATGAGGAAACTGAGGCAAACAGGGTTAAGTGTCTTGCCCAGGGTCACACAGCTAAAAATTGTCTGATGCTGGATTTGAATTCAGGTCTTCCTGATACCAGGGCCAGCTCTCTATCCACTGTACCACCTGCCTTTTTACCTTTTTTTTTTGAAGGAAAGAAGGAAGGCAGTTGGGGTTAAGTGACTTGTCCAAGGTTACAGGGCTAGTAAGTGTTAAGTGTCTGAGGCCAGATTTGAACTCAGGTCCACCTAGCTGCCCCCAACTGTCCTTTTAAATGAGAAGATGATCTATAAGGGCCCTTTCAGCTTTAAATCCTATGTCCCTACCATTACAGGTAAATTTTTGTGCCTAAAGAATTGGAACATGCTAAAAGGCAGGGACATTCTTTCTCAGGCCCCCAGTAGCATGACTGGACTTGTCAGGTCCTGAAACCCATAATTCCCCCCATCCCCAGAAAGGTGTTCCCACCAGATGTCAGAAATTCCTTAGTAGTCTACAGGTTTTTGTAAAGGTGTTGCCAATAAATAGGTATAATTAGTAGGCTGTGATTTCTGACCAGAACCTGCTGAGGATGTTGCCCTGATGAAGGAGGTGTGTCCTTGGTCATGCCTGATGGTTTTTCTCCAAGATGTCAGGCCCATGACTTGCCAAAAAGCTGAAGGAGTTCTGGGTTCTGGCACTGGCTCTTTTACCAATTAGTTGGGGGACCTCTTACAAGTTATATCACTTCTCTAGGATTTGGCTTCCTTCTATGTAATAGAAAACAGTTGAATCAAATGATCTCTGCAATCCCTTCTAGTCTTGACATACTCTAATTTTAATCTGTGGCCTGTGTGGGAGCAACCATTCTCCCTCCTCTTTGTTTACTCTTGGCCTCTGACACCCACTTCCCACTCCAATACTTTCAGCTTCCTTTCTAAAGGCCAGATGAACAAAGGTCAGCAACTCAAACAAGCTGCTTTATACAGGTTCCCAACTCCCTGGGAGTTGCCTCACTCTGTAAGTTATTAAATCCTACCTAGAAAGGGTGAAAAATACAGCTAGGAGCATCTCCTTTTCCCCATGGTCAACCCTTCTGCCCAGGGCAGGAATATAAGGAGTCAGAAAGAGGGGTGAAATGGCTTCTGGAGGACCCACTGAGAACACGGCTGCCTTTTCCCAGATCAGTTTTATAACTAACCACCTCCCTGACAGGTGTAATTCCAGTGGGTGAGATGCTGGTGCAACATTTGATTGCTGGATCTGTGGTGCAAGGCCAAAGACTGTCCTGCCTAGACTCACATAGCAGACATCACATGCATGCTGTGACCTATTTTCATTTCAGAGTAAAGCATTCCATAAAGGCCTCTTCTCTGTCACAAAATGTAGAAAACAGTCCTGTTAGTGGGTCCATCTTTGAATCACAAGCAATGGCTGGTGGTAGTTTCTTCTTCCTCTGATCTTGGCATGAAGGTACATGGACTTGGGGGGGGGGTGTTAATTCACCTGGAAGAAAGGAGAAACTGATGCTTTGCCTCATTCTTGGTCTCTTACCCCACTAGGTTCATGCCCTTCCCCTCCAACAATTAAACTATATTCTCTGATTATTTTCTGCTTCTTCCTTTCTTTTTAGCTCCTTCCTCCCCCTCACTGCTTTCTCACAGAAATAGTCTCGAGCTGTGTCTGCCTGGGGCCAGGGAGGGGAGAACACCAGCAGGATAAGAACCAAGGCTCCAGAGAGTTTCCTACTAAACAGGATTTCCTGCCAGGCCTTCTTGCCGCTGATTCTCTGGCCACCCTGAGATCCCTTAGCCAGATCACAGGATGTGGGGCCCAGGAACCTCAGGGCCAATACCTCCTAATGTTGGTACCCACACCCTAAACAGAGGAAAACACTGGGAGCTTCTGCAGTCCAGCATCTCCAAGTGTTCTCATCGTCATGTTGATGGCTGATGCAGTTGATGATGATGTTGATGAGGAGCAGGAGGAGGAGATAGTTAAGTGACATGGTAGATACAATGCTGGACTTGGAGCCAGGAGGAGGATCTGAGCTCAAGTACTGCCTCATACAAACCACTTAACCCTTCTCAGCTTCAGTTTCCTCATCTGTTAAATGGGGATAATAATTGCACCTGCATCATAGGGGTATTGCTAGGATCAAATGAGATAATATAAAGTTCTTTGCAAACCTTAAAGCATTCTATAAATGCTAGCTATAATGATGATTCTCTGCTGGTATTGAACCCCTTTCTACCAGTGCAGATCGCAACCCCTCTAGGTTTTAATAAACAATTGTCATAAATTGTCCTGATTATATAAAAAAAAAATCATCGCTGGTGGTCGATCTTCTGGTGATGAACTTTTTAAAATTTAAGATAGCCTGGTCCTTAGATGACAGTTTCTCAGTCCATCATCTGACCCCTACTCAAAACCTTTGAACTTGGTAGGGGCTTGACAGAGCTTGTCATCCTTTGGTATCACCTTCTAGAACACAGGGTCACCTTCCTGCCACAATGATGGCCTGAAGTGAAAGAATAAAAATGACCTTTTTTATCCCAACCTTCAAGGTGAGTGTTTTTATAATCCTCACTAAACGGCTGGGAAAACTGAGGCAAACAGGTTAAGTGACTTGCCTAGGACCACACAACTAGTAAAGGTCTGAAGACAGATTTTAACTTGGCCTGACTCCTGGCTTAGCACTCTTTCCACTGTACTACCAGTTGTCCCTAGGATAGGGGAAAGGACCTGTGATTTCATTGGTTCTTGTTAAGGAACATACTCTACCAATGTAAGGCCTGAAACTTAGGGTCTTGGAGAGTTGCCCAGTTCCATGACTCTTATGAGGTCATATAGCCAACATGGCACACTGACTCTCTAAGTATAAAGAACATAGACTCCATTTTACAGATGAGGAAACTGAGGCTCAGGACAGACCAAAGAAGCCCTTGATGCCTTACAGATCAGTAGTCCAGCACTATCATTTAGCAGATGAGAAAGCTGAAGCCCTAAGAACCAAAGTCACTGGTAGACAATAAAACCAACTCTTCTGGAGTTGGCCTGTGCTCTTCCTACTAGAATGAGCTAAGTGACTTGTGTGTGCAGTGCTGGGACTTGAACGCAGGTCTTCTGACTCCCAGTCTTGTGCTCTTTATGCTATAGATTTTGGGTCCACAGGGACGCAGACATTCCTTCCAGCTCATCATTTCTGACCCTATAATTGGTGTTCTACTTCAGCCTTTCAGGTAAGAAGCATCTAACTGAAAGGTCTCTTCGACCTCTGGAGGAATAAAGATAGAGAAATGTCGGGTGGTCAGTCTCCAAGCACATATTATACACTTAAATTGAGTATCAGGCACTGTACCAAACACTGGGGATACAAAGAGAGGCAAAGACTTTTTCTGCCCTCAGGGAGGTCACATTCTAATGGGGGAGATGACATATAAATAACTATCTACAAGACACATACAGAGTAGATGGAAGATAATCTGAGAATAGAGATTGAAACTGGGGGAAGGAAGCACTCAGGAGAAGCCCCCTGCAGTAGCTGGAATGAGAACTGGCAGGGATAAGCACAGACTGTTCAATTAAATAAATCCCCAAATGCAAGAACAAGTCCCTCAAAACTTGAAGAAGGCAGGACAAATAGACAAGTTCTTTTATATTTTATTTTCAGCTCAGAGAGACAGAGAGAGACAAAGGGAGGGATGAAAGCAGGGAGAGAGGGAGAGGAAAAAGAGAAAGAGAGAGAGAGAGAGAGAGAGAGAGAGCAACATCTGTCCTTGCTTGTTTCTCTAAAGAACTTGCATGGCCAGCCTGTCTATGAGGCTTTCTCTCAAGTTGGTCCTCTCTAATTTTCATACCTGCTTCTATTTTCCCAAGAGGCCTCCCATCTCCTCCCCGGCCCACTCCACCCTCTGGAGTCTGAAATGTGACAGGTGACAAATCAAAAGCATTTCTCTTGTGAGCAGATGTGTCAGCTCCCTGAGGCCCAGTGGAAGGAAACTGGGGGGAAGGGAAGAGGCCCTAGAAATCAGAGAATCCTAAAATGTCAGAGCTAGCAGGAACCTTAGAGATCATGTAATCTTTTCATATAGCAGATGGAAAAACTGAGATCTGGTGAAGAGAAGTCACCAGCCCAAGCTTATACAGTGAAAGAGCACAATCTTTGACCCTGGTCTCTTATTCCGCCCAAGGCTCTTTTCACTTTACTTTGGGTCCAAAGGATTCTGAAGAGACTTGAGCAGCTTTGAACAGTCAGTAGGAAGAGGAGGGCATGGTATTCACTCAGTATCTCCAGGGTCAGGAAAGATCAGAAACAAGTCTTTCACAAATACTGACACGGTATCTTAGAAGGAGAATTAGGTTTGGAATCAAAGAACCTGGGTTCAAATCCCAGTTCTACCACTTCTAGCTTGTGTGATTTTGGAAAGGTTATCTAAACTGCTCTGGACTTCAGTTTTCTCAACTGTAAATAAGAAGGTTGAATTAGCTCTAAGATACATTCCAGACCTCAATTTAAGATCCCGGGAGCTCTCCTCATCCCTCTTCTTCACTGATCAAAAGTTAAAGCACTGGTCTTGTAAACCAACAGTCTTGAGTACAAATCTCAGTAGACTTGATGCAGAAATGTGTCAGGGTGGTATGATGGAGAGGTTGCTGAACATGGAGTCAAGAAGACCTGAGTTTGAATACTGCCTCAGATATTCATTTGTTGTGTGACTCTAGATAAATCACTTAACTTCTTTCAGGCTGAATGTCCTCATCCATAAAATGAGGAGATTGGACTCAATGACCTCTAAGATCCCTTCCAGATATAAAGAGACGATCCCTTTCTTGCTCCATGCCATGCATATGTGTAGCATCCATAGGAGAATCCTTCCTTATGGAATGGGATAGAGAGAAAGTTTCCCTGTAAGGAAAATGATTTCCTTGGATCAGACCTAAAGATTATCTTTGATGAGGACACCAAGAGATGATTTGGGAAGGGCCATGTGGTCTATGATGCTGCCTAAACCAGGTGTTCTCTACCATCTGTGAGTTCAGCCAGAACTTCTTTATGGTTACTTCCTAGAGTAATGTGCTTACTTACTCACATTATCTGTTCATCCATCCATCCATCCATCCATCCATCCATCTATCTATCTATCTATCTATCTATCTATCTATCTATCTATCTACTTCAAGGAACTTGAATTTCAATTGTGTGTTATTCTGATCACCAATGCAGATTGCAATCTCTCCATAACTTTATGGATAAGCATTGGTAGTTATTATAGCAGAAAAAAATCATTATCTTGAAACCAAAGTGGTGACAAGCCTCTCTGAGTTTGGCTAGGATGGTACTGGACTGTCAACATGCAGCAGGGGGCTATCTCCAGTTGTCCTGATCTATAACTTACCACTGGACCCAGATGGTTCAGGGGGAGAGAGTGAGGCTAGTGACTTTGCACAGATCTTCCTCACTTAAATCCAATTCACTTGCAAGTCATGGCATTATTTTCCTGACATCATGGTCTTCTTTGAGAATGAAGGACAAACAAAAATGACATGCAGCCTGTCACCAGAATCTTTTTGAAGGCTTTCTGAAAAGATATGACCTCTTAGAGCTTGGGCTCTGTTGGAGTATTATGGGAAAACCCAGCATCCCTATGCTATGATGAGTCATTAGAGTAGGAGAGAGAGAGAGAAAGAGAGAGAGAGAGAAAAGGTTCTTATAAAGGAAAACAAAGGGGCGGATAGGTGGTGCAATAAATAGAACACAGGCCCTGGAGTCAGGAAGACCTGAGTTCAAATCCAGCCTCAGATACTCAACATACTTACTAGCTGTATGACCTTGAGCAAGTCACCTAACCCCAATTGCTCTACCCTCCCCCCTCCAAAAAGCAAAAAAAGTAATAATAATAAAGGAAAACAGAGGAAGATAGAAGAATTCACAAAGCTCTGACAGTCATCCTAATATGTGTGTGTGTAATGAGGCTGCTCCAATATACAATAATTTACTTCCCTCTTGGTCAGAGGATTAGAGAGGCTATCCTGGCTTGGACATTGTTCTGTTTATAAATGTTTTGTTGCTTTTTTCAGTTGTGTTGGACTCTTTGTGATCCCATTCAGGGTTTTCTTGGCAAAGATACTGGAGTTGATTACCATTTCCTTCTCCAGCTCACTTTATAAATGAGGAAACTGAGGCAAACAGGGTTAAGTGACTTGTCCAGGTCATACAGCTAGTAAGGATCTAAGGCCAGATTTGAACTCAAGAAGAGGAGTCTTCCTGACTTCAGGCCAGGACTCTATTGTAATATTTAGCTGCCCCCTAATAAATTATTTTAAGATGTAATATAATATATAATTCTAATTGTTAATATTAGACACATGCAGAGCAAATCTGTGGTGTTAGGAGGATAGCAATCGTTTCCATTAGGTGTAGTGTTTTTTTGAGTCCAGTCTAATCCTAAGGCTGTTTTAACCAGTATAATTGAAAGCTTTTTTACTTTGGTCTAAATAAAATGGGTTCTGTGTGGAAGGTAATACTTTGAGTTTTCTAATTCTTTTTTAATGCAGCTTGTCCAACTTTTGTCAGCTTTAGATTTTAGTTTTCTTGCTATCTGACTTGCCCTTTAAGAAACATTGGCATTGTAAATAAAAACTTGCAAAAGTTTTTTTTAAAAGTTTGGTATAATGAAAATAAAAAGTTGGAGCCAGAGGTCCTGGGTTCAGACCTCAGTTCTCTCTATTTATTTGTGCCCCTGGGCAAATTATTTCATTTCTCTAGGTCTGAGGTTCCTTATCTATAAAATAAGGACATTAGACTCACTGATCTCTAAGGTCCAATGAAATGTATGGATTAGGAGACCTAGAAATGAACTTTAACCCCAGCTAGGATGTACTTTCACAGCAGAGACAGGACTGAATATGGAGAAGACTAAAGGAAACCTATAAGGAAGCCTTCACCCCAAGTGGAAACTTTAATTAATGTTTCATCCATCTCTAAAAGAGGCCCCAAGGGGACAATGGTCACAGAGTTAAGCAGAGACTCTAGGCAAAGGCATCAGCAGATCCACATCAGGGTCATGAGACTGCTCCCCCATGACCCACAAGGATAATCAGTCCCTTCACACCCACCCTGGGTCCTGGCATCCTGCCAATCCAAGCTACTCCTACTGCTTCTTCTGCCGTTTCTCCCAATTGACTTCTATGTTGCATGGGAAGTCTACAGGGACTTCTGAAGGAGGAAGGGTTGTTGGGTGAGAGGATGAGCCATGAGCTCTGTTCATTGATAGGTCCCCTGGGGGCCAGAAGGAGGATTCTCCATTTGGACCCCGGTAGGGCCGAGAATAATACTTCATTCAGCCTTGTTTTTTGAGGTCTCAGGCCACTTCCTTTGGGAGCTGATCCCCCAGGCTCCCTGATCTCATGGTGAGAAAATGCAGCTCCCAAGGAGACAGCTCCTATTTGCTCCTTGCCGTGGGCGTTGGGGTGGGGAAGGGAAGCAGTAAATAAAAAGCACAATGGTTGTGTCCTTTCCTCTTACTCGTACTGTGAAGACAGTCTTTTATCCCAGGTGTCACCCCACCTTCCCTCTCAGTGCATTCCACTTCCCCTTCCCCCTTCCCTTAGTCAGACACTGGGAAGTATAGACCCTCACCGGACATAGTTTATATGGCACTTTGTCTTCCTCTTTCCTTAAGTCTTCCTTGGTCATTCTAGCCCACAATGAGTCCTCTCTTTCTGCACTCCTAGGTCCCTCATTTGTCTGAAACATAGAATCTTCTCTCACAGGGTGGCAAAGGTGGTAAGATAATACACGCAGTAATAGGGATCTGTTTGGGGTGTATTGGGTGTTCAGGAAAGACTAGTGCCTCTGGTGAGAGAGCTTGCTGAGCCCTTTTAAAGGGCTGTTCATCCGTCCCCCAGCTCTCACCAGGAGCTCCAAGAAGCTGCAGCATACACAGCACTCACACCACAGTAAACCAGAGAGTAACTGACAACCTCAAATCTGTCAGTGATTTAGGGGAATGTCTGTGCCAAGCATGGGAAGACTTCCCTGGCAGAGTGGGCAGACGTCAGCTTTTAAACTCTCTCTGTCTTTAGAGCAGGTACTGAAGAGGTACCCAAAGAGAGTTAGGGCTGCCTGAGACCCCAAAATACCAACATGCCGGGTCCTGCGAAAAGAATTCCACTTAAGTCTTCTCAGCCAAAGAAAAAGTAAAGTTTATTAAAAGTTCAAGTTTGCCATATGGGGTGCTAGGGCATTCTGTGGCACTCTCACAGAGCAAGTCTCTGCTAGGCCATTTCACGGCGCTCACACAGAGATGGAGGGAAGATAGAGTCTTATATACAGAGGAATCTAGGGGTGGTTCAGAGGAGGAGCCTGGGGACGGTCTTCAGGTGGAGTTAATGAGGTCAATGCAAGAGTGGATTGATATTTTGATAGGCTCAAGGGTAGGAATGGATGGACAGTGGAGGGCCAGGCTAGTAACAGGTTTGGGCCCAGCCACAATGAAATACTTATGGCCTCTGCAAATGCCTCCTGAAGATTCAATCAGACTTCAAGAGGTTTCCCAGAGTATGTACCTCAAAGATTCAAGGAGAGCTCAAA
>CM053598.1:83772666-83878767 GCA_028646575.1 Pseudocheirus occidentalis
GGGGGGATGAGAACCCAGGTCTCCTGACTGTTCTTTCTGCTCACCACTTCCCTCAGGGAAGTGCATTTTTTTGTACCAGTGGAGCTAACCCTAACCAATAGAAAAAGGACAGGAAGAGAGACTTTGCAAAAGGTAGCTTGCATTTAAATGCAGATAACCAGTCATAGGGTCTAGGGATTGAGAACCAAAAATATCTGGGATCTGAATTGTGATATAGTCCTACTTAGCAAGGGTTGACAGGGCAGATCCAAGTACTCTGGGTTCAGATAATTATGAGAGAGTTCCTATATCAGGCTACTCCATAGCTTCTGTGCTGTTGTTCAGTTGTGACTGACTATGACCCATTTGGGGTTTTCTTTGAAAAGATACTGCAGTGATTTGTCATTTCCTTCTCCAGCTCATTTTACAGATAAGGAGACTGCAACAAACAGGGTTAAGTGACTTGTCCAGGGTCACACAGCTAGTGTGTCTTAGGCTGGATTTTTACTCAGGTCTTCCTGACCCCAGGCGCAATGCTCCATCTGTTGTACCACCTAGTTGCCCCTAAAAGTTAAACTAATCCTCTTATCCCTCTCTTACTAGCCATTTTTCCCCTCCTTTGGTTTTTATCACCTTCACTGCTCCCCTACCACACTCAATAATCCCCTCCCAGGCCCCAGTCTCACCTTTCTCTCTGGAAATCTTTCAGGCTTTTTCCTCCATGCTTTCTGAAGCCAGACCCAGATTTCCTTCGGAGAGCAAACCCCATACTTCTCAACCACTGACCTTGGTGAGGGCGCCTGAGATATTTCCTGATATCCACTTGCCCTGGGCTCAGGGTCACATAGGTTCTTCACATGAGATCAGAGAGGGAAGGTGGGGAGAGGGTAGTAGTGCTCATATATCATGAGGCCAGGCCAAACTTTTGGCGAAAATTCCTTCCGGGGGAAGGACAGCTGTGGTTTCCGTCCTAGAGTCTGGATTCTTGTCGAGAGCTAGGGTGAGTTTTGAATACTTTGGCCATCTTCATTCATCTAGCACTCCCTTTGCAGAGTCGAGTCACCGTGAGTGCCTCTAATGATCCCTGACATTTATTTATATAGGGTTTCATCGTTTTCAAAGCATTTTCTTATCCATTCTTATTTAACTATCATACTAATAACAATAACTGAACATTTCCACAGCTTTGAGGTTTACAAAGCACTTTAGGTACACGTTATTTCCATTCGATCCTCAGAGCAACTTTCTAAGGTAGATACTATAGGTATTATTATTATTGTTGTTGTTATAATACTGGTAATAGGTATAATTGTTATTACAATACAGGTAATAGGCATATATCTAAAATAATAATACAGGTATTATTATTACTACATTCACTTTGTAGATGAGGAAACAGAGACTCAGAGAAGTAATTTCCCAAGGCCACACGTTACAGCCTGGCCTGGAACATATGCTTCCTCGCTATATAATAAGTCTTAGGTTTAAATGAAAAAAAAAAAAATCCCAACAACAACAAACAAAAAACAACCTTAGCACAAGATTGGGGAGGCACAGCTAGAGCACAGTTCATATGAAAAAAACGTGGGAGAGTTTCAGTGTCCTGCAAACTCAGTAAAAGTCAACAGTGAGACAGAACAGTCAGCAGTTAGTACTGCCAAAGTGATTTTCCTAAAACACAGATCTGACCATTTTATCTCTCCTCCTCATTAAACCCCAGTGGCTCCCTATTACCTCCAGAATCAAACATAGCATAAGTGAGATTTCATAGGAAGACACAGGAGACACATAGGAAATCTCATTAATTAAATCTCATTAATATGGAAAATGGTTCACAATAGCTAATGAAAGTTTTTATTCCATATGAAATTGTCATGGCTAAAATTTATGCTAATGAAATAAAATGTTGAAAATTTCATTTATTTCATTTCTTGATAATATGCATAGTTGATGAGATTTCCTATGTGTCCAGACTTTTGGGATACCCTGTAGAAAAGGGAACTAGGTCAAGGATGAGAAACCTGTGGCCTTGAGTCTACCTGTGGCCTTCTAGGTCCTTGGGTGCAGCTTTTTGACTGAGTCCAAGTTTTACAGAACAAATCCTTTTATTAAGGGTATTTGTTCTATGAAGTTTGGAGTCAGTCAAAGGGCTGCACTTGAGAACCTAAATTCTAGGACCTTGTCCTAGAGGGTCACAAGGAACCTCGAGCTACAGGTTCCCCACACTCGGACTAGGTTATTAGAAAAAGGATTGGCTCCAGAAGATAGAATACCAGGTGTTAGATGGAAGTTGGTGAAAGAGAGAGAGAGGCATAGAGACACAGAGACAGAGGGAGAAGAAAGAGAAAAAGACAGAGAGGGAGAGACAGAGGCAGAGAGGAGAGGGAGACAGAGTGAGAGAAAGACAGAGACAGAGAGAAAAGAGATAGAAAGAGACATAGAGAGAGGAAAGACAGAGAGAGAAAGAGGCAGAATAGAAACAGAAAGAAGAGACAGAGACAAAGAGCCTTTAGGTACCTTGTAAGAAAATTTTCTTAATAATCAGAGCTATTTTAAAATGAACAGCCTGCTTTGGGAGGTAGTGAGAGCCCCTTCACTAGAGATCTTCAAATAAATGTTGGGTGACATTGTAGATGGAATTCAAGTACAGGTTCAGTTTGGACCAGATGGCCTTTCTGAGCCCTTCTGTCTCTTATTTTCCATCTCTCTATTCCACTGTCACTTCATTTTGAGGCCAGCCTCTCTTAGAGGCACCTTGTGAGACATAGCCTGGTGTGTTAAGATGCTGGACTTAGGGTCAGGAGGCTTGGTTCCTGCTGCAGCATCAACATTTATTAACAATGTGATTAACCTAAGCAAGTCACTTCAGGCAGGGACCTGAATCTCATCTTCCTTAGCTGTAAAAGAATAACGGTTCTCCATACCTCCCTTGAAGGAGCCTTATGGGGAAAGTACTTTGTTGGCCTTAAAAAGTCTGTAGAAAAGGAATGAATACATGCATACATGCATGCACGAATAAATGAATGAATAGTGCATCATAATAGTTAACATTTGACTCTAGGCTCAGTTACTTCATCCTACACCAATGGAGACAGACTAAATTTCGTTCACGGTCCCTGGTAGCTTTGATCCTCTCAGACTCTAGATATGAAGCCTTAGGAAGTGGGTGGGGGCAAAGCTTACTGTCTGGCTGAGATAACAAACAGAAATAACTGACAGTGTTAATAGCAGTAGTATCACCTCTGGAATTCCCAGTGACCCCGTTAAGCAGATACTCTGGGTCATATTGTCCCCATTTTGGAGAGGAAGAGATGGAGGGTTATAGAGATTAAATGACTTACTCATGTCTAGTAAAGAGCTGGAGCTGGGATGTGAACCCACGTTTTTTGATGCTACCTCCCAATACCAGGGGAAGGAGGAGGAGGGAGAAGGGAATAAATATTTAGATTGTACCTACCTATTAAGAGCCAGGCATTATGGTAAGTGCTTTACAAATATTATCTTATTTGAACCTACGAGGTAGGTGTTGTTATTATCCCCATTTTACAGATGAGGAAATTAAGGCAAAGAAAACTTAAGTGACTTACCCAGGGTCACACAGCCAGCAAGGGTCTGAGGTCGGATCTGAGTTCAGGTCTTCCTGACTCTGCTGTGACACCTACCAGGCTGGTCTATTCTCAGTGCCAAATGAGAGCTGTGGGGCAGCTAGGTGACTCAGTGGATAGAACTCCTAGGAAGTCCTGAATTAAAATCTGACTTCTTTGATACTTACTACCTGTGTGACCGTGCGCAACTCACTTAACCCTGTTTGCCTCAGTTTCCTCATTTGTAATGAACTGGAGAAGGAAATGGCAGACCACTGTAGTGTCTTTGCCAAGAAAACCCCAAATGGAGTCACAGACAGTCAGATGCATCTGAAAGGACTGAATAGCAATAACAAGATAAGCAATATAGGTAATGCATATTCTAAGAATTCTGGAGGAACAGACTGCTGTAGGTGGAGGTCATTTGCAGAAGGCCTCACAACAGTGATACCAATTCAAACTTGGCTTTAAAGGATGGGCAGACTCAGATAAGCAGAGACCAGTGTAGCCAGAAGCAATGGCATGTGAGAAGGCAGGACTCCAACATACCCAATTAAACAAACACCTGACTAAGCACCTATTTTCAAGGCGCTCACAGTTTATAGTAGGGGAGATAACACCAACACAAAGAATTTAAAACAGATAAAGTTGGCAGATTGGAATGTGCTAAAATGTGCAGAAAAGGTCCAAACCTCCTGCTATGGGAGATTTGAGTGGGGGGAGTGGAACCAATCGTTTCCCACTGTGAGATTCAAGGGGAATGTGCAGATTGGAAAGCAATGGGTCAGCCAGTTTGGTTGGAGTAGTGGGAGCTGAGTTGGAATGAGTTGGAAGGGAGCAGAGTAGAGAAGACTGGAATGTTGGTTTTTGTATTCTCATCATAGTCCAAAGGGACCTTAGAGGTTATTTGTCCATTTCATAATCTAGCATTTACAACATCCCTGACAAATTGTTATCCAGCTTCAGCTTAAATGTGATAAGTAAAACTCCTGAGGCATCCCATTCTAATTTTGGATGACTGATTATTAGGAAGCTTTCCCCTATACCCAATGTAAATCTGCTTTCCTTTTAACTTCTACCCATGATAGCCCTCATTCTGCTTTCTGGGACCAAGGTGAATACACCTTCTTCCATATGACAACCACTCAAATACTTGAAGTCTTTTCTTCACCAGGCTAAAAATCTCAGTTCCATTAACTGGTCCTTGAGCTGATCCTAGTTTTGAGTCCCCTCACCATCTTGATCACTTTCCTATGGACATGTTCCAGCTTTTCTGACATGAGCACAATCTATTAGACTATATGGCTTAATTAGACCATGTGGTTTAATCAGGACAGAACATTTAGTGGAATTATACCCTCCCTATGTTTGGTCAGTAAATTTCTATTAATGGAGGCCAAAACTGTATTAGATTTTTGACTATTGCATCATGTCATAGACACATATTGAACCAGCAGTCCACTGAAATTCCCAACTTGTTTTTATCTTCTTTTCCCTTACTAATTGCTTTCTAGACATGTTTGTCTCACTCATCCCGTGTCTCACCAGTTGCTAATCAGGGGAGACCAAGTATAAAACTTTACATTTTTTCTCAGTAAATTTCATCTTATTTTATTCAATAAGTCCATAGTCCAAGGTTACCTAATTCTTTCTGTATTCTGATTCTGTCATCCAATATATCAGGCAGGTATCCTTTCTTGTTTCATTACTATGCACAAATTCAATAACCATGTCATCCTGATGAATATGCTAATAAGTTTTTTTTTTTGGAGGGGGAAAGGCTAGGCAATTGGGATTAAGTGACTTGCCCAAGGTCACATAGCTAGTAAGTGTGGCAAGAGTCTGAGGTCAGATTTGAGCTCGGGTCCTTCTGACTCCAGGGTTGGTGCACTGTACCACCTAGCTGCCCCTTCTAGAAATTTTTTTAAAAACTAAGTTATTTGATTCATATTGATTCTGACTTCCTCTTTTTAGGCTCTGGTCTTTGTCAAAATTGGAAAGGATTCTTCCTACTGAAGTAGTCATTGATGATAAGGATTTCACTTGTGATCTTTCCCAGAGGTATGGGCATCTTAATAGGGGCAAGACTTTATCCAAAAGACTGACTTCACTTGGCGGTGGAATTTCAGGCATCAGAAACAGCCAGTGAAGAGGTCATTTGTAGCTGGGTGAAGGGGCAGGGGCCAAGTGGCCCCTTCCCTGGAGCCTCCCATATCACAGGACCTCAGTGATCAAGTACAGGAAAGCTGACCCTGCCTCCCTCGTGGGAACCGTCTCTGGGTCCTTGCTCTAGAGAATTGCTTTCACTAGAGAAAAGGAAGAGGTGGGAGAAAGAGCAGCTTAGAAAAGCCACAGTCATTCCAGACCCAGAGCTCACTCTAGCTATACCACCCACTCCCAGCTGGAGTCAATGCATTCCATTCTCTTTCCTGGGCCCCAGCCTACACCCACCCCTCACAACACAATCAATCTTGAGTCCATTGGTCTCCCCTACTGCTCTCGCATCAGCGCCTTTCCCAACCCTGCCCATCAGGAAGTCAAGCCATGCAGAGGCCTTAGCTTAACCCCACTAACCCTCCACCCCCTTCCTGCCTTTGTGACCCAGCTTCTTAGGGCAGGCTTCAGGCCAGGGCATCCCTGCGGCCAGATCAACACTAGCCTGATAATTTATGACTTCTGCAGAGGTTGCCATATTCCCTAGAGGGCAACAGGCTAGCATCCTTCTTCCCACTGAGGCCCCAGAGGGCAGTTACTAGGCCTTTGGAAGAGGTCATGAGAGGACTGTTTCCCCCCAATCAGGGAGAAGAAATGGTGGCTGCTTTCCAAAGCTAAGGAGAGTGAGAGAGTGAGTATGTACTCAGCAGGATACATAACTATCCTTCCTGAGATTACAGAATTTATCCCTCTGGCATCCCAAGTACTCCTTTCTACTCTGGTGAGTCTCACTGTCTATATCTTCCTTTCCTCCCAACATTGGAGGAATCAGTCCAATTCAACAAAAATTTATTAAATGCTTTCTATGAGTCTAGAATTAAACAGAAAGAGAAACTGTTAGACCACTTTGGAGAATTATAATAACCTGAAGCTTCTCCCTAAAACATAGAGCTATCTTTTTAAGACCAATATTACTAGTCTTCAACACGACTGGTGTTGAATGGCTGAGGGTCATGGAATTTTATAGTCACCAGAAAATTAAAAATGAATATACTTAGAGGGCAATGGGCAGTTTATATGATAGATGTGTCCCTGAAACATATGAAAAATAAGGAACTATGAAAAAGAATCAAAGTCAATGTAGTTATCAAAGTATGATAGAAAATATATAGGCTGGTTACCATGAAAAGAGTGAAAATAAACATTTATCAGCCCATGTGTTTCCATTAATCTTAATCTCAAAAGGAAGACCACCTGAATGTTAACTGAATAACCTTTCGAACATGGTCAAGAGACACAGAGGATGGGCCAGCATGGATGTATGGCCCTGTGTATTGTTGGAGGGAACTCCAACTCCAATTAGATAAAATCAAAGATCCATTTGAGATTTTGAGTTTCTGCAAGGCACTGTGCTCAAGAAGTCTTATAAGGGAGCTCAGACCTGCACAAATCTAACCCAATCCAAAAAGCATTTATTAAGCACCTACCACTATAGGGTACTGTGTTAGGAACTGGGGATACAAAAGGGAAAAAAATCAAACAATGCCTTTTCTTATTGTCAGGGGAACAACATGTGCATATAAGTATATACAAAGTAAATTTGGGATCATTTAAGAGGGAGAGATAGGAATAGCTACAGGACTTGGGAAAGGTTTAAGGTTGATGTGAGATAGAAAGGAAGCCAGAGATTGTAAGAGGTAGAGATGAGGAGGAGGCTGTTTCAGACATATGGAACCACCTATGCACAGAATGTTGAGGAGGAGGAGGAGAAACAATAAGGACAGTTTGGCTGAATTGTAGAGAAGGCTGTGAGTATGGAATATGAAATGTGAAGGTGTATAAGAGGGGACTGTGTAGATATCAGTGGTGCCTGGCTCATGCAAATTCTTCCCTGGAAGAGGCTGAAGAGTATGCTTCTGGGAGAGTAATAGAAATGCTTTGGAAAGTCATTGGAGCATGGATATCCTGTAACATGGATAAATATTCTGTAAGATTATAATATAAACTTGAGGGTAGGGACTGTCTTTTTCTTAATTGTATTCTTAGCACTTAGCAAAGTTCATGGCACAGAGTGGGTACTTAATAAGTGTTTATCAAATCAAATTAACTGGTTCTGGTAGGCTCACCATGTGGTTAACTTTTTGGTGGCTCTTTGACTGATTGTAGAAGTATTCAAAAAGACTAGTGACCAGAGCCTTGGCCAGTTTCTTCTGGTTGTTCTACACTTGGTTTGACTTCTTGGCTGATAATACCTGGTGAGAGACAATATTTTAAGAGAAGAAACCTTCAGTCCATCCCACTGAGGCTGACATATAGCCCTATAAAACAGGCCTGGGTCTTTGGCCTGTGTTTATTTTCCCTTCTATGTAAAGGAATTAGAGTCTCTAACCTTTTATGTTTTGAAAGGTTAGGAGGGTAAACACTCAAGCTTCTGGGTATCCTTTCATCCCAGTGTCCAAGGGTTTTGCAGCCAGTGCAGCATTAGTGCCCCAAGGAGACTTTCAGGACTCAGCCCATTGTTACTGGGAGGAGGACTCACTTAGTAGTCATGGTGCACCTGGATGTGAACTCGGCAGAAACCATGTAGTATAAGCCCACTCTCCCGGGAGACCAACGTAGGCTAGAGCACAGTATGTCTCCAAGACGGTGGAAAGAAGTGTTTCTTCTTTGTTCTACTTATACATCTTTGAAATAAATATCCCTTTGTAAAAGCTAGTTGATTTTAAATGGCTAAATGGAACTAGGGTGCTAGTTACTGGCACCTAACAACAGTAAGAGCTCAAGTCAATGACATCAGAGAAAAAAATGCCCCTCCCCAATCCCTGAGGGTACCCCAAGAACCTCGAGAAGGGGAGGTAGATGGTTTGTGTCTGAGAGAGTGAATCCAATGAACTCTTTATACCTGGAAGAATAGGTTGACATCATGGTTGTAAAGGGCTTTAAATATTGGAGGAAATTGTATTGATCATAGAGGTAATAGGGAGTCACTGGATCTTAATGAGCAGAAAGGTGATGTAGTCAGATCTGTGCTTTAGCAATATCACTTTTGCAGCTAGATGGATGAATGGGGAAGGCAGGGATTTGGTCAGGGAGACCAATTAGGAAGCTAGTTACCATAGTCCAGGAGAATAGTGATAAGGGTCTGAACTAGGGTCATGGGTTGGTCGATATTGGTTCTGAAAGCCTGAAGTTAAAAACACTTTCTTCCTTTCAAATTAAATAATTATTAAATGCCTGCCATGTGTAAGACACTACGCTAAGTGTTGGGAATACAGAAGTAAGGTAAAAAAGAAGCCCCTGGTCTCAAGACAATTATTCTGAGCACATACAACATTTGTACATATGATTTTCCCATCTATTATTCAACATCGATCTAAAAATTCTAGCAATAAACAAGAGGAAAGAAGTAAAAAGCATTAAAAAAGGCAAGAAGGAGGAAAAACAAACTATCTCTGTTGGCTAAGGACATGGTTTAAGTGAAAAATCCTAGAGAATCAGAAAATGAACCAAGTCTCAATGAAGCTGTTGTTAAATCGTTTGTCAGTTCTGTCTGCCTCTTCCTGACCCTATTTGGAGTTTTCTTGGCAAAGATACTGGAGTGGTTTGCCATTTCCTTCTCCAGCTCATTTTACAGATGAGGAAACTGAGGCAAATTGTGTTAAGTGACTTGCTCAGGGTAACTAGGATCAGAATACAAAAATCCCAATTCTATCTATTCTTCAAGGTCCAGTTCACTCTGCCTCTTCCATGAAGCTTCCCCTGGGTAACCCAGGTAGTTCGGTGGATACATTATGAGACTTGGAGTCAGGAAGATGAGTTCAAATTTGACCTCAGACACTTATTAGCTAGCTTTGTGATCCTGGAGAAGGCACCTAACCTCTGTTGCCTCAGTTTCCTCATCTGCAAAATGGGGATAATAATAGCACTTACCTCACCAGGTCATTATGAAATCAGATGAATTAACATATTTAAAGTACTTTGCAAACCTTAAAGTGCTAGTTATTATTTTTTCTCCCTTCTTTTAATTCCTGCTGCCCTTAGAGTCAGTACTCAGTTATAAGGGCTCAATAAATGTGTGTTCATTTATTGATCTCTTCCAGCCCTGAATAAATCCTATTTCTATAGAAAGTATCAGAAGATGGTGGCATAATCCAGAACAACCTTGTCAGCTGACTGGGGATTAGGAAGAGACCTAGAAGCCTGAGACAGAAACTGAGAGCTGCCTGGTACTGGTTCTTCAGCTTCTGAAGAATGATAACAGCCATTAGGATGCCAACAGATGGGGCAGAAAGAGCCCTGTAGACCTTGATTCTAGCTTTGTTGCTGTGTGACCTTGGGAAAGTCACTTCTCTCTCAGTGGGTTTCGTCCTCTGTAAAATGAAGAAATTAGACAAAATGATCTCTGAGGTCCCTTCCATCGTCCATGCAGTTTCTATTTCCCTTCTCCAGAGGAAACAAGTGGGGGAATCTTCTCCTCCCCCCACCTGGGTGATTTCTCATCCTACGCCCAGCATGGTGCCTCTTCCTTCCTCAGGTTCAGCACAGGAAGTAGAGCCGGTGATTAGTCCCAATTGAAAAGGCACTCCCTAAATTCCAGGTAAAGCCAGGGAGGATTAATTAGTGTCATTAGCCAAGGGGACTGGCAGCAGGACAATTGTGCTCGAGCCTCTGGTTTGAGGGGAGGTGGGAAAATGCAGGAAGCGATTAATGACCCAAGCTGTCTTTCTTTCATCTCTCTCCACTTAAGTTAGTGTGGACTCATGACTAGGATGGCTTTGGTATAACGACCTGGGTTCCTTTAGATGAGATTCTTTACTCCTGCCTTCTCAGGGGTTCTTAACCTGGGGCCATGTTAAGAAAAAACAAATTGTGTTGTTGTTGTTGTTGTTGTTTCCAGTCTGATAAATGTTTCAAAATCATTGGTTTCCCTTGTAATCCTTCATGTTTTATTTTATGCATTTAAAAACACCTTTCTGAGAAAAGGTCCTTAGACTTCCCCAGAAGCTCAGAGAAGGTTCTTCGTGTGCATATACAAAGGCTAAGTTGGTGTAATGGATAGAGTACTGGTTTTAGAATCAATAAGACTCATTTTCATGAGTTCAAATCTGGCCTCAGATACTTATGAGCTGTGTGACCCTGGGTAAATCACTTAACCTCATTTGCCTCAGTTTTTTTCATCTGTAAAATGAACTAGAGAAGGAATTGGCAAACCACTTCAGTGTCTTTACCAAGAAAACCCCAAAATGGGGTCACAAAAAATGAGATGAGCAAAAAGGCTAATAATATCTGCCTTGGTGCTTTGAGATCACTAAACTCTCCTCAATACCCTTTTGTATTGAGGCTGGCATTGAGATAATGGTAAAGTCTGGAGACTTGTGTGCCTTTAATGAGTTGTGTGACTCCTGTCATTTTCTTCCTTTATAAAATGAGGAGATTGGACTCCCTGACTTCTAAACTGCAGGATTCTGTAATGTTATCTTCAGCTCAAATGTTCTAGGAACTTTCTGAATGTGTCTCAGTCCTCCTGCTTCCCAGGACTACCTCACCTCCTCCTCAACTAGGTCTGGCTCCATCCGCTTGTAGTTTACCCTGTTGCTTTGACAAAGTGGCTTATGGAAAACCTTTCTTTCTGGTTCTTGGTCACAGATGCTAATGAACAGGGCCCAGAAGCCTCGGCCCTCTGGCTGCCAAGAGAGGGGACTCCTGGGATCTTGTCACAGAATTGTACAGGTCTGGTCAATAGGTAGTAGGCACTTAATCAATACTTGCTGATTGATTTAATTAACAGTGACCACATTCCATTGCTCCCACCTCTCACTCCTTCATTCCCAGGGGGTGAAGAAAAGGAGTAATCCCCTTTCACCAGACCTATCTGTCAGGTTTATTTAGGTGGGGGAGGGGCAAAGTAGGTGCCTGATTTCTTTTAGTCTGATGAAAGTCATAAAATCCCAGACTGCTAGAAGTAGAATGGACCTTAAGGTCATCCAGTTCAAATCTCTCAATTTACAGGTGAGGAAACTGGCTTAGAGAGGGAAAGTAATTTACCCAAGGTCACACAGCTAATATGGCTGGAACTAAAATCTAATTCTCTTAATTCTAAATCCAGTATTCTTTCCACTATATCACTATAAAGAGAGAGGAATGGAATGGAGGGGAAGAGGAGAGATGAGGAGAGGAGGGAAGGGAAGGAAGAACAAAGGGAAGGGGAGAGGGAGGGAAGGAAATGTGAAGGGAGGAAAAGAGATTGAGAGGTAGAGAGGGGGTGAGGAAGGAAGGAAGGAAGAAGAGAAAATAGGATTTGTCGGGGAGATATACAAAGGGGGCTCTGAAAAATGATCTCATTTGCCTCTCCATAAAAGCTGGGCCTGGAATCTGGAAGACTTGAATTAAAATCCAGTCTCATACTTATTAGCTATGTGACTCTAGGCAAGCCATTTAATCTCTGTTTACCCTAATCTACTGGAGAAGGAAATGGCAAACCACTCCAGTATCTTTGCCAAGAAAACTCCATGGACACAATGGTCCATGGGATTACGAAGAGTTGGACGTGAATGAACAACAAAAAATTTGGGGAAAGGATCATTAATTTATTCCTTTGGCTGGGGCTTCCCAATCATGGGAAAAGGAAAGAGGTTTCAGATAGCCATGCCCTTACCATTCAACCATCTGAAAGAAACAGAATCTAGAGGGATTAAGCAGGTTATGATTTCAGATAGACCAGTTGCCAAGTTTTTGGAAGTAACTCTACAGTACTCACTGTGAGAGTTGTGGTTGGCCTTATTGTAAAACAGTTGGCTCAGTCCTTGGTCATCGTGTGCAGGAGAATTTACTGAGAGACTCATCAACTAACAGAACAAGAGTCCTGTTTGAGTTTCCCAGGGAGAGAGCTTCTGTGCCATTAGTGGGCCTACCTATTGGCAGGTCATCTCCAGGTCTAAGTTGATATGTTAGGGCCAAGAGTTTGTCGATAGAGGCCTGGAAGGGAAGATAAATAGACAGTATTGAGGAACAGACGTATCAAAAGTATTCACGATGTAGCCAGCCAAGGGACTAGGAAACATGGGAATTCAGTGGAGTTAGTGTGAGATGGAAGGAGCTCAGAAGCAGTTTAAGAGACTGTTCATAATTTTCTTCAAGTTATTTAATTCTCAGTACCCCTCTGTCCAAGTAGCTGATTTAGTCAACTGACTCTGACATGTGCCTATTGAAGAGTGAACCCATCCTTAGGCATAGATATGGCCTTCCTTGATTTTTCTCAGTTCTCTGAATCCTTGAATGCTATTCTCTTCCTTCCCACAGGCTGGCAGCTCTCCCTTCTACCCACCTAAATCCTCTCTCTCCTTCCAGGCACCTCCTTTGTAAAGGCTTTCCTATGGACTTCAGACTTCTCATTTAACCCTCTCCTCTCTCAACTCCTTGAGGACTTAGAATATAACATTTAATTATCCAGGTAATCCCAACTTGTGTTATAACTCATTTGCTTGAGTTACATGAATGTAGTAGAATACTACTGAGAGGTTAAAAACAATCCAACAATGAAGAATTAAGAGAATTTAGGGAAGACATATAAATTTTGATGAAAAACAAAGTAAGCAGAACTAGGGAGATATATATATATATTTGTGTGTGTGTATACACACATATGTGTGTATGTATGTGTCTAGATACATACACAATATATACATATACATGCATTATATATAGTGCACATGTATATTATATATACACATTATATAATATACACATTATCATATATGCATATTTAATGTACATATACTTGTGTGTATGTATATATGTACATGTGTATGTAATGCCTACAACAATGTAAATCAAAGACATTTTTTAAAAATGAGAAACAAATCTCATAATTAAAATGACCAAATTTAGCCCCAAAGAAAGGACAAGAAAATGTATTTCCCTCTCTTTGTTTCAGAGGTGGAAGACTATGGATGTGGAATGCTGTGTACATTGTCAGAAATAATCAATATAATAGTTACTATTTTTTCTACTTCTTTTAAAGTCTTTGTCCCAAGGAATGGCTCACTGAGTAAGAGAGGAGGAGGAATATATTTAGAAATGAACTTAATTGAGTTCAAATCCGGTCTCAGACACTTAACACAAAAACTAGCCGTGTGACCTTGGGCAAGTCACTTAACCCCAACTGCCCTCCAAAAAGCAAAAAAAAAAAAAAAAAGAAATGAACTTAATGTTTAAAGGAATCAATAAAAATAATTTTGAAAGTGAATTTACAAGTTTGGAGCTTGGAGCGGTTTCCCCATAGAGACAACATTCTAAATCGAATGGGACAATGGGAGTACTGTCCTCAGAGAATGCACAGTGAGCTCTATGTGTCCACATGTCTGCTAGATGTCTGCTTCTCGAAGTTTTCGATGATGTGTGTAATACAGGGGCCAGTTCAGAGCATGTGCAGGCGTGCTGTGATATTCCCTGTCCACTTGCTTCAGTCCTAAATGGTGGTGGTCGGGTCCTAGGTCAGCCCACAAAAGCCCAATTCTAACCCATCGGATATTTGGGCTCTGGTAAGGAAGGAAGCACGGTGGCTCAGGAAATAATCTTCATACTCTGGGGGGTAGGGGGGAGCCCCAACTTGTCCAGAACTGTGTGGGTTGGGAACATTTTTCCTAAAGAGAAGCTTTTCCTAAAGAGTGTGCTAGGAAATCAGAGAGCACTCAGTGCATAGGGACTGAATTGAACTTGTTGTTGAATTCCAAGAGCACATCTGAGGATCAATGAGACTGATTTGCCCTTTTCAGAGCACCCAATCTAGAAGCCTGGGGTGAGAATTTCTTGATCTTTTCAAAACGCAGCCAAACCAAGCACCTTAAGGCACACAGTCACCTGCCAGCTAATATGCGTCAAACCTCCAGTCTCAAACACTTCCAAAGCACCCATCTGTTCCGGAACTTGCCCAGCTACAGTAAACAACAGCCCCCCACTCCACCCTCCCAACAGCCTGCATGGTTAGCTCACAAGCCCTGCAGGGCAGCCATGTTCCCAGACTTGTCCACCTTCCCTGGGGCAACAGGTCAAGAGCTTCAATGCCTGGCTCTTAGCCCTGCTGGACCCTGCTATGGGGCCATAGCAACCCCAGTTCCATGTGAAATGGGTCAACTGGTCCCTGGGGTGCTAATCCTCAGAGAAAGGGAGGAAACAGTGGGAGAAGAGGCCCAAGCTGGGATGAACATTAATGATTTGCAAACAGACCTTCCTGGGTGTGATTTCCACTTAGTTCCTGACTCACTGGCCACCTCCTCCTCATGTCCTTTCTTGGCCTTGGGTTGTAGCTTCCCCCCTCTCCCCCCAGTCCTAGCCCTGCCAAGGCCATCTGCCACCCTCACCCTACAGAGCACCATGGGCCTCATGACTCAGCTCTAGCCCACAGCTCTCTGTGGGTGGCATCTCCCCAACCTTCCCAAGGCAAGGGAGTGACCTGAAACACAAGAGACAGAGAAAGTAAGAGGAGGGAGAGGTCCACAGAGGATCCTTCAACTTTCTACAGATTTTGTCATCTCTGAAGAGATCAAAATCCCATCAGGGTACTTAAAACTTTTAACTCATTGTACAAGCTTGCTAGTTTTAAGGGAATAAAATAAAATAAAATAACTGTATATCACTATTTGTTTGTCTCCTTTAACCAAACCTTAAAGGTTAACAGTGACTAGCCCCAAATCAAATGGTGCCAGAGCAAAGATTAGAGACCCTTTCACCTAAACCTCATGTTTAGGGCTCATTCTGTTGTTCCATGCTGCCAACCCCACACTTTCAGATTAGCCCTTCCCTCCACCTCTCTCTTTGATCTGCTCAACTCATTCATATATGTGGTTAATTCTGTGACCATAAATGTTGTTTCTGCGTTAAATATATCCTAGAAAGATTTAAGAGAAGACCCAGAAGAGTGCAATGATTAGCATCATAGAATAACTAACTCTGGAATTGTACAAATGAATTCATAGAAGCAGAGACTTAGAGCTGAAAAGGACATGAGAAACCATCTATTCCACCCCACACACCCTTTTTTTTTTGATAGATGCAGAAACCGAGGCCCAGAGGTTAAGTGACATGCCTAAAGTCACATAACTAGTAAGTGACAAGTCTAGGATTTTAACCAGGGCTGAGATTTAAACCAAGGTGCTCTGTCTCCAAGCCCAGTGTCCTCTCCATTAAACCAAGGTGCTCTGACTCCAAGTCTAGTCTCCTTTCCCATTGTTCCATGGATTAATGTAGGGGGCAGAGGTTGGAAGGGTGGGTGAGGTGGGCCGGGAGAATGCTACTGGTCTCTCAAATTGTGCCTGTGAAGCTCTATTGAAATAATAATAATAATGAGAGACTGGCAGACCTTGAGATGCTGTGTAGGGGGTTCTTAGTCAGCTATAGGTTGGACTAGATGGTCTCTGAGATTCCATTCAGCACTTGGATTGTGAATTCCCATTTCTTCAAGGCTCACAAAGTCCTTTCCTCACAGCAACACGAAGCTTTAGTTTTAATGCTGTCCTCTCTCAGTGTATCTCCACCACCATAGCGTCCTTTAGCATTAAAGCATTTCACAAAGCAGGTTCCTTTCTACTTCTCCAATATTCTTACATTCCATGCTCTTGCACATTCTCCACAGTCCTATCATCCTGGCCTATTTGCTATTCCTCAAACAGGACACTCCATCTCTTACCACTTTGTACTAACTTCCCAGTGCTTGGAATGCTCTTTCCTGCGCAACCTTTGACCCTCAGAGTCCTTGGCTCCCTTTGAGTACCATCCCCCCCTAAGGTGCCCTTTTACCTTGTGTTGTTCCTGTTATTAGAATGTAAAGTTCAAGGAAGGGATTATTTTTGCTTTCTCCTTGTATGCCAATTGCTTAGCATAGTGCCTGGCATATAGTAAGAGTTTAATAAGTGCTTATTGACTGATTACTTGATTAAAGTAGATGACACACATATTATGTTCTCTGGCTTTACAGATGAGGAAAGTAAGGATGAGAGAGGTTGAATAACTTGTCCAAAGTCATTCAACTAACATGTCAGAGTTGGGATTGCCAAGCCCAAGGCTGTTCTTCCTCCCCTGCCTCTCACTACACCATACAACCTTCCTTTGTTATAATAGCTTCTCTCTGACAGAGGCATTCACTGACCCTGGTTCTACTATCTAGGCTGCCAAGGCAAGCAGGACGGCGCAGACCCATTAAGTCAGGAAAAAAGCCCATCTTAAAGTTCCCAGCTTCAAGGTTCTCACTCACCAATAGCACCTTCCTACACCCACAGACAGAATAGCCAATGACTCAAAGCAGCCCGTGGGGAGGAAGCTGCAAGGGCTGGACCCCTAAGGGCAGAAGCCATTTCTGGGACTTGCTCTGACTCAGCAATCCTGGTTTCCTGCAGTTCCACCCCCCACCCCACCCCCACGGCCAAGTCCCAGTTCAGAGTGTGAGGGGATCAGTCTAGGCTCATTTTTCACTTTCAGTTGCCTGTGGGTATTGGTTGCCTGTGGGTATTGGTTGCCTACGGGTATTGGTTGCCTACAGGCAAAGAGATGCTAATGGCAATGATGCCATCAGGCCAATGAACTGAATAAGCCATCTTCCCCTGGGACACAGTTTACTCCTTGGGAAGCTGTCCTCATTCCTTTTCCCCTACATTGGGAACATGAGGCTGGTGCTACACTTTCAATCTAGGAATTTCAAGATAGAATTCAACCAGGCATATTCCCATTTCCCTTTCTAGGAGAGCACCTGCGTGCTCATGGGATAACCCTGGTCCCAAAGATTGCCACAAGGAAAATTTTGCCCTATCTTAGAAATGAAATAATCCTTGCAAGTACATTGTCTCATTCATCTTTCCTTCCTTCCTTCCTTCCTTTCTTTCTTTCTTTCTTTCTTTCTTTCTTTCTTTCTTTCTTTCTCTCTCTCTTTCTTTCTTTCTCTCTCTCTTTCTTTCCTCTCTCCCTCCCTCCCTCCCTCCCTTCCTTCCTTCTTTATCCCTCCCTCCCTCCCCCCCTTTCTTTCTTTCTGGAGGCAACTGAGTTTAAAATGACTTGCCCAGGGTCTCATAGACTAGATTTGAATTCAGGTCCTCCTGACTCCAAGGCTGGTACTCTATTTTTTTTTTAATTCATTCATTTCTTCCACTTGGGAATTAGTGTTTTTCATTGGAAAGAGCACTGGATTGGCATCAGAAGACCTCCCTTCTATATTAGTATAGAAAAGTTGATCTTTGTTCAACTTAGGTAGTCTCCCTGAGCCACATATGCCTCATCTCTAGAACAAGGGAGTTGTATTACATGTGTCCCTTTTAGCTTGAAATAAATCCTTTGGTAGTTGTGTGGAAGATGGACTAGAGAGGGCAGAGACCAATTAGGAGGCTATTCCAAAGCAAGAAGTGAGGAGGGCTTGTACTAAAGTAGTGGGTGATTATGTGGGTGGAAAGAAGGAGATGGCTAAGAGAAATGTGGAGGTAAAATAGACTTGACAACTGATTGGTTATGGGGGGGGGAGAGATGAGGGTGAGGGAAAAGTCACAGATAATCCCAATGTTGCTAACCTGGTGACTGGAAGGATTGTGGTCTTCTTGACAAAGATAGGAAAATTTTGAAGAAAAATAGATTTTGGGGGGAAAGATAATTCAGTTAGCTTGAGTTTGAAATCCCTATAAGACATCCAATTCATAATATCCAATGGACAATTTGTGGTATAAGACTGGAACTTAGGAGAGATACTAGGCCTAGAGAGGTGGGAAGACAAACTGTGTGTCTGTATATGTGTAAATCAGTGGGGTAAATATGGGTGTATGTGTACTTATTCATTGTGTAGCTTTTTTTCCCCCCACATGTTAGGTATGCCTACTAGCAAACTCGTCAAAAGTTACATACCTACCAACACATTGTGTTTCAACTTTGAGCATAAAATGAAGAGCAATGTAAGTCAACAAATTCAGAAATTCAGATACACATTTTCCTCTTGACCTAGCTATAAAATGCTTCTCTCGTGCATTTCACCCTTATCTCCTACTCCAGTCTCTTTCAGTAATAAGTAGGAACAAAACTGATTATGAATTCAGTAATTGGGACCATGAATTTTGTGCTGTCTGTTTGTGTAAGTTTGAAGGGCAGTTTGGTGTAGTGGTTAAAAATCTAGCCTCAGACTCAGGAAAAACGTCGGTTTGAGCTCTGCCCCTGTTACATACTAGTGGTATGACCCTGGGCAAGCCACCAAGTCTCTCAGTGCCTCAGGTCACCCTCTAAGATTATATAGGGAAAGTGCTAATATGCATTATTGGTTCCCTCCAAAAAATAAATTTTGCTGAAATATAATAGGGACTATAAGGCAACTGGAGGCTGGGAAACAAGGAAAAACAGATGTCCCCTTTCATTTTATGGTTTTCTGATCTCTCCTCTCTTCTTCCTATTGTGGAGTTCAGCTGAAGCTAGTGTCAGCAACTGGTTCTGCCATTTTTGCTAAACTGGTTAGAAAAGAGTTGACAAAAGGGAAGACTGTTGTTGTGTGAGTGATTTGGTGGATGCAGAATCCACCTATTTTTTGGTGAGTAGAGCTTGGGTGAGTAGAGAATGAATTACATTATGTGTGGTTTAATGAGTGGAAGGAGACTTTTCTAACCATATCTTCAAAAGAAAAAGCAAGAGTAAGTACATGGAGCTGGGCAGGTCGAGGAGATAATGATGTTGATGCCTATACTTGACTTTGCCTTTTCCACACTAGCTTCTCTGGGATGGAAGGTGGACTTGGAAAACAAGGAAACCCTCTTCTCTGTTTGGTAGTTATTGGACAAATATTCCTTACTGACTAGGGTTAGTTCAAAGTTCAGAAATCACAATCACAAGGCACAGGGGATGCTTCCCATAAGCTAAGCTGCTGTGTCCAATGCAGAGACCCAAACCCCTGGACCAGGAAGTGGAGTTTAAAGAAAAGGTTAAGACTGAGGACTCTGTCCTCCCAGAGTCCCCAGGGGACTCTGATCTCGGCTAACCAGCTCAGAGTACTGGGGCAAAGGCTCTTTAAATGGCTTTTGATCAGATCTCAATGGAAACAAGTAGACTAGCAATTCCATTAACATCTGGGAAGGGTTGTTGTTTTTTCTCCCTCGGGCTGTTGCTGGTCTCAAGGTTGAGTCTAGGGCAGTTGCTTCTTTAAAAGAGCTATGAAAAAGTGCCTACCTTTTGAACTGAGAGGGCACCCCAGAGAAAGTCCTAAAGCCGAAGATCTGAGCTGAGTCATAGCTCCCCAGAAATATGCCCAGCGGGGCTATGCCTAAGTAGTATCAACCAGTAAGGATGCAGTGTCCCTTAGGCAGAGACCGCATGTTCAACAGAGACAAGCTGCATCAACACAATGACACAATCTGAAGACATCAGGTGCCCTGCAATGACAGAAGCACGAGTCTTTCCATGTATGTGCCTTGAACACATCTGTTTTCTTACATGTATGACCCTTCATACTCATGCAGAAATGCATATTCACACTTACCCTTGAATGTGCGTGTTTTCTATGAATGCCCCCTATACAATATGCTTTGGCTACTTGTATTCACTATATGGGTGCCCTTGTAAGTATTCCCAACAGGTATCTACTCTTTGGACTTATGGTGACTGTACAGGCAGAGAATGCCCCAGGTTTGGGGGAGAAATATGTTGTGGTCAGTTTTCTGACTAGGTCATTGCATTAAATATTTTAACTTTTAACTACTTGTATATTCTAGTTGACTGTTAAGATAAACATATGGCTAGGGGGCTTTTATACTTTGATTTTGAGTGGATATGATTTTCATTCTTAAAAAACCAAGCTGATAATCAGTTTCCATGGTCACTCATGGGACAGCAGCCACTTATAGACATATAGCTATTCCAAAAAGGAGATGGTCATGATAGTTTCTTATCCTTTATTCTTTTCAAGAGAAATTTGTCATGTCGATCTTCACAAAAATACTCTGACATTTTTGTTGTGTTTGCCTGCCTGAAGTAGGGCAGATATTATTACCTACGTTTTATAGAAAAATACATTGACGCTCAAAGTCTTGTCCAAGGTTATGCAATGTCTCGCCAGGACCATGGGTGGTAGTGGATGATAGAGAGAGAGGCCAGTATTAGGAAGAAAAGGTAAGTCTGAAAGATCCCAAAGTCAGCTAGACCTGCTGCTGGGCATTCCTCTCTTGGGGTAGGAGAGTGAGCTCAGCAAGTGAATTTCAGAAATGCAGCTGTCAAGTCAAATCTGCAGCATACAGCATCATTGCTCAGCTCCTTTTTTGTGATGTTCCATGTCCAGCCTACCCAGAACCCAACCACTGGCACCTCTAAACATCAGGGGGACACTGACATTACACAGTTATGGCTGTTTCCCCAAGAAGACTGAAGGATACCAAGGGCGGATCACCGCATTTGAACATTGTAATACTTCTTTAAGACTTAAATGTCTTACTCCCACTAGTCTATGATATCTCCCACCAAAGGGCAGCCAGTTTGAATGCTATATCAGTCCTTTCTTTGTACTCTTGCCAAAATATTCTCCACTCTCGGATGTAGGTGAAAGCTATTGGCTTCCTCTCTAGCCCACAGACCCAGTGTAACTTCACTGCAGCACCTATGGCCCTGTGCTAACAAGACCCATGGAATGCTCAGAAGATGGTGATCAAGACAGCTGAAGGGATGCAAAGCCTGCCAAACAGTAAGCTATCAGGCAGCATACAGGTACCAGAAGGAGGGTGGAGATGAAGCGACTCTTTCTTCAAAATTAGGACACTAAAAGTGAAGTTAGAGACAGTGAAAGTGAAGCCAATGCTTCTTCAGATAGGGGGTCTCTGATATGTTTCTTCCTAGGACTGGAGCAAGTCTCAGGGCATGGCCAAGCCAAAGTTTAAAGTTGGGAATAGATAAACTGTGAACAGGTAAACCTGGATGTAATGTAGAGCACAAGGTCAAAGATAAGAGTAAATATTGGAATTCGGCTAGTGACTAACTCAGACCAAGAGCTAAATAAGACCTTTCCTCCTTTTTCTACAGTGATTTACACAAGGTAGGAGGGCAGGCATGGAATGCTAAAATGAATCCTCCATCAAAAAGAGCATAACCATTACTAAATGAACCTGAGCCTAAGCTTAGTACCAACTGTCCAAGTATTTTCAGGAACATTTCTCCGCAGCCAAAATGCTCCCGACAAGCAATTGTGGATTAGATTTGCTTGAGTGAACTCAAAGGTAATTAAATAAGCATCAGTAATGGCTGTTCTAAATAAAGAAATGTGATCAAAGCCGATGACGTGAGAGAAAAATCCTTTTTTTTTTTTTCCTTTTGTAGGCCTCTAAGGAAGTGGCTGGGACATGTGATTTCAGGGTGTGTGTGCTAGGGGGAGGGGGAAGATTCTGGATCCTAGTCCTGATTTTGAATAGACAGGTCCCAGCACTGAAAGCTGGTACATCCCCAAATTCTTACTCCCTTTCTCACACTCACTAGCATGGTATAAAACAAAAATAACCAAGATAAGGACTGCTATAAACCTGGGACCCATCTCAGCATGGACATCTGTGTACCTCTGACCTGCTTTTACTCAACAATTTCACTCCCAAAGTAGCATTTACCTTCAAAATCCACTCTTCCTACTCCCTGGATGGTAGAAATAACATCTGCCCTGTGCAGTCCAGATTGTTTTTTTTTTCCCTAAAAGGTAATGAAAGCATTCTATAGATGTAATTTGGCCAAGGTTTGAATCATTGACTTGACTTCCAGGTCACCTTAAACCCAGCATAGGAGACATGCAAACTCCTCTGGCTTCAGATACCCTGCTGACCAGGTAGTCTCATTCTATTCCAGTCTTGGGCCAGGCCTTGCTCAGAACACCTTCCCAATACCACCCCTACTTTTTCTCTCCCCTTACAGGTTTGCTCACCCATTGCATTTTACTACCATAGTTGGTGTCTATCTGAGTAGGTTTTAAGTGAATTTTTGGCTTCATTTATCTTGCATTATTAGTGGATTACCCAAAATCAAAGGAGTGAAATCATACACCCAGTTAAAGTTCTTGGGAAAAATTCTGATCCCCCAAAACAATAGGATTTAAAAAAAATCTTATTAATATCTTTTGTTTTAAGATCCTTTCTATTTCCCTCTGTTCTTCTCTCCACTTCCTCCCAGAGACCATCCCTTATGTTGGAGAATGAAGCAAGGAAGAAAAAAAAAATCCACAAAATTAAATAACATATCAAAAGAGTCTGGCATTATAGACAGTATTCTGCACTTCTGTAAAAGAGAAAGGAAAGATATGTTTTTATATCTCTTCTCCAGGGCCAAGCTGGATCATTGTAATTCCAAAGCATTCGGTTTAGGATGTTTTGTTGTTTGCATTTACAACTTTACTTTTCATTTGTATTAATAGTCATCTATAGTTTGACCAGACCTGAGACAATGTATTTTTTGGACTAGACATTTTGTGGTAAGAGTCAGGGAAATATGAAACAGTCACTCAGTCATAAGGTTGGGGTTTTTTTGGCAGGGGGAGGGCAGGGCAGTCGGAGTTAAGTGACTTGCCCAAAGTCACATGGCTAGTAAGTGTTAAATGTCTGAGGCCAGATTTGAACTCAGGTACTCCTGACTCCAAGGTGGGTGCTCTATTCACTGTGTCACCTAGCCTTCCCAATAAGTTTTTATTAAACATTTGTTATGTGCCAGGTACTGTGCTAAATGATAGGAATTCAAAGAAGGGCAAAAACAGTCCCTTCCATAAGGAGTTCTCATTCTAATGGGAAAAACATGTAAATCACTCTGGTATATTCAAAATATGTGCAGAAACTAAATTTGGATGACCGAGAAAATTGCATTAGATTATACTTTATAACTCTATAACAATTGCTAAATAGATAGATCTCTGTGAATTACAATCAATGACTCTTTTCCCCAAAAGGAACAGCTTTCCAAAAGAATTTATTTTATTTTTAATATTTATGAACTGCCTCTTGCCTTATAAAATGGTATTTTAAAAATCAGTTTTTATTTACATTTTAAAAAAATTATTTATTTGTGTCTTTTGTATTTACATTTCTTAGATTTCTTCTCTAGAACTCTCCCCACCCTCTTCCCAGAGAGTTATCCTTTATAACAAAGAATTTAGGAAAAGAAAAAGAGGAAAAGAAAATATTTAATGAGGCCTATTGATACATTTAAAAATTTAACACTATATTCCATGTTTCACATTATGGGCCCTACACTTCTGTAAAGGAGCAGGGAGAGGTGTTTTCTTTTATCTCTTCTTTGGGGCCAAGATTGTTCTTTGTAATTTTACAACATTCATTTTGATGATTTTATGGTTATCTTTTCCATTTACAGTGTTAGAGTCATTGTATATATTGTTTTCTCTACTCAGTTTACTTTGCATCAGTTCAGGTAAGTCCACGCTTCTCTAAATTCATCATAACCATCATTTCTTACTGAACAGTACTATTCCATTACATCTATGTTCCACAATTTGTTTAGACATTCCTCAAATTTTGGGCATCTAGTTTATTTCCATTTCCTTACTACCTCAAAATGGACAGCTCAGGTATCCCGAAAGTCTTTTTTTTTCTTTTTGGAGGGCAATTGGAGTTAAGTGACTTGCCCAAGGTCACATGGCTAATGTGTCAAGTATCTGAGGCTGGATTTGAACTCAAGTCCTCCTGACTCCAGGGCCAGTGCTCTATTCACTGCACCACCTAGCTGCCTGAGTCCCACAAGTCTTAGTGTAGTTTCAAAGTGTTAAAGTTTAAAGATAAGGTAGTGTCTATATGTTTCTTTCTAGACACTAGAATTAATCTGTTAATGAAGCTAAGATCAAATTTGTGTTGTGAGATTTATGACTGCCACTGCATCAGTGTTGACTCATATTGAACTATTACTTTGTTGAGCACACTATCTTTTTCACATAAAATATCTTACAATATTTTAAAATTTTTATTTTCCAAGGAACAAAAATCTATTCTCTCTCCCCCACATCTTTGGCCCCTGTTGGGAAAAAAAGGAAGAAAAAAAAAGTCCTTCTAATAAATATACACAGTGAAGCAAAACAAATTCCTGCATGGGAGAAGGAAGATTGGAGAAGAGGAGAGGAGAGAAAAGGGAGAATGGAGGTGGGTGAGGGGAAGAAAGAGATATTTGGAGCAATAGGTAGAATTTTGGATCTGGGTTCAAATATGACCTCAGGCATTCACTAGTTGCTAAGTGACCTTGAGTAAATAATTCTAACTGCTCCATTTCCTCATCTATAAAATATTGCACCTATCTCCCAGGGTTGTAGCAAGGACAAAATGAGATATTTGTAAACCATTTTGTGAACTTTAAAGCATTACATAAATACTAGCTGTTATTATTTTATAAAATTATGCATTTGGAGTCTATCACCTCTCTCTCTCAGGAGGTAGGCAGGATGTTTCATCATTGGTCTTCTGGAATCCTGGTTGGTCATTGTGATGATCAGGGATTTTAAATCTTTCCAAGTAGTTTGCCTTTACAATGTTATTGTTTTTGTATAAATTATTATCTTTGTTCCATTCCTTTCACTGTGTACCAATTCATACAAGCCTTCCCAAGTTTCTCAGAAACCGTGCCTTTCATCATTTCTTATAGCACAGTTGTATTCCATTATGTTTATGTACATTAATTTGATGAACAGTTCTAATAATACATCCCCTATCCTGTACTTGAGTAATTCTTTGACCATGAGTGTAAGAATTTACCTTTATTCCTACTAAATTTCATCTTATTAGATTCATTCCAATCTGCTGAAATCTTTTTGAATACTGATTCCATCATCCAGAAGCAGAAGCAGAGTTGGTTCATTGGTCTCAGTCCCCAGATAAAGATAAAGTGTAAACTAAAGGTAAAGACTTGGTTATATGTAAACCCTTATCCCCATTATCTCTTTAGTAAGTATGAACACCTTTCTTTGATTGAATCAGAAGGGGTAACCTTGGGCTGAAAATTGGCCACTGAAGGCCTTTATGCAGCTAAACATGGAGTCAGTACAAGCTACTGGAGAGTTATAGTTCATCCAACTCAGGAACCAGCAGTGGGGGGTGGAGTGAGAAATGTCTCCCCTCCCATCTGACTCAACCAGAGACAAGTGTTTACACTGCAAAAAGGAATCACTTGGGTGCCAATACTAAGAGGCTCTAGAAGATAAAGTGTTGGCAAGAGGATCAGGGTTTGAGTCTCTCACGACTTTCCTCCAGTCTTTGGGGGTCAAGCCAGTCTGTTTTATACAAGCACCATGCCAAGCAATAACCTATAAAAATTTTATAAAACTATGTCTATTTGTTAAATTGAATAATCATAACTTTGGTTTATATGACCTCGCTTCTGCCTTCTGAAAAGCTCTGCCTAGTGGGTAATGGTAATAATAGCTAACACTTACATAGTTCTTACTGTATGTCAGGCCCATATATCAGGTGTCATAGGAAGGTAACCACCCACCCACAGAGGATAGCCCCCTTCTCCAGCTGTTTGATTTTAACCCTGTACTTAAATCAATGAAGCAACAGGCATCATGGAATACCTACTATGTACAAGACATTAAGTTCACAGAGAAAAAGGAGACATGGTCCTTGGCCTTCAGGAATTCATTCTGGTTGGGGAGAAAGGAAATTAACAATATAAAATAAGGGGGCAGCTAGGTGGGGCAGTGAATAGAGCACCCTCCCCGAAGTCAGGAGGACCTGAGTTCAAATGTGACCTCAGACACTTAACACTTACTAGCTGTGTGACCGTGGGCAAGTCACTTAACCCCAATTGCCCTCCTAAAAGCAAAAAAATAAAAACAAAAACCAATATAAAATAAGACATGACTAATGCCAGATGAGTGGTATATCCAAGTGCAAAAGGAATTCTAGGTAGGTTGAGGGAGTCAGTGAAGGAAGAGCTAGGTCTTGAAAGAAGGGGAGGAACATAACCTTTAGACTGAGGCCCAGGGATAAGGCTTATAACATACTTAGGAAGGCTATGGGTTGTACCTTGGGGAAATGGCTTAGGGTAGGATCCTAGGAGAGTCATTTTAATTGTTATGTTAACTGGTTGGTTCCCTTGGGGTGTAGGGCAGGAAGGAGTCCTGGCAGGAGGGATCCTCTAGAAATGGAAAATAGGTAAATAGAAACAAGGAAACAGGATATAGCTGCAGAAAAGAGGACACCCACACTGAGAATTTGTTGTAACTGGAAATAGGGATTGATGGGGGTGGGGAGGGGAAGCCCCCATTCTCCTCTAGGGAAATGGAGTCATCCTTGGAAACTAGTGAGTAACTCTCCGCACTGAACTCTATGTATCTCTTGAAATCTATAATTCAAAAGGAGTCATCCAGAAACACTTATTATTCTTTTCCAGTGGTTCCATTCTCTGTTCCTCTTCTCTCTCCTGGAACTTGCCCATGTTCCACAGAAATTTACCTCATCATGAAATTCAGGAGTAGTGTGACTGGGGGATGCACAGTGTTACCGTCACTGCTTCGTTTTCACAGGAGGCAGGAGCATAGAAGAAAAGGTAACCAGTGATACCAGATATGAATATTAGATGCCAGATGAATAGTATAGACCAGAGGTGTCACAGCCCCCGACTCTTCCCAGTGATACCAGAACCAAGATTAAAATGTAATTGGGAAATATTAACAAAATAAAGACAAATACAACAAAACATAGGTAAAATTAATATATGGTTAAAAAAATTTTTTTGCTTTTTGGAGGGCAATTGGGGTTAAGTGACTTACCCAAGGTCACACAACTAGTTTTTGTGTTAAGTGTCTGAGATTGGACTTGAACTCAGGTTTTCCTGACTCCTGGACCGGGGCTCTATTTACTGTGCCACCTAGTTGCCCCAATTTATGGCTTTCTTTTGGGAAATATTAACAAGATAAATGCAAATATAATTTTTTAAATTGGTCAAATTAATACATCATTTTCTATTGGGAAATATTAAAATAAATACAAACAATAAAACATGGGTAAAAGTAATAGATGGCTTTCTAAGTCAACATGAAGCATTTAGGGATCCTTATGTATGGTTTAGCGGCCCCTTTTTCTATTTGATACCACTGATATAAAAAATATATGCTATAATTCAATGGAGGAAGAGATCACTGTGGGCTAGAGTGGTCAGGGAAGACCAGGAGAAGGCGAAAGTGGAATGAATGCTATTTGGAAAAGTCCATGATAATACTAGAAATAGCTAATATTTATATAACACCTACTCTGTGCCAGACACTGTGCTAAGAATTTTACAAATATAAGCTCATTTGATCTTCACAAAACCCCAGTCAATAGGTACTGTTATTATCTCCATTTTACAGATGAAGAAACTGAGGCAAACAGAGACCATGTTCCAGAACAAGAGAAATCTTAAAATCATGAGCTGGAAGAGACCTTTGAAATCATCCCATCCATCAAATCATCATAGATTCTATTTGGAAGGAAACCCAAAGGTCATATAATCCAAACCATGCCACCACCAGTCCCCCTTCCCAAATTCCTACCTCAGTAAAGAAGCAAAGCTGGGGGATTTGAAACTGGTTGTCTTTATACCATGCTGCTTGACATTGTTCTTAGAAGAGGGATGGCTTGAACACTTGATGGATTGCGGGCTAAGATATAACTACCTTAGCTAGGACTCATTGAGATTCCCCAGTAACAGATATTATGGAAAACATTTATTTATTTTGCTTTTTGAAGGTGGAGGGCAGGGCAATTGGGATTAAGTGACTTGCCCAAGGTCACACAGCTAGTAAGTGTTAAATCCCTTAGTCAGATTTGAACCCAGGTCCTCCTGACTCCAGGGCTGGTGGTCTACTTACTGTACCACCTAGCTGTCCCTATGGGAAACATTTAATTGGGTGTAGCCAAAGAGAATTAGGAAAAAAAGGAAATGGGAGCTGAATAGAGTGTGAGGGAGAGGAAATAGTTTGTTATTGGAAGACAGGCTACATCTCTCAAATGCCCACATTCCCTTAGCTTCCAGCTACCATATTTGTCAATTTTAAGAACACTTGACATCTCTAGACATGAACCCAAACTAAGCCCCGTCTTGCTTTGTTTGCACCCCTTAGGCATTTGTCTTGCTCTCCTTGGTGTTGTAGTCACTAATATCTTCTCTCCTTATAAGCATCCTAAGGGCCAGGGTTACTCTTATTCATCTTTGTATCCCACACAGTGCCCCATACACAGCAAGTGCTGAATCAATGTGCTTTGAATTACTGGTTACCTACTTTGAGCAACTGCATCCCTCTCAAACCTCAGAGAACTGAGGGTTTCTGGGAAAGTTAGCGTCAGTATAATTGGTTTTGGCTCCCAATCTGTCATATAGAAAACTCCCAATTAGAAAACATCCTCTGCCAAGGCAACCAGGCCACTAACAGTTTTAGAACCTTGCCCAGGGCACTGAGAGTTTAAGTAATTTGCCCAAAGTCACATGATATGGGACAGGACTTGAAACCAGCTCTTTCAGACTCAGAGGCCATCTACACCAGGACACCTCTCTTGTAACCTCCTTATGGCTGTTAAAAGACAGGAGCTTTTGGGCAAATCATTCACTCCGACGCTAGCTTCAGCATAAGGTCTTCCTCCTTTCCTGTGACTGCCGAGTCCAGAAGCTGCTGCAGTCCTGAAAAGGCCTCTTTTTTTTTTTTTTTAAGGAGATCTCCCTCTATAAAGGTATATTGGCCCCTCAGGGCTATCATTAAAAGAGATGTTTCAGTCCTCTTCAAAGTGTCCCTTAGGGGAATCTCTGACTTTTAGAGAATCTCTCTCTTTCTGTCTCTGGGAGCTTTCAAGGTCCTAGAACCAGATTATTTTAACCTGTAGTTTACACACCTCATTCTATAAGCATTCCTATTATCACTTTATCTCTTCCTGACATTGAAATGATTCACCCAGTTGGGGGTGGGGAGTGGACAGGCAAAGGCAAAGGATGGCAGGGGCATAGAATCTTAGAGTTGGAAAATAACCTCTTCATTTTATAGAGGAGGGGGATTGAGATCTCTAGATGTGAAATGACTTGTCTAAGGTCACATGATACATCTAATAAATAGTAGAACTTAGACGAAAACCAGAGCCTACTTGTCTCCCATTTCAGTGCTATTTCAAGTATTAATTCTGGGTATGGGAGTAGGTGGTCTCTGCAAACTGCAAACAGGCTTTACAACACATTATTTATATCAAAGGTTCAGCCTAACAGGGCCCTTTCAAAGCCTATAGGGGTTAGGGTCTTGTCTAGGGGATTCCCAAGCTTCCCAACTAGCCTCCACAAGAGGAGGCAAGGCTAGTTCCACTTAACCACAACTAACAACTTCCTTAAAAAAGAAGGGCTTTTCCTTGTTGGTCTTGACCTTTATAATTACTGGAAATTCCCTCTTCTTCCTCTTTTTTGCTTTCAGCCTTTCCCAAGCCTGAGGTGAAGCCCTCTCATGATACCACAACTGAGGATACTTAATCCCAGAATGAAAGCCAAGAATCAGGAGTTCACCCCATCACCCTGAAAGTGGCTTTTGTCCATTTAAAACAGTAATAATACAAGTTCTTGGGCCAACTCTTGTTTCCTCCCTGGCTAGAGTGGATGGATTGTTCAGAAAGGAATACAAAGTTGTATATCAACCTCATCCTATCCGCTAGCTAAATCTCTCCTGGAGAATGCAGTGTTTTGTCTTTGAGCCAGGCCTTTAAACTTTAATAAACTACATCCTTTTCTCACCAGATGGCATAAGCTGATGTAAAGCTTAAGTGGGGTTAAGGAGGTAGGGGTCTCCAAGGACCAGAGTCACCGCTTAAATGATTTAAATTATTTACTGTTTCTGTTCCAAAGCTGCTTTTGGGAGGGCTATTTTTGACCTGTATTACTTCACCAATTTTTCAAAGTTCCTGTTCCATTCTGCCAAGAATGTCAAAGAGTCCCTTCAGATAGACAGGGAAAGATAAGAGTAGGTGGTAGTGGAAGAGGCTTTTTTTTCAAGTCTGGCTAACATAGAAGTTATCAAGTTGGCCTTGAGCTTACCTAGCTGGTAGCTAAGAGATGAACAGGCTTAAATGACCCTTGAGTTAATCTTTTCTTTTTTGTTATTTGTTTTCATATATTTTTGTTTACTTTGACCTAATCTTTTCAAAGGAGCATCCTGATATTTGTAGAAAGAACCCTGGCCTGCAACTCTGAAGACTTATGTTCTATTTCTGGCTCTCTTGCTGATAAGCTGTTTGACCTTGGGCAAGTAACTTTTTTCTGGGACTTGCCTCAACTGTAAAAGGTTTAGAACACATAAATTCCCTTCCTGTTTCAAGCCCTGTGACTTATAAAGAAAGTCCCCCAGGAGCTTAAAGGTTAATGAAGATGAGGGAGACAGAGGCAACAAATACTGAGGCACCTTAGGAATCGATGGAAAACAGCCTTCTTGATAACACTTACTCCATGAAGGCTCCTAGGAGGAGTGAGAATAAATCAGAAAGGGGCAGAAGAAAAGACCTAAATTGAATCAATACCAGATGAAATCATTAAGACTCTTTGCTATGTAGGCACCAATGTAAAACATTTTACAAAAGACCTTTTTTTGCAGAACTGCAACTACAGAGAAGCAACTGGGATTTTGTCCTAGGGAGCCAAGAATCCAAGCACACACTTTCCTGTTTCAGTCCTCTCTCCCTTCATCCCTACACTACATGGTCCCTCCACCAGCTTTGGCACCAAGTGCAACTATCTCTGCTCCCACCCCTGGCCACCACCTCCAAAGGGTCCTAGAAACATAAAACCCCTCTCTTGGTGTCTTTACTCTGCCTACTACAGTGTTCCTTGACTACCAACCTCCCATTCCACTCCCAACACCTCTCAAAGATGGGGATGGGGGAAGACTGTGCCACAGGGATTTGGACCAGTCTCTGAGGAGACCTTGGCCAAGTAAGGCTCTTTCCTACTTCTTTGAATGAATTTTCCCTGGGTTCCAGAATTTGTAGTTACAGACCTGCCTCTGCCTTAAGGCACTGAGAAAGCAGAGATACTTGATGAGAGTGTATAAATAATGTGCTACAATTAAACTCAATGCAACTGTAACACACTAGAGCTTGCACCCAGTGAACTTCCCCAAATATGAAACAGTATTTACATGGTGTGACTCTACTTGTGGGAAGGGCTGGAAACTCTGAACTTACCCTTTAACTATTCTGCATAGACCAACTCAGTTGAAACTGATCTTGCTAAAGGGCCAAATGCTAAAATTCCCACTCTCCCAGAGGCCAGTCAGTTTTACTAAAGGAAGTAGGGTAGCCCAGGACACAGCACCCTAGAGGAAAAGGCAGGTTACTAGGTTACTTCTAGAATGTTCTACCAAACAACTACCAAAAGCCTGAGCAGCTCTATCCATACCTCTCCTGTTCAGACTATCACGTGGTCCACCCCTTCCCCATCAGTAACCTGTACTTGCCCCTGGGTGCCTCTGCTCTGACAGAAGAAGGGACCCGGGCCTCCATGCCACCTCACAGACTCATCTAGAAAGTCTTTTCTCCTTTCTTCCTTCTCATGCCCCTTTACGTGTTTTTCACCATTAGAATGTAAGCTCCTTGAGAGTAGGGACTGTCTTATTTGCTTGAATTCATATTCCCAACATTTAGCACAGTGTTCATCTCTATCTTCCTATCTATTTCCATCCATCTACCTAAGAGATCTCTGAAACACAATAAATCATACATAATGCATTAGAGAATAATGAAACTAAATACTACATGGGATCCAAGAAAGGATTTCTGGCAGGATCCATTTTAGCTGAGGCTTACCAGGATAAGCTTTAAAGGACAGGGAGAACTTTGGTAGTCCAAGATGGGGAGGGAGGGCATTCCAGGCCTAGTGAAGACTATAAAGTCATGGTATGAAGAGCCCAAGGGGACAAAGAAGAGTCAGCTGGAGTATAGAGTAAGTTAAACAAGGCTGCAAAGGTAGTAGATTATGGAGGGCCAGTTAGGCATTTGACTTTTTAGACAACAAGTAACTATGTATGACCCAAGGTACCTGATAGCAGGTTGCATACAAGAAATGAGGGAGAAGAAAGCATCCAAGATAACTAAACCCAAAGCTTCCAACTCTGAAGAATAAGGGAAGAGAGATGACAGAGGTGGAAATAGTGAAATCAAGAGGAGCAAATTTAGGAGGAAAAATAATGAACCTGTTTTTGGACATGTTGATTTTGAGGTAGCCATGGGATATATCGAGGTACAGTAAGCAATTGAAAATAAGTGGTATGTAGCTCAGTACTATTGAAAGAGTTTAGACAGTTATCAGCATAGAGAAAGTAGTTGAAGGTAGGAAATGAGTCAAATTGCTAAGAAATAGTACACAGTGAAAGAGAAGAAAAGAGGGACAAGGAATAGAATCTTGGGGAATAATCACCCAAATTAAGGAGTTCAGATGAGTCAGTGAAGTTAACTGAGGAAGTTTCAGAAAGAGAAAAGAACTAGAAGGTGGTAACTTTGAAGACAAGGAAGAAGGGAAAATTTAGAAGGAGGAAGTGGTCAACAATGTCAAAAGTTACAGAGGGGTCAGGGAGGATGAGGACTGGAAAAACACCCATAATTTTATGCAGTTAATGGTGACCTTTGAACATGAAATTTTGGTAGAGTGTTAGGGGCAGATGGTTGATCACAAGAAGCTGCAGGTGATGAAGTGCTCCCCTTAGAGTCAGTAAGACTTGCATTCAAATCTGGCCCCAGACACTTCCTAGCTATGTGACCCTTGACAAGTCATTTACCCTGTTTGCCTCAGTTTTCTCATCTGTAAAATGAGTTTGAGAAGGAAAAAGGAAACCACTGCAATAGCTTTGTCAAGAAAACACCCAAAAGGGATCACAAAGAATCTTACTGGACTGAAAGGACTCAAGAACAACAGCAACAACAGGAGAGAGTGGGTGGAGGCAGAGAAGTCAAATATGAGCAACACTTTCTAGAAGTTTATAGTGAAAAGGAGAAGGGAGATAGAATGGGATTAAAAAGATTAAGGGGGGCGGCTAGGTGGCGCAGTGAATAGAGCACCAGCCATGGAGTCAGGAGTACCTGAGTTCAAATCTGGCCTCAGACACTTAACACAAAAAACTAGCCGTGTGACCTTGGGCAAGTCACTTAACCCCAACTGCCCTCCAAAAAAAAAAAGATTAAGGGAAGGCTTTGGAAGACTCAAGTATAGGGAGTCTGGAGGTGAGAAGCAACCAGTGAACAGTCAAGATACAGGGGATGATTAGGATGACTAATCCTAATCACAGAGCAAGGTTCTGATAGAGGCAAGAGGGAATAGTGTGAAGGACACAAGATTAGCTTTATGGAAGAGTAGGTCTGCCTCTTCTCTGATCAGAGGAAAGAAAATAAAAATAGATAATAAGAAGTTATGAGGAATAAAGACTGGAAACTGAAGGAACTCAGGAGAATAGGAAACTAAGACATCTGCTGTGCTTTTGGGGGGGAATGGGGGTAGATGGAAAATTGTGATCTTGAAGTTGAGAGAGAAGAAAAGATTTGAAAATAAAGCCAATAAAGGTATAGTTGAAGGATTGACAAACAAGGAGCCACCCAGCTGAGGTTAAGTGCCATGAATTCATTGTGGGCTGAAACTGGCTCAGTTTTGTTTCTCTAGCGGTATTTTGCAACTGCTGTAGAAAGGTTTTTTTTTTAATTAAATATTTTATTTTTTAAATTACATATAAAAACAATTTTTTAACACTTTTTTCTAAAAATTTGAGTTCTAAATTCCCTCCCTTCCTCCCTTCTCTTCTACCACATTGAGAAGGCAGGCAATTTGATATAGGTTATACATATGCAGTCATGCAAAACATTTCCATATTAATCATGTTATGAAAGAAAATGGGGGAAAAAGGAAAAATGAAGAAAGGAAAAAATGGTATGCTTTGATCTGTCTTCAGATTCCATCAGTTCTTTCTCTAGAGATGGATAGCTTTTCATTATAAGTCTTTGGAAATTGTCTTGAATCTTTGTATTACAAAGAATAGGGAAGTCATTCAAAATTGATCATCATACAATATTACTGTTCCTACATACAATGTTCTGGTTTTGTTCATTTCATTTTGTATCAGTTCATATAAGTCTTTCTAGGTTTTTCTGAGAGCATCTTGCTTGTCATTTCTTATAGCACAATAGTACTTCATCACATTCATACACCACAAATTGTCCAACCATTCCCCAATTGATGGGCATCCCTTCAATTTCCAATTCTTTGCCACCCCAGAAAGAACTTCTATAAATATTTTTGTACAGATAAGTACTTTTCCTTTATTTTTAATGTCTTTGGGATACAGAACTAGTAGTGGTATTGCTGGGTCAAATGGTTTTATAGCCCTTTGGGCATAGTTCTAAATTGTTCTCTAGAATGGCTGCATCAGTTTGAAACTACCAAAAATGCATTATTGTCCCAATTTTCTCACATCCCCTCCAACATTTGTCATTTTCTTTTTCTGTCATATTAGCTAATTTTATAGGTGTAAGGTGATACTTCAGAGTCATTTTAATCTGTATTTCTCTAATCAAAAGTGATTTAGAGCATTTTTTCATATGTCTATAGATCCAGTTTTGCTTTCTTCGTCTGAAAGCTGCCTGTTCATACTCTTTGACCATTTGTTAATTGGGGAATGACTCATATTTTTATAAATTTGACTTAGTTCTCTATATATTTGAGAAATGAGGCCTTTATCAGAGAAACTTGCAATAAAATTTCCCCACAGTTTCCTTTCTAATTTTAGCTACATTAGTTTTGTTTGTGCAAAATCTTTCTAACTTAATATAATCAAAATTATCCAGTTTGCATCCCATAATGCTTGCTATCTCTTGTTTGATCATAAATTTTTCCTGTATCCATAGATCCAACAGGTAAACTATTTCGTAGTCTCCTAATTTGCTTTAGTATCACCCTTTATATCTAAACCATGTACCCATTTTGGTCTTAACTTTGTATATGGTGTGAGATATTAGTCTTTACCTAGTTTCTGCCAAACTGCTTTCCAGTTTTCCCTGAAATTTTTGTCTAATAGTGAGTTCTTGTCCCTTAAACTGGAACCTTTGCATTTATCAAAGATTACTAGATTACTATGATCATTACGTACTGTATATTGTGTACCTAATCTACTCCACTGACCCACTTCTCTATCTCTTTTCTAGTACCAGATTATCTTGAGATAATTACCATTTTGTAAGAGTTTGAGATATTGTAGGCCACTTTCCTTCACATTTTTTTTCATTAATTTCCATGTAATTCTTGACCTTTTGTTCTTCCAGATGTATTTTACTATTTTTCTTTATACTAAAAAACCCATTTTGGGGGTTAAATTTCCAGTCTTGATGTGTCTCCCTCCTTCCCTCCCCACCAGGCACTAAAGACCCTTACCATTTAACATAGATTTATAAATATATGTAAAACCATACTTATCCATTCTTTCTCTGGAGGTGAATAGTATATTCCTTCACAGGTCTTTTGTAGTTGATTTGAGTATAATGCTCAGAATAACTTGGATGCTTACAATTATTCTTTGAACAGCATTGCTGTTTTATATACAACATTCTCTTGGTTCTGCTAATTTTACTTTTTATTATTTCATGCAAGTCTTCCCATGTTTTTCTAAAAACTCATCTCAATTCTAAAAAGTTCATTATTTCTTATAGTACAGAAGTATTCTATTACAAATATATACCACAACTTGTTTAGCCATTCCTCAATTGATGGGCACCCCTTCAATTTTCAGTTCTTTGCCAACACAAAGAGAGCTATGATAAATATTTTGGAACATATAGGTTTTCTTTTTTGCCTTGACCACCTTGGGAAACCAATCCAGTGGTATTGCTGGGTGAAAGGGTATACATAGTTTTATAACTCTTTGAGCATAATTTCAGATTGCTCTCTAAAGTGGTTGGATCAGTTCACTGTTTTACCAACAATGTATTAATGTCCCAATTTTTCCACATGCCCTCCATCATTTGTCATTTTCCCCTTCTATCATTTTAGTTAATCTGACAGGTGTAAGATGATGTCCTAGAGTTGTTTTAATTTGCATTTCTCTAATCATTAATGGTTTAGAGAGCATTTTTTCTTAGGACTATGTTATTTTTTTTCTAGCTCTATAAAATAACTTTTTGATAGTTTGATTGGCATGACACTGTAATTAAATTAAGTAGAATTGTCATTTTTATTATATGGACTCAGCCTACCCACAAGCAATTAATATTTTTCCAATTGTTCAGCTCTGACTTTATTGGTGTGAAAAGTGTTTTGTAGTTGTGTTCATGTTAATTCCCAGGTTTGTCTTGGCAGGTAGACTCCCGAGTATTTCGTATGTTGTTTACAGTTATTTTAAATATAATTTCTTTCTTTCTCTGGCTATTGGACTTTGTGGGTAATATGTAGAAATGCTAATGATTTATGTAGATTTACTTGATATCCTGCAACTTTGGTAAAACTATTATTTCAGTTTTTTAGCTGATCCTCTAGGATTCTCTAAGTATACCATCATGTAATCTGCAGTGATAGTTTTTTCCCCTCATTGTCTATACTAGTTCTTTTAATTTCTTTTTCTTCTCTTATTGCCATAGCTAGCATTTCTAGTACAATATTAAATAGGGGTGATAATGGACATCCTTGCTTCACCCTTGTTCTTACTGGAAAGGTTTTTTAGCATATCCCCATTATAGTTAATACTTGCTGATGGTTTTAGATAAATACTAATCATTTTAAGGAAAACTCCATTTATTCCTATGTTTTCTACTGGTTTTTTTTTAAACTTGAGTAAAAGCTTTTTCTGCATTTATTGAGATTATTGTATGATTTTTGCTGGCTTTGTTACTGATATGGCCAAATATGCTGATAGTTTTCCTAACATTAAATTCTGAAGAAACTTTTAACGGCATCTTTCCAACTTTATCCCACTGTTCTTAACAGACATCCCTTGATCTGGTTCAATCTGCCTCCTCACTGTCCAAGAGGTATGGCATCCCTGTTGGAGGATTCACTTCCTTCCTTCCTTCCTTCCTTTGGGTCGCTTCATGTAGAATTCTCCACCTCCAACATTCTTCCACTACTTCCAGCCCTCCTACTCTATAAACTCCTTGAGGGCAGGAACCTGATTCTTTGCATCTCTCCTATCCACCCCCTCACACCTTCACCAAACAAGGTGCTTTGCATATAATCAGGGTTTAATAAATGTTTATCAAATGAATGAACCTCTATTTCCTCTGAATTCCCTACCGCATATAGTCTATTTCCCACAATTTAGTGGCTAAAATATAGTCTAATATGATTCATTATGGTTTCTTGTATGTTAATTTGTCTCCCTAAGCTTCCAGAAGGACAAAGCTTGCATTCCATTGAAACACTCCTGGGTGCCTAACATAGAACTTGGTATATAGTAAGCAAACTTTTATTGATTGTTTAATTGGTTGGTGCTAGATTGACAGATTTACAGAGAGGGGTATTCATACTAGATGGACAGACAATCCAAGTCATTTATCTCAGCAGACCTGTTTTTCCATTTCTGGAATGAGAAGTCTGATACTACTTCTTGCCCTGCCCCGACCCCTGTCCTCCCACCTCCAGTGTCTTGAAGCAAGTCCTTCCTTAAATTCTTGAGGGTTTTTTTTTCCCCTTCTTCCAAGAGGCTCAGTCTGTTTCTTGTAGCTGATGCTAAGGAATGTGCGTAAAGACTGAAGCTCAAAGTGTGTGTGACACATGCTTACAAGAAAACGGGTTCAGGAATGAATCATCTCTCCTTCCAGTGTGGTGAAACAGCCCAGTGGAATTCAAGAATGTCTCCTTTTACATGCTTTCCGAGGCGCCTACAAACTGAGGATGGGTAGGTAGGTCATAGGGGGTATTATTCAGCCCTGAGTCCTGACAGGGAGAAGCTTCAGCAGAGCCCTTCTGTATGGAGGCAGCTCAGAGTGATGTCATGAAGAAGGAGGAGGTGAGGATTTCTCTGCAGCCTCTCATCCTGCTGGCCCTGAATGGCACCTGACTCACAACTGTGGTTTCTCTCCAGCACCCATATGCTTGGCCTGGACTTTAATCATCTGAGGTTCCTGAAGGGCTGTTTTTGAAATGTAAACCATGTGATGTAGTGGCAAGATCCCTGAACTGGGAGTCAAGTCACCAGAGCTGGCCTCTAATCCCAAACGTGCCACTCTCTGGGCTACTTTGGGAAGCTCACTTTCTTGTTGCAAACCTCAATTTCTCTAACTGTAAAATACAAAAGCTATTACTACATTCATTTCAAGGGTTCCCCCCCCCCCATAAAGGTGGGCTAGAGAGAAAATACCTTTTTGTTAATTATGGGGAAAAAAATCAAATATGTAAAAAAAAAAAAAACAAACCTCAGCCCCAAAGATCTCTCCTTCTACTCTGGCCCTTCTAAGTATATCGTCAGGTCCTCAAAACAGAACTGGTACCTTATGTTTCCTTTGGATTCATTGTATTTCCTTTGCATCCCTACTCCCTGTCATATTTAATGACTAGTACAGGAGTCTACATGCATGGCTATCTGTAGCTTCCGGGACTAACCTTGCCCTTTTTATCCTCGATCCTTCTTAAGCAAGCTGCTGCCATGTCTATAATACAGAACAGACTAACAGCTGAGACTGGGAACCAGGAGAGCAGGATTTCCACATTGGTTCTGCTCCTTATTATCTATGGGACCTCAGGCAAATCACTTAACCTCTTTACGGTTATGAATATGAATCTATGGGCCTCAGTTTCTTCCTCTATAAAATGGGACCAATAATAACTGTCCTGTTGATTTCATTCATCAAGCATTTATTGAATCAACCAACAGACATGTATTTAGCACCTACTAAGGATTAGGGTAGGCACCAGGGATAGAAAGAAATGAAACAGTCCTTGCTCTAAAAAAATGCTTACATTTTACCAGGGTAAACACTGTATGCATAGAAATATATCTAAATTAAACTAAATATAAAATAAATTATTAAGTCCAGGACAATTTTTGCAGGGAGCTGGAGTAGGTAGGGAGCCCCTCTAGCAGCCTGTGGTGAGAGGAAACATCTATGCAATAACACTTGACCTGAGGGTTTCTAAGAGATGATGGTAAGGATGGCATGCATTTCAGAAGGGCAGTCAATGTCAGGGCACAGATGTTGAGATCGAATGTCATGCATGAGGAACAAGAGCAAGAGGGTCTGTAGACTAAATGAAGGGGTTTAACGGTTAATAGACCTGAAAAGGTAGGCTGGGGCCTGACTGTGAAGGGTTTCCCATGCCAAGCACAGGAGTCTGCATTTGATACAATACAGGGAGTCCCTGGAGCAGGGGAACTGTGACATGATTAGACCTGTCCCTTAGAACATTACTTTGGCATCTGTTTGAAAGATGAGTTGAAGTTTTCACAAAAGGATCAGTCTGAAGATGTGGACCTAGACTTATAAATCTATAGAAGACACACACATATAGTACTGTAGACACAGGATCAGGTATATATTCTATACTCAATATACACAAATATGCAGACCGAAGTGGAAGAAGTAGCCCGGGACTCATAGGATTAAATCATCTTGGGCTCAGTTTCTGCTTAAACTGGGAAAGTTTTCAGAGAAGCAGAGATTGAAGTTGGATTTTACACTCTAGAACAATGGTTCTCAACCTTCCTAATGCTGAGACCCTTTAATATTCATATGTGGGCACATCTGTATATGAGTGGACCCACCTGGAGACAGATAGAGGAGCGATGTCTCAGCTCCTAGGACCAAATATGTGTTTTCTGATGGTCTTAGACAACCCCTGTGAAAAGGCTGTTAGACCCCCAAAGGGGTCGCGACCCACAGGTTGAGAACCACTGGTCTAGAAGGAAAAGGAGATGAGGAAAGGGGGCAACTGCTACTATTTTTAGTTGAAATCCTGACTCTGCTCTCTATTAGAGTTCCACCCACCCAATTCCCCACTCCTCCAGTATTACCCCTGTAAATCTTTTTCTTCCAGACATCTCTTCATAGTTTTCCCTTCCCCCACCTCCCTAGCAGTGAGGAAGAAGCTCCCTTTTACCAAAATTCTTCCTTATTCATATGCATATCAGAGCAGCTCTGCCCTTTGGTTTTGGCTGTGGAAAAGAATGAAACAAGCAAGTAGTAAATCTTGCCAAGAATGATGTAAAAAATATCCTCAAATGAATCCGAAGTATCCCTACCCAAACTCTCAAGCCTTCTAGGAAAATATGCATTTTAAATCCTCTAATTTAGTTGAAATGATCCAGATGTAGAAGGCTAGTGTAAGATGCTAGCCCTCATTCTTCTTTCTTCTGTTACCTTCACAGAGATCTATGGCCATCAGGAAGCCTCTCCTTTCCTCGGCTACTTGTCCTAGTCTGGGAATACCAACCTTTGACTTGTCCCAGACTCCTTTATCTGAGGTCAGACCATTCTCAGAATTTTAAAGCAGGATGAAGGAGAGTTAAATGTTGGGGAAATCAGGAACCTCATTAAGAATGGAGAATTGTTCCCTAAAGCCTAATAGCTTAGAATTCATAGAATCATCATAATAAAAATAGGTGACATTTGCTTTACAAAGTGCTTTACATATATTGCAGTCTTTTGACACTAGAACTCTGGAGAGCTTCACCATCATCAGACAAAAATTCCTTATGGGTCTCTAATTCACTTAGAAAACCACATATTCACATTATCTATGATCTATTGTATTTTAATTATTTTGCTAAATATTTACCAATTACATTTAAATCTGGTTCCTAGTGTGACCATTGTGTTGTGTGTGAAAGTGTTGTGGGCTGCATATGTCTGTTTCATACTTCTGTTCTAGTTTAACATCCTGCTCAGTTTTGTAATCTAGACAGTATCCTTGAGGGATTGTCTTCCCTCTCTTTGAATACTCCTAGGGACAGGGAAAGTCACTATCTCAGGAGGCAGTTGTTGCATGACCCTATTTGTTACTTCACTATACTGAGCAAAAATCTGTCTCCCTATAACTTTTCCCCTATTTGAAGTTCTAAATTCCTTTTTTTTTTTTTTTTGCATTCAGTTCAACAGACTTTTGTGTACAGAGTTGGGAGCTATAGGTACAAGCAGGAAACAAGAAATGAAACCTGATTTGGAAGAACTTATGAATTAGGTGGAGAGATAAAGCCTCCAGACTCCAATACCTCAAAAAATCAAACAAGCAGTGACAGCAATACAGTGCAAAGAGGACTGGATCTGAAGGCAGAGTACCTGGGTTTGAATCCCAGTTCTGCAACTTACTGTGATCTTTTTTTTTTATAAGCTTTCTTTTTATTTTATTTTTTGCTTTTTTTTTTGGAGGGCAGTTGGGGTTAAGTGACTTGCCCAAGGTCACACAGCTAGTTTTTTGTGTTAAGTATCTGAGGCCGGATTTGAACTCAGGTAGTCCTGACTCCAGGGCCGGTGCTCTATTCACTGCGCTACCTAGCCTCCCCAACTTATTGTGTTCTTGACTAAATGACTTCCTCCCTATGGGCCTCAGTCTCCTCATCTGTAAAATGAGGGCATTGGTTAAATCGGGCTCTCTGTTCCTCACACATGGCACTCCATCTCCCACTTCTGTACCTTTGTATCCATCACCCTCTCCCTCCTAGAATGATTTTCTTCCTTCCTCACTCATCTTAAACACATGACCCTAAGAGAACCAGGGGCATATAGCAGCCTTCAAAGAATGAAGACAGAAATCAATCATGTTCTTTCCTACCTTTCAGGCTGAACATAACCAATTCTTTCAATTGTTACTGAAGAGCATGGTTTCCAATCTTTCAGGCAAAGTTTCTTCTTCAGTCATTTTCAGTCCCATTTGACTCTTCATGACCCCTTTGGAGGTTTTCTTGGCAAGGATACCAGAGTGCTTTACCATTTCCTTCTCCAGCTCATTTTATAGATGAGGGGAGGGAGGCAAACAGGGTTGACTTGCCTAGGGTCACACAGCTAGTAAATATTTGAGGCTGAATTTAAACTCAAGTTTTCCTGACTCCAGTCCCAGCACTTTTTATTCATTGCACTACTTAGCTGCCTCTAACTCAATTTTGAGGTCATAAAATAGACTTGAAAGTGGCTTGTTATTAAGGTGTTAGCATCCCTTTCTCATTGCTAGGTATGAGTCTCGCTCTCTCTAGTGAGTCTGAAGGGGCAACATAATTAGCCGACACAGCAAAAAAAATCAAGCACATGCCAGAGGGGCTTTAAATTGCTGAGCTTGGAAGACTGGGAGGCAGTTTAAGGAAGCCAGCAGCATTTGGAAAAGAACTTAGCTTTTATCTCCTAGTGGAGGAGAAGACATTTCTTTTTTCCTCTTCCTCCTCTCCTCCCCACAGCTCTGCCCCCCTTCCCTTCCCCCATCAGCCATAGCACTCAGAAGGGGTGCATTCACAAAAGAAAGGATGAGCTGCACTTTTTTCCTTTGCTACTTTTTTGCCACTTATTCTCCTAACCTGTACCAGCTTTAGGTCAGCATATCTGTCATACTGGGTCTAGAGAAAATGAATCCTTTCAATGGGGTCACCTTACCACAAGTAAACTTTGCCTTGTGAGGATAGAGAACAGGTTTAGAGTCAAATAAGCCAGAGTTCAAATTTGACTTCAAACACTTACTTGGCTGTATACCCCAGACCAGTGGTTCTCAACCTTCCTAATGTCGAGACCCTCTAATACAGTTCCTCATGTTGTGGTGACCCCCAACCATAAAATTATTTTCGTTGCTACTTCATAACTGTAATTTTGCTGTTATGAATCATAATGTAAATATCTGATATGCAGGATGTATTTTCACTGCTACAAACTGAACACGACCCACAGGTTGAGAACCCCTGCCCTAGTCAAATCATTTAACTTCTGTTTGCCTTTGTTCCCTCTACTACAAAATGAAATAATAACTGCACCTACACATTTATTTAGCACCTACTGTGTTCAGATTTAGGACCAGCCTAATAAGTGTGGCTTGTGGTTCCCTCCCAGGAAATGTTCCTATAAAGGTGAAATGACAGTATGGAGGCTTTCTAGGGGAAAAGACGTGATAAAAGGACCTCACAAGGGCCTGGCAGTGATAGATAAAATTGTGAGTCTATGGTCTTTAAAAAAAAATGATGCATTGTCAGAGCTATCGCCTTCTTTCCATTTCTCATCCCACCCATCAGCCTCCTAGAGCTACCATCTCACCTTTAGCAGTGTTGGAGCTGAAATGTGTGACCAAGCACCAAACCCAGCCCTGGGGTAGGCAATTACCTCATAATTGAGAGTCTTTGGTCTTTAAAAAAATGATCCATAGCCAAAGCTATCTCCTTCCCAAACTTTCTTCCGGCCCACCTGCCTCCTAGAATCATTTCCTAGCCTTTAGCAGTATTTGAGCTGAAATATGTGACCAAGCACCTAACCCAGCCCTGGGGTGGGTGATTACCTCATTCTATAGCCTAGGGCTCTTCCAATTCTAAAGCTCAATATTGGGTACCAGAAGAATGGGATGTAAAAGAAATGTAAGACTTCCTGTCCTAGAGCAGTAGTCTAGATCACAGAATTTTATAGCAGGAAGGGGCCTTAAAGATCTAACTTAAGTTTCAAAGATGAGAACAGTGGAAGGCAGAGACTGCAAATGAAATTGCCTGCTCTGTCACAAAAGAGGTAGGGTTAGATCCCAAACCTCCTGACTTTGAGCTAGTTCAGTGCCATTTCCATTATATCCGGTTTTTACAAAGGAAGTCATTTGTCCAGAGACCAGGAGTGTATTGGAAACTGTATAATAATGGGTTTGCTTGTGTGCAACTTTGTAATATGATTATTTTTCCTTCCTAATTATGTTTCAGTAAGGGTCCCATGTTAATAGCAAAGTAGGCACATCTCCAGAGGCTAGGGGCTTCTTTTAGTGAGGGCAAGAGACCAAGTGATATTTCTACTAAGGCTAAGATGAAAACTCATTTTTAGCATCTGAGCACTGTTTGGCTCATGGCTTGAGTCAGGAAGATGGTACTGAAAAAATCTTAGGAGTAGGACTGGAGATAGCCTCAGATTGAACATTTGCTGCCCCGAGTAAATCTTGATAGGAGAGGGTCAAATAGTAAGCAAAAGGGGGCCCTCATTCGGGGTTTTATTTGTGGATAGATGTAGAAATGAGATGGTGATTGAATGCAAGGTAAAAGAGCATTCAGCTGTGGAATCAGAAGACCTGAACTGAGTTTAGACACTTCCTGTTTTTCAGCTCTATGACCATGGGCTGCTCACCCAGAGCTATGAAACATAGTCCCTGCCCTTAGAGATGACATGTACAGTTATAAAATGTTATAGAATGAAGGAAGTTAGAAATCATCTAATCCCCCTTTTTTTTACAGATGAGAAAAATAGACTCCTGAGTTCCAAAGAATGAGTTGCTTACTGAAGGTCACGAAATTTATAGGTAACATTATAGGCTGTAGGTACTTATAGATTATATTGCTGTGATTGATCTCAAACCTAAGTCTTTTATACCAAACCTAGGGCTCTTTCCTAGTCTACACCAAAAACAAGCTGCCTTTGCTAAAAACTATGATAGTGATGACAGTGGGCAATACAACCCCATATTTAAGGTTGGTGAAATGCTCGTTTGATAATGCTAAGTATAATGAAATAAATACATAAAAGAAATACAGATAAAGGGAGATTCAAGGAGGCAATCCTGGGAATTTCAGCTTTCTCACTTGTAAAATGGAGATAGTATTTTCACTCCCTACCTCACAGACTTGCTGTGAGGAAGAAGGATTAAGCAGGAATAGACGTGAACTGTGATTATTTGTGGAGAGCACTGGCTCAGTGCTCCGAAGCTAAGTTGTTGCTTTTGTTGCTCACTTATGGTGAGGGTGATGTAGGTGGGGATAAACGATGATCTGGCTAGAGACTTCCCAGAATTCAGAATAAAAAAAAAAGTCACTAAGAGGGGGTGGGGAGGATCGTTTTTATTTGTTTACGCAAAATGAATTTTTGGGGACTCTGAAAACGGCAATTGATTCTAAGGCAATTCACGTTTCAGTCCCATTGACAATAATTTGACACTTCCCCCCCCACAATCGAGGGTAAAAAGAGACCCCTTTTCTTCTTGTCACCCCTCCTCCTCCTTCCCCCTCACCTCCCCTTCCCTTCCGAGTGGGTCACTCGCCTGGCGTTTCAATCTCGAAACCCTGCTGACAGACTAAGCTGATGCTTCAATGACTCCACCGCGGCGTAACGAGATGGAGAATTTTTAGAGTCCTTTTCAACTTCCTATTTTTCAATCTGACTAACGCTAGTTGCCCCCCACCCCACCCCCCCGCCTCCCAGCCCCCGCCCCTTCTTTCCCACATCCCAGCCCCACGCGTTCCGCTCACCGGGGGAGGAGGGGAATCTCCCCCGCCCCACTGCTAGTTTCACTCGGGTGTTTTACCCTCCCAGGGGGCGTGTCCTCAATGAGAAAAGGGGGCGGGGATGCCCATGTTTGGGCAGGGAGCGTCACGTCATTCGCCTTATATGGTCAGAGGCGTCAGGGCCCGGCGCTCCATTCACATAAAATAGAAGGAATCCCCGGCTTTAGGGGAAACGAGTCACGGTCACCTGCAAAGTAAAGATCTGTAGAACCCGGGCCGGAAAGCCGATCCGAAGGCAGGAGCGTTTGCAGGCCCCCTTCGCTGGGCGCCCTGACCCCACCTTCAGCCTAGGAACCCTACCCACCCGTTCCTCGCCATCCCTAGCCTCGCGGCTGCTTTCTCCCCACTGCCTCCCCTCCCCTCCTGGTTTGCACCCTGGCCATTGCCACCGGCGGACCGACCCGTCCAAGTGGCCCGGAGCCACTGCGGGGCAGCGGGATGAAGGTCGCTTCCCTCGACGGTCGCCAGTTCAGGAAGCTGCTGCGCCAGGAGACGGCCCGCTGTGTTGTGCTGGACTGCCGGCCATACCTCGCCTTCTCCGCCTCCAGTGTGCGGGGTTCGCTCAACGTGAATCTCAACTCGGTGGTGATTCGGCGGGCCCGAGGCGGCGCCGTGCCGCTGCGCTTCGTGGTGCCCGACGAGGCGGCCCGGGCGCGGCTGCTGCAGGAGGACGGGGCCGGCGTGACGACGGTGATCGTCTTGGACCAGGGTACCCGTCACTGGCAGAAACTGCGGAAGGAGAGCACGGCGCACATCGTTTTGGGGACGCTGCTGGCCAGCCTCCCAGCCGGCCCCAGGATCTGCTTTCTCAAAGGTGAGGACCTCCCCCCGGTTATGGTGTAGGGGTGGCGGGCTAGATTGGGGGAGTGGGTGGAGGGCGCAAAGCAGGGCGGAGGAAAATAGAGCAGATTTCCCCACTGTCGTTTGTTTCAAGGAGCCCCGAAGGACGATAGCCCCCGATTGTAGTGGTTTCATTTTGGACGTATGCTTTTCCCATCCCCCTGTCTCAGGGTTTTTTGTTTTTTGAGGGGCTTGGGCTAGAGGGAGGGCGCCCTGCAAATCTGGCTGGGAACGCTGTGGTCTGTGAGCTCGGGAGGCCGCGACAAAAGCGGTACACGCTGTGCCGCCGCAGACCGGGGCTCTTGGGGCTGCCAGCTGCCACCTCGGTTTCTTCGAAAGCGCGGTCGCCCTCTATTCTTCTGGCCGGCCTGGGCCTGTATTGAGGAGTACTGAGGCTGACCCAGAGAGGATTCAGATTGTGGGATGTATTCGAAGAAATCAGAAAGCAAGAAAGCGTACCCACCCTCTCTTTTCATTGTCCCCCAATACTCCTTCCTCCCGCCCCGAGGAGCTGCGGGTTCAAGGGAGGGAGCCCGTGCTGGAGCGGGTTGGGATTGCTCCGGGAGTCTGTGGCATGGTAGGAGGAAAGAAAAGGGGGTTGGGCGATCGGGTCGGCACCCCTCTGAGCATTATGCGGCCGCTTCTCTTCTCCCAGTGAGATGTAGATAGGCAGAGATTAGCTTGTCCTGACACCCCGGGGAAAGTGGCGCCTTTGCCTAGGCTCTCATCCTTCCAATCTTTCTGAGAAAAAAGACAACATTTTGTCCTACAGTGCTACTACCTCTTTCCACAATCTTTTGGTCTCTATTTGATCCTGTTACCTGACTTTTTTTTCCCCTGAGCCTCTCTGGATCTCTCTCCTCATCCTGTCTTTTCTTTCTTTGCCTCTTTTTCCATTTACCCCAGCCTCCAAGAGAGCCCACTTCCAATCTGATTAATCATTGCCACCAAACTCCGTGCTGTGGTTCAAAGAGAGTTCTGGAGAAGGCTTAAGAAGTAACACTTGCGTGGGTTACAGAGGAGAGAGTGACTTTAGAGGCTCACTTGAGGGGTGGGAAGTGGTGTTTTGCTGTGTTGGGCTGGACTGCCGGCCCTACCTCCGGCATTAGAGAAGGGCAGGCCAGGAGTTTGCTGAGTGAGGTACTGGGGATATTGTTAAGTTTTCTCTTGTTGCTTGGACTTACTCATTCTAAACCTCCTCTCCCTTCCTCCCCACTTCCCCCCATAGAAGCAACATTCATCCTTTGAATCATGCATATTTCAGCCCCTCCTAAAACTCAATAAATGGAGTATATGATAAAGGCCCTTCCCTGCTTCACCTCCTCCAGTTTACAGTTCTACAGGGGAGAGGAGAAATACAAAGAGCCTTTGCAAAATTGGAGAACAATGCCAAAGCCCTACACATAACCCAATTCCAGTGGCAAGTGTAGAGTTGGTCCCTTCCAGATCTAAATAGAATTCTAAGTAAAGCCCATTAAAAAAAACAAAACCTCCCCACCTAGCCAGTCTTGTGGGACTTGTATTCAGGCCCTCTTTTTGCCTTAGAGTCTTGGAATTTTCTTTAGCTGTGATTTTTACCTGAATTCCCTCCACCTCTATTCTTCACCCCCAGTTGGAACCCTATCACTCAGTGTGTAGGCCCTTAATCACCCCGCCTCCTTAGAAGAAAAGGCTACATATCTCTGAGATCCTGAGAGAGACCAAACTGTAGAGACAAAAGGTGTTTGGCAAATTTCCCAGGGAGGGTTGGAGGAAATCAGACCTGCTCCCCAGCAAGGCCGAGGTTTCACCACGAATGGCACCACGGATTTCCTTTTCTTCCTAATGTGGTTTCTCTGCCTTCTGTTCTGGGGCTGAGTTAAGTACAGTACATGTTTCTGGCTGTTCCAGAAGGTTTTTAAAGATCTGTACCAGGAAACTCCTTACCCTACCTCTCCTTCCCACAGCCCATTCCAAACAAGCAATGCTGACTCAGTACAGGAAACAGTTTGAAGTCATTGTGATTGAAGGGAAACAATTTTTTTGGCTTATGTTTTAGTAAAATGACATTTAACAGCAGACACTGAACAGAAGTTCAGAAACTATAAATTTTAATCAGGTAGCATCTCAAACTTAAAAAGGGAAAATCGTATACCCTCTGTCCTATCTTTTTCCCCGATTGTGGGCAATGTACTTTGAGAAAGAGCCTAACACCTTACCATAGTTCTCTATAAAGGCAGGGGACATAAAAAGAAAGACTGGGCTTTAAATCTGAAGACTAGGCTTCTAATTAGTCTTCAGTTGCCTGTTTTATAAAAGCATAGAATTTTAGGATTGCAAATACCTCAGACTTGCTTAATTCTACATTTTCATTTTATGGAAAAGTGACTGAGGTTCAGGACGACTAGGTGGCGCAGTGGGTAGAATGCCAGACCTGAAGTCAGGAAGACCTGAGTTCAAATTTGATCTCAGACAAATACCATCTATGTGATCTTGGGCAAGTCATTTAACCCTATTTGCCTCAGTTTCCTTATCTGCAAAATGAACTGGAGAAAAAAAGCAAACCATTCCAGTATCTTTGTCAAGAGTCAGACAACACTGACAATCTGAGGTGAATCTCAGGTGAATTGATATTTAGGTATGTCATTGTTCTCTGAACCCATTCTCTGTAAAATCAGGAGATGAGAATAAATGATTTCTAAGTTTCCTTTCAGCTCCAAAGACATCCTTAATAAGTCCTTTCCAGGCCAGGGCTCATCTAGGATTTATTTCCCAGGCTAAGGCATTTTCTAGGATACTGCCCTGTTTTCCATAGGCATGTGTTCTTGAGCAAGTTTATGTGGTGCAGTGGATGGAGTGCTAAATTTGGGGTCTGGTAGGCCTAGGTTAAAATCCTTCCACAAACAGATAACAGCTGTGATCTTGGGCAGGTCATTTAATGAACTATTCTTGTCCAATATAAAAAGCTGAAGGGGTTGGTTGGACTAGATGGCCTCTTTAAAGCCCCTTCTGCTTTAATTCTGTATTCCTGTGAACATTTCTAAGTATAAAAGTGCCCTCCTCTCCCAATTTATAGGATACCTCAGAGTTAAAGTTTAGACTGCACTAAGACAGGACAGCCTGTATCTGGAGGGCAACAAATATTCAATTTGTGATGAAAATGACCGGAGGTATGGATTCAGTCAGTTTCATGAAGGTTGGGGAATGTTCCGCTGCCGTGGAAGGTGGGGTTAGGTGAGAACAAGAGATATCACATATCCCAACACTTGTTTCTGACCCTACCTAGACAGTAAGCTCCTTGAGGCCAGTTAACAACTACTATCTCTGTTGGCCCTCTCACCCCTTCTAGCACCTAGTTATGCATTCTTCAAATAGTAATGTTTGCAAATTAAATTCTTGACCTCAGCTCTCTGGGACTAGTGCACATTTTTATCTGTTCCTCTATTATTCAGCCACTTTATCTGCCTAAGAGTATTTTGTTCACAATCAGCCTGTATCTCTGCCCACATCCCCATCTCCCCAGCCATGTCATAAGTCAATGAGGTAGGATAGTTTGGGAGCCTTATCTTTACCTAGCCTGAGACAGAAGGCAGGCATTGTTTTTTTTTTTTCAGTCTTCTGTCTTGGTCTGCTCTAATCCTAAAGCCCAAATCCTAGATTATATCTTAATTGTTTAGCATTTTTCATCAAATTATAGAATTGTCACAGCAGGTAGGGTGGGGGAACCTTAAGAGATTACCTAGTCTTCTCCCTCCCCTATTTTATGAATATGGTCATAGAGTTCCATAAAGATGGAATGCCTTACTTATGCACAGAAATAGCTTTTTGTATCAATCTGTAAAATACCAGACTTTAGGAGAATTGGGGGGGAACTGGTGAACAGGAGCCAGGAGCTAATGGAATTGTGCTCTCCTGGGCTGTATTTGTTGTAAGAGTCAGATAAACCACAAACATCCAGATGCCTTCTGGTCACCATGGCAAGGAGCATATTCATTGTTGAGGACCGGGAACCTGGTCAGAAGCTGAACAATACGGCATTTACTGAAGTTGACCACAAGGGAGATTTGGGTGTTAGTCCTCAAGGAGAGGGGGAGGGGAGCGGAGCGGAGCGTGAGATAGCTAGAGCTAGAGGAAGCTATGATGGCAAAATGACTCATTCTAGGAATTGGCTGCAGCCAGCCTCTAGAATCTAGATGCTGAAGACTTGCTTTGTAATCCATTAACCATTTGACTGCTGCAGGTAAGGGCTGCACCAAGAAGAATCTAGAGGCCTAGATAAGAGAACTAGACAATCAGGATGTTGATTCATTCAAAATCTGTTGTTGCTAATTAGAGACTCTGAATTAGGATCTAAATCTGTGAACGAGAAGCCCCAGAAATGAATTTTAAGGGTTGAGGGGGCTTTTGAAGTAGACCATAAAAGATGAGAATAATTATTCAAAATAACAGCTGTTCAAGATCCTTTTTCGAAGTGCTTTTTAAATATATGATTTTTTAAAAATTTCATTTTATTTATAAATATATATGATTAAAAAAACCCTAGCATTTATATAGTACTTTAAGGTTTGCAAAGCACTTAGAAAATATTATTCCATTTTTTTATCCTCCCCAAAGTCCTTGGGAGGTAGATGTTATCACCCCCATTTTATAGATAAAGAAACTTTGGCTGGCAGGGGTTAAATGATTTGCCTAAACTAGGGGGCTGCATTTGGAACTTGGGGTCTTCCTGCCTCCAGGTCTCAGTGCTGCATGCAGCCTTTTAAAATGGCATTTTCAAAAGTTTTCTCCCCCAGCCCTCTGCCGTGAAAGCCAACAGACATGATGGTTGGGTCAAAATTGACTTAACTTGTAATGTCATTTTGTGTTTTCCTTTACGCTGCTGGGGCCATTGTATATGTACAGTAGTCTTTGACTTCCTTTATCCTCTTCCTCTTGCTTAGAGAATGAATGGAGGCTGTGGGAAGGAGAGGCAGGGCAAGGAATTTCCTGTTACAGATCTCATAGATAGGTATTCCCATATGTCTTTGAACATTTTTCACTGCAAATAATATTCTACTATTGCCATGGACTACTTTGTTCATCCATTTTCCAATGATGAGCATGGATCTTGGTTCCAGTTTTTTGCTGTCAGTGATGTTTTTTCAGTACAGGGTAGTAGAAAAAATCTTGGATTTGGCCTAGATGAAGAAGAGCCCACATCCACCATTGACTTTGGGGCAAGTCTCTTAACCTCTCTCCTGAGTTATCCTCAGTTTTCTTTTCTGTAAAAATGGGAATAGCAATATTTGTACAAGGTTAAAGGGATCAAATGAGGCATATGCATGTTATAAAACTTGTAAACTGAATGTATTTTGCAGGTATAATCTCCTGTTATTTTTGACAGCCTGTTTTTCAATGGGCTTGCCCACTGGACCGGCTCCAAAAATTTTCATTCAGAAGATTTTGGTTCCATGGCTTGATTAAGTCATTCCAGTTGTATGTGATCTAAAAGGGCCAGATTTATTTGCACCAATGAGCTCCCTTTCTTCTAATCCTTACTCATTAGTAATTGCTTCCTAAACAGCTATTAACTCAAGTAATATGCTTGGAAGGGTTTTTGTGTTTTAATTTTAACTTTTTTTTCATTAAAAATTATGGACTTGCATTTAAAATGGGATTATTTGAAGGATGCCAGAACTGCAGACTTGTTTGTAACTACACATTGGTGGGGATTAGGATGGAAGGGATCTGGTCACACAGGAGCACCAGAGCATCTTTTCTAAATTATAATGAAACCCCGCTTGTCAAATTGCCCTATGCTAGTCAGGGATTGCCTGTTTATAAAAATTTGTTCCTAACTGCTTCCCCCTCCCCCATAGTATTTTGATACAATTCAGAAAGTGTTTTTAAAATACAGTGTGCTAGGCATTGGGAATAAAAAGACAAAAACACCTACCTTCAAGGAGCTTACATTTTACTGGATTTCACCCAATATAAATTTTAGAGCAACCTGTCAACAGCATTAGGTAGAATATACATTTCCCAATATTAAAAATATAGGGGAAACGATGGGAGGTTCTTGGGGAGAGTGTTTGTGGGCAGATCTGAATTTCTATGCCTTTCCATAGCTTGCTAAATTCTTTTTCAAGGGCAATTGGGGTTAAGCAACTTGCCCAAGGTCACACAGCTAGTAAATGTTAAGTGTCTGAGGCCACATTTGAACTCTGGTCCTCCTGACTCCAGGGCAGGTGCTCTATTCACTGGGCCACCTAGATGCCCCTAGAAATTCTTAAAAGGAAATAAATTAACAACTCCTGAAATTTGATTGGTGAGGTAATTAATGGAATTAATTGCTCTTAAGAAGTATAGAGGAACATCAACATTGCTCTTAGCTCTGGCAGAGTATGTCAGCAAAGGAGCTTAATTGCCACTTCATTAATTCAGAGTTTGGATCCCTTGTGAATTGGGGATGTTTCATCGAGTCCTTGAAAATCTCTTATGAATGAACTGACAGTAGAAGAAATCCATTTACCCATGCCTCCTTGACAAAGTCCCATTCTTTTCAATATTGCCATATATGTTTATGTTGGATTTGAATGGTGTAAAACTATGTAAAATTAGCATCTATTTTTAGAAGGGAGGGATTGCTTTTAGTTTTCAATAGATGTTTGGTATCTGCCCCTGGTAGACTGAGATGAGTTAATCATTTTGCTTGAGGCTATCATTTTTCTTTGAAAGGCCATTTCTGTTGCTAACTTTCTTTTAAACCAAATGCTAGCATTGTGTAGTTTTAACTAAAAAATGTCCCTAATGAAGATTTAGTACCAGCTTGGAATATAAGTATTCAGGCCACCTAGATGAATATTCTTAACCTGACTTCATTAGCTATCTTTTCTGGTAGAATGAGAATTCTGTGCTGAATTCTACCACAATTCTTTTTTTTTTTTTTTGTAGGAGGATATGAGACATTTTATTCACAGTATCCTGAGTGTTGTGTGGATGTAAAGCCCATTTCACAAGACAAAACTGAAACAGAGAGAAACCTCATCAGTCACTGTGAGAAACAGAACATGAGCCGAAAACCTGCTTATGATCAGGTATGTTTAGGGGAACTTGTCCCCAACCTTCCTGTCTTCATCCTGCACCCCACATCCTGTTCTTGAAACTGAACAGTGATGCTCGTAGGCAGCTCAGAGTGGGAAGATGTTCTGCCCCAAGCCTTTGTGACTGCACTCTGCCAACGGGCGGGAGTCCAGCTAGCAAGCAAAGTGGAGCAAACTCTAGCCATGGGGAGCTGACAATTTCTGGAGAAAAAAGGAAGTAGAAGATAGCCTATTATTAGCTGGATTGTCAAGGTTCAGAGAAGCTTGCAGGTCGGTTTCGATTTTCCTCAAGTTTCTCAGCTTGCTTAAAGGTTCCTGCATTTACCTTCTTTCCTATTTATTCATGTTTGGCAATTTCCAAAAACCATGGGCACTCTAATAACCATCAAGCCCTGTCATGTTGGTATTTTAAACTGGAACAAAAATGCCTAACCAGGTTCATCTCTGGTTTCTCTTTCATTACATTTTATAATTTCTTACTGAAATAAAGGAGACCAGAAGGCACAAGGACACTACTCTTAAATGCAATTGTAATTTTTGTATTTTTTGTTGTTGTTTTAAAAAAATTAATTTTCTTCAAAGAACTCTCAAGCACTCACTATGTAGAGAGTCATTGGGGGGGCAACGAGAACAAATCCCAGAATCTGACTTCAAGTCCTCTACCACTTAATCCTCTGTATGACATTGGACAAATCAGTTTATTTTTTTTTAAGCCTCAAATGTTCTAATCTGTAAAATGGGGGATAATAGCTTCCTGCCTACCTTGACAGGCTGTTTGTTATAAATGTTTTGTAAAAGGTACTCTATAAATATGAGCTCTTACTGGGCTCTTGACACCACCATCACCACCACCACCACTAACCCCTTGCAATATTTGAGTAATTTGCTATGTGAAATAGGGAAATTGCAGAACTGTTTTCTTCTTACAGAGAGACAAACAGCCAGATAAGTCAAGGAACTAGTGTCCTTCAGTATTCAGTGGCAGAACTGGGGACTAGACTTCTGGGCACTGGAGGAGGGAAGGTTTCTTAGGACTGTTACTAGACAGGAGTAAATATTAGTGGACTTGAATTTAGACAGAATCCATGGAATATATGCTCAAAGATGCAGCCTGAAATCCAAGCTTCCTGCCTTATACAATGAATTGGGAGTCACCAATTTCAAATCCTCCTGGGAATAAGCTTCTAGGAAATGCTGAGCGATAATTCCTCTATGACTTTCTGGTCAAGAATCCCCATAAATTTTGGGTTAGATTAAAAGGAACAGTTGTGCTGAGTGTGGATGGTCTGAGCTGACCCCAAGCAGGTGCTTCCTGTCTTGGACACAGCTTGTTAGGCATTTAATCTAAATTAGTTGCTTTTGGAGGTTGGGTTTTTTTTTTTTTTTTTGTCTATTTGTTTAGGGTTTTGTTTTGTTTTTGTTTCTTAATAAGTGAAAGAGAAACAAGAAGCTTCATTAGGTTGTGAAACCCCAGTGGGCAGTCCATACTCTTGGTGATGCACTGGGGGAAATCCCTTGGCATCACTAGGGCAAGATTATGGTAAACTTTGGGGCTTTGGAGGCTCTTTGAAATGAGATTGCCTCATTCCTCCCAAGATAAGTTCTCTCTGTGAATGAGAGATTCAGAAAGGGAAAGAAGAGCCCATTTTATTTCAGTAGTGTTTTGGCTCAGCTCTAAAGGAAATGGGCAAGATCTCAAGACCTCAGAACATATCAATACTGCCCTAGGACTTAGCTGCCTTTAGGACTGAGCCGGGGACTCATGGAGAAACAGGTACAGAGAATAGAGGTGACTTGTCGGTAATAACAATGAGTTGGTGGCAGGCTTAGAATCAAAGTCTCTCGAAAGCAAAAATTCTTAACCTTTTTTTGTGCCATGGGCTCACAATGTTTTTGAATGCATAAAATACTTAGGATTGCCACATCAATTCCATTGAAATAGCAGTTATCAAAGTTATCAAAACATCAACAATGGTCCCAGATCTTAAATTCAAAATTCCTGCTCTATTCATACTACATTACATGGCTGCCTCTCACCTCACCCACCATTGAGCTCTGGGAATCTGGTGACATCTTTCTGAGAAAAGGAGCCAGGGGCCTAAAGAAGGGACTAGGAAGGTAAGGAACAGAATCAGCAGGGTCAGCTGCATTTCTCTTATATAGAGATGCTGTTTTAAGAAAGATAAAACCATAATAATAAATAGCTCACACTTACCGTGTTTGACAGTTCCAAGTTTTGCATTTGATAGTCCCCTCACCCCAATAGCTGTGACACTCAGCACCAGTGATATGGTCAAGGGTCATTACCCACTCCCATTTTAAAGGTAGAGAAACAAAATCAGTTGTTTTCTCTATTTTGATTTTATTTCCCTTCAGGACCAGTCTTGGAGGGAAATGGAAACAGGTAACTATTCAGAATTCCTTGACAAAACATCTGAATTTGAGACATCAGTCTCTGGAGCATTGACCCTTCCCTTAACATAGACTTCCCTCCCTCTGCTGGCTTTGGTTTTAGAGAGAAGCCTCATACCTGTGTGTACTTCAGGAACTCCAGCTGCTTCTCACCACCATCCTTCCCCTCCAGCATGGGCCTGGCAGCCTATTCAGCATTTCCATTATGCTCTTTTGCTCTCTGCCAGGACAGGAAATGGAAAGATTAGGAGTAGCACTAAACTAGAGGGGAGGAGGTTCAGTGCAAACAAATGACTGCTGTGTCCTCCAGCCTGGTTCACTTCCAGATCTTGAGAAAGGGGCTCCCTGATACCAGGTCACTGTTCCTACTATTATTGAGCATTTTTTGTATCCAATTCAATAAACTTAACTCAGTACTCACTGCATGCAGAGAGAGCCCTGTTGCTAATCATTAAAGGGGTACAAAGAAGCAGTAAGACCTCAGGGAGCTTACTGTCAGTCTGGTAGTGTCCCAAATTAGTAACTGAAGTCACGTGCATTTTTGCCATTCTGTTTTTGGCTTTGACTTGATGAGTTTCGCACAATTTATCACTTGACAAGGCTTTTATAATAATTATAATTGTTACTGTTTTATAATTATAATTGTTTCTGCTTCTTGAGCAGAAACTGTCTTTTTTCCTCCTTTTGTATCCCTAGTGCTTAACCCAAAGTAGGTACATAATAAAAGTTAGTTCATTTTCCATTAGTTTATAGGTGTTTGGATTAGATGGTCTCCAATTCTGAAACTGTATAACTTATATTCTAAAAGTGTGGCATGTACATTGAGTTCAGTGGAAATGCCAGATATCTGCTTATATTTCTCTTATTTTCTCAGACAGGTCAGGGAATGTGGTGGTTTAGGGAAAGAGAGAAGTCCTTTTCTATAAGTACCTTTTTGGTACTTATATTTTATCTATTTTTAGGAGATGAGCCATTTTTACCTTTAAAAAAAACCCAGATTGCTTCTTAGAATTCTAAACTATTGGGGTGGCTAGGTGGCACAGTGAATAGAGCACTGGCCCTGGAGTCAGGAGGACCTGAGTGCAAATGTGGCCTCAGACACTTGACACAAAACCTAGCCGTGTGACCTTGGGAAAGTCCCTTAACCCCAATTGCCCTCCAAAAAAGCAAACCAAAAAAAAATTCTAAACTGTTAAAGCTTGAAGGAATCTGAGAGCTCCGTTTTAGTTCTGAACAATTCATTTGAAATTTGTCAAAAGTTTGACTTTTGTCTTTTTGTCTTGTTTCTTGATGCCTAGGATTGGTGTTGATTTTGTTTCCTAGAATCATAGGTTTAGTGATAGAAGGGAGGCCATTTATTTTAAAGATGAGGGAACTGAGGCCTTGAGAGGTAAAGTCATTTGTCTAGGGTTAGACAGGGAGTAAGTGGCAGAAACCAAGATTTGAACCCATGTTCTTTGACTCTGAATCCAGTGTACCATATAGTAGAGCTACTAGCTCTACTGGGGGGGGGGCGTAGTTGGGATTTCCCATCTCCAAATGGGGACAGGAAAATGAAAACCTTTGCTGCGTGGGCTTTGCCATCATGAGTCACAGGCCAATAATACTAGGATGGGGAGTTATTCAATATGGAGGCAACACCCACATCAGCATGACTGAGCTGTACCACTGAACAACTGTTTCTACCAGAAAATCAACTATTGGATATGACTTGGAGATAAAAATAAGTTGGGTTGTTGGTGTTTTTTTCACCTTCCCCCAGAAGGATAAGATAATAACATATTTCTTTTTTTTCCCCTTCCTATGTATGTTGCAGGGTGGCCCAGTTGAAATTCTACCATTCCTCTACCTTGGCAGTGCTTACCATGCTTCTAAGTGTGAGTTCCTTGCCAATCTCCACATCACTGCCCTACTCAATGTTTCCAGGAAAAGTTCAGATTCCTGCACCTCTCAGTTTGACTACAAGTGGATCCCAGTAGAAGACAACCACACAGCAGACATCAGCTCTCATTTTCAGGAAGCAATAGACTTTATTGGTAGGTTCAATCATTTTTCTTTTGGGTTAGAGAAACCTAAGAAGAATGGGAGGAAGGGTTGGGATAGGGACTCATGAATTCATTATATATGCATGTGGGGAGTGGCATGAGGGTCAGAACATTGGATTTTGGAGTTAGAGGACTTAGAATCTTATCCCTGCTACTTGTTGTATCTGGGATCTTGGGCAAACTCATTCCCTTCTCTGGCCTTCGGATTCTTCATCTTTAAAATGCAGGTGATGGACTTGTTTGTAAGTTTCCTTAGGACTTGAAATCTCCTTGTTTTTGGGGTTTTTTTTGTTTTTTGTTTTAAATTAGGGGAAAAGATTCCACAGCAAAAGGACCACAGGGCCCAGCAAAGAGATTGCTGGAAAAAGCAGAGGAAAGGGAATTCAGCTTGCTTGTTAATAGCAGCTTTTAGTTTTCATAATCCCTCATTGGAATTTTTATTAATACAGAGGCTATAGTGAGGTTGCATGCCAATGTGATACAATCCTAACTTCCACTTTCCCACCTTGTTGTAATTCAGATTATGCTACAGAACAAAGAAGGGCCCATCTTGGACTACTAGGTCAGTTCTGCCAGGACTGAATGCAGAGTATGCACAGTGAATAAGAGCTTTAATTTTTGAGACAGATGGATTAATATTATGTAATTAGTGCTATCCACTGAAGCTTTGATTCTTGATCCTGGTTAAGAGGGAAGCAAAAAAAACACATATAATATTACATAGGCTTGCTGGAGAAAAGGACCAAGCAAAGCATTCTAACTGGACTTCTTTGTAATTAGGTGAATATTTTCCAATTACACGTAAAAACAATTTTTAACCTTTTTTTAAGTTTTGAGGTTGTATTTGGTTTTGTTTTGTCTTTTTTTTAAATTTTATTTACAGTTTTGAGCATTACATATTCTTTTCCTCCTTCTTTTTCCCCTCATTGAAGAGGCAAATAGTTTAATAAAAGTTTATACATGTACTATCATGCAAAACATTTCCAGATTAATCATGTTGTGAAAGGAAATAAAGTCATTCACAGTTACTCATTATACAATATTGCTGTTACTGTGTACAATGTTCTCCTGGTTCTGCTTATTTTACTTTGCATCAGTTCATACAAGTCTTCCCAGGTTTTTCTGAAAGTATCGTGCTCATCATTTTTTATAATAGCACAATAATATTTCATCACAATCATATACCACAACTTGTTCAGTTGTTCCATAATTGATAATTAGGAATATTTTTATAAGAAAAAAGGAGTGACTGGGAACTCACTTCACATGCACAGAGCACTGATGGCTTAAATAAGTGCCCATGGTTTTCTGGCAAACAACTTTTTTGGGCGGGAGAGGGCAGGCAGTGATGTGGCAAGATTGAGCTTGGTCTGGTATACAAGTATATCTCAGATAATGCAGGTTTAATTCCAGACCACTACAATAAAGCAAGTCTTGAATTTTTTGGTTTCTTATGCATATAAAAGTTACATTTGTATTGTGTTGTAGTCTATTAAGTATGCAGTAGTATTTGTCTATAAACCCAACATACATACCTTGATTAAAAAAATACTTGATTGCTAAAAATGCTAACCATCATCTGAGCCTTCTATGAGTCACGATCTTTTGCTTATATAGGGTCTAGCCTCAGTATTGATGGCTGCTGACCAATCAGTGTGGTGGTTGCTAAAGGTTGGGGTGACTGTGGCAATTTCTTAAGATAAGACTACAGTGAAGTGTGCTGCATTGATCGACACTTCTTTCACCTGACCACTTAGAGGCCGTTGTAGGGTTATTAGTTGACCTAATTTTGAATATTGTTGTATTTCTCAGGGAATAGGGAGGCCTGGGAAATGGCCAGTTGGTGGAACAAGTCAGAATACACAATATTTATCAAGTTCCACCATCTTATAGGTGTGGTTCATGGCACCCCAAAACAACAAAAATAACAACATCAAAGATCACTAACCACAGATCATCATAACAGATAAAATAATAATGGAAATACTTGAAATTTTGTGTGAATTACCAAAATGGGACACAGACACAATATGTGCACGTGGTATTGGGAAAAAAGGCACCGATAGACTTGCTTGATGCAGTGTTGCTACAAACCTTCAAAAACAAACACAAAACCCGCAAAAAACCAAATCCAGTATCTGAAGCACAATAAAGCAAACTGCAATAAAACAAGGTATACCTTGTTGTACCTGGAAATTTTGAAGTTAGTATTGCATTTATTTGGTGCAGAAGAACCTTAAGTCCGTTTCATGATATATTTTGAAATGATGCATTTTTAAAAAATAAAGTTAATACATCCATTTCACAGTACTGCAGGAAGGAAGGCTGCTATTAAGACCTTTCTTTTTCAAGTCTGAGACTCAGAGAAGGTAGAAAGGGGAACTTTTGAGAATGTGTGTATTGTCGGTGACAGGACTCTCTTCGTGACTGACACTGGGCCTACTTGTCTGAGGATGTGTCCAGTAGGGGGAATCATGGAATCTTAGATGGCCACTTAGAAGGAACCTTCAGGATCCCTTGTCCATTCCTCCTGTTTTATAAAGAAGGAACATGAAGCTGGCCTCCTATGTTTGTATGGGTTTTACCAGCTCTGTTTCTCTGCTGCTGGAGGCCCAGGGCATTCTTTGCTGTATCTTTCAGTTAGAGCCAATGAGAGTTCAAGTCAAGTGGGGGAGTGGGCTATATGCAGCTGGGCCACTTTGCCTTTCCTCCCCTAAGTCTACTTGGAGGAAATAATGCAGGTTTTTTTCTTTCCTTGTCATTGCCTTCTGCCTGGTGGGGAGACTTGAATTTTTTTTTTTTCTTAAGAAGAATCTTTCTGGGGACATTGGAAAAGGCAGGTGTCCAGGAAGGACCAGCTAGAAGCAGCAGTAATTACAAGGCACAGGCAGCAATTACATGGAACTCTTTGAGCTATGGAGTGGTGGCAGTAAATACAAAGAGGATTTCAGCCAAATGAGAAACTCCAACCAAAGGAAATCCTGCCAGAGGCAAAAGAACAGATGAGGACAGTTTCTTCCCACTTTCTTGGAGAGACTTATTAAATCCCTAAGACTCTGGGCTGAGTGGATTCCTTTGAGGCCTATTAGAAGTACCCCCAAATGATGACTTCACATTGGGGAATCTTTAGTCTTTTCTCACAATCACCAAGAATGCCTTTGCTCTTCTATTAGTTAATTCTCTAGGTAACTCCTTAATGAGGTAATGAAATCCACCTCCGTCCCCTTATTTGCAGGCTTCATGTGCCTGTATATGGAGAATCCATGAATGCAAATACCCAAACCCTCACTTAGTATTTGGAAAACCTTTCGAGGTTGGTTCCCAGGCTATTACCCAGGTGAAGGGTAAGGGGGTGTGGAACAATGCACTGAAGACCAGACAGGAGGTTTAAGTCAGGAACACCTACAAGGTGCCCTTTGGTGTTAACAGGTGTGACTTAGATTGGGAGAAGGCCAGGACTGTGGATCTATTGACTAAAGAAACCTAAGCCTGAACCCTGGCTTCCTCAGGAATGGTACCAGGCAATTAAAAAAATTTAGAACACAAAGAAGAAATGAGCTTCCTGGAATTGGGAAGGCTTTTTTTTTTTTTTAAATGACACATGATGGAAGCAGCTTGGTATAGAGGTGGCCAGTATATGAGTCAGGAGATTTAAGTTTTCATCTTGGCTTTATTTTACAATGTGATCCTGGGCAAGTCACTTATTCATTCATTTAAAAATTATTTTAAGTTTATATATCCAAAGGGCTATAAAACCACATACCCTTTGATCCAGCAATAGCGCTGCACAGCTCTGTATCCAAAAGAAAGGAAAAGGACTTAATTTATACGAAAATATTTATAGCAGGAAATCAAAGCAATGACATTATGGAATGTCTAAACAACCTATGTTATGTCATTGTAATGGAATAATATTGTGCTGTAAGAAATGACAAGCAGGATGATTTCAGAAAAACCTGGAAAGACTTACATGAACTGATGTTGAAGTGAACAGAACCAGGAGAACGTTAAATACAGTAACAATATTGTTCAGTGAAGAACTGTGAATGGCTTATTAGCTCTTTCTTCTCAGTAATACGATCTCAAAGAATGAATGATGAAGCAGACTATCCGCCTCCAGAGAAAGAACTGATTGAATACAGACTGAAGCAGGCTACTTTTCACTTCTTTTTCTTCTATTTGTGTCTTGTACAAAGTGACTGATATGGAAATGTTTTGCATAATTGCACATGTATGACCTACATCTGATTGCTTATCCCTCTCCCTGATTGCTTACCTCTCTGGGAAGGGAGAAAGGAGGGAGGGATAAATGGAATTTGGAACTCAAAACTTGAAGTAAAAAATGTTTTAAAGAAAATTTGAGTTCCAAATTCTCTCCCTCAACTCTCCTTGAAGGCAAGCAATTTGATATAGATTATCCATGTGCAGTCATGCAAAACAGATTTCCATATTAGTCATGTTGTAAAAAAAAAAAACAAACCTGCAAAAATCAAGAGAAATAAAGTTTAAAGAAGTATGCTTAGAATCTGTATTCATACTCCATCAGTTCTTTCTCTGAAGGTGGATTTTTTTATGAAAGAGTTTTTTAAGAGATAAATGTGATATGCAAAATACACATACACAAGGTATCAGATGGAATTTAGAGCTCGAAGAATGGTGGTCTAGTGGAACCTATGGCCCCCTTCTCAGAATAATGCTTATAAACGGGATAAAATAAATAGGATTACTAAGGAAGCCAGTTATACTGAAATCCATTTATCAAAATATTTTTAAAGACATCTAGTCCCACTGAAATTTATCCATGGACCTCAGGTGAAGACTCCATAAATCAGATCTCTAAGACCTCTTCTCTCATACCTGTAACATTCTTCATCTCTGGGCAGGTGGAAAGCCAGAGAAGAAATGTATATAAGCTGATTCCTTAATTTGAGCATCCTAAGAATTTAAGTCTCCCTTTGGTGGTGATGGTCTCTAGCTCAATTCTAGCTCACCATCACCCTCTCCTCTCCTATCCCCCCAAGAAAAATTACTGGCCAGAAGGAGAATTCTACAGAAGTTACCTCTTAAGTTCTGAAAAGCTCCAGGGGGACTTTTGGCTTCACAGGAAACTCCACCTACTCCTCATTTCACAGGTGTCTTATCTTTGAATTTAACATTGCTGACTCATTTCAAAACTTTCAAAACTGGAGATTTTTTTTTCTCTTCAAAACCTTCAATGACTGCATATACCCAGTCTTCCCTTTGGTGCTTACGTACATACAGCTATATTTAACACCCTGTGGCATTAACCATTTCCTCAGTAAGAGAGGGAATTGGAAAGGCCATGTATTTCTAGTTTCATTTTGGTAAAGGTCTTTTTTCCTCCCCTGTTACCATCCTACTTTCAGTTTCTTCAAAAGCCAGCAGGTCCTAGTAGTTGCTGTTCACTGCAGTTTGGGGAGGTGGGTGAGGGCATGTTCCCATCCTACTCTTGAAACATTTATTTAAAGTGTTGAACCAGAATAACAGTTATTGGTGATGGTGACTTATAGCAATGACTCCTGTTATTGTACAAAATAGTAGTTTTTAAGTCATTTATATATCCTCAGTTGAGTCCAAGGAAGCATCACTTAGACAGGGCTGTAATTAGAGATTGCATAGTACTGTATATTTGGTTGGTGAGAGCCATAGGGGAGTTGAGTAAGGCCTCCCCTGCCCTGTTAGAATTGAGGATATGTGCCCTCTGAAAGCCTAGAAGAAGCTGAGGCAGGAAAGGGGTCTTGCATATATATTTCTCCTTTCCTCCAAAATCCTAATTCAAAAAAAAGTTAGGTAGTAGATTCTAAGGATAGATAGATAGGGATAGATAGGGAAACTGGTCCTCTAGTTCCTTAAGTGTGGCCCTTTGACTGAATCCAAACTTCACAGAACAAATCCCCTTAATGAAAGGATTTGTTTTGTAAAACTTTATTAAAGTCAAAAGACTGCACCCAAGGACCTAGAGGGCTCCATGCGGCCTCGAGACCACAGGTTCCACATCCCAGTGTTAAGAGTATTAGGCCGCACACACACAGCACATAAAGTCATGATAGGTTAGCCAAGGAGATGGTGGCATATGCTGATGTAAAAAACCTTTAACACTATGGTACATTGGAAGAACATTGACTCTAAAGTCAGGACTTGGGTTCAAATTCCATACGTGTGATCTTGGGCAACTCATCTAACTTCCATAGTCCGTAGTAGTCTCTTTTATCTGCAACATGAAGGAGTTGAACTACATAGACTCTGAAGGTTACTTCCAGCTATAGATCTGTGAAGCTATGAGAGTAATTTTGCTCAATAAGTCCTATGTTTTGATTTTGCTTTCCTATCATATCATAACTGATCTGCCTTCCCTTTTCTAGACTATGTCAAGCGAACTGGTGGTAAAATCTTGGTTCACTGTGAGGCTGGAATCTCTCGCTCCCCCACCATCTGCATGGCTTATCTCATGAAAACCAAGCGATTCCGCCTGGAGGAGGCCTTTGATTACATTAAGCAAAGGAGGAGCATGATCTCACCTAACTTTGGCTTCATGGGCCAGCTCCTGCAGTATGAATCAGAGATACTATCTTCCATGCCCAACCCCCAGGTTGCCTCCTGCAAGAGGGAGGCAGCTGCCTCGTTCTTTGCCGATGAATTGACTCTGAGCCCGGGGTTTGAAGGCTCTTGCTACACGTTCCCTACCTCTGTGCTGACAACAGTGCCCATCCACTCGCCGGTCCATCAGCTGAAGCTGAGCCCCATTACTGCATCTTCAACCTGCTGAAGGCAGGAAGAGGTAGATGGAGGCCCTGAGAGCAACTGTGATTTTTATAACTCGAGACATTTCATAACTGTGCAATACTGATGACCTCATTGATGCCATCCAAGCTCAAGTCAGGGCAGTGGGGAGTAGTTCTGAGAAGCAGAAATGTTTCTGCTCCAGAGCCAGGACTTTGGGGAAAGGTTCTCATCGGAGTGTTACCATGGGACACCAAGCCATTTATGTGCTGTGAGGTGCGCCAACTACTGTGCTTCCAGGCCTAAAACTTCCTGGCTGCTGGAAGACTTCTTTCTCTTCCTCCTCCTTTTTCTCCTTAGAGGACTCTTTCAGTCCTTACACCTCATGGTCTGCCTTCTCATTCCTAAGTGTAGGCAATAAATACCTGCAGCAGCCAAGGGGAGAAGACCTTTTAAAAAGCCAATTTACTCTGAAGGAAGCACAATTTCTCACCTTGAGTTTCTTAGGTAATAGTGCCAGAACTTTGGCTGGATTTGGCCAACCTGCTTTATTTTTCATTTTTCTTTTTAAATAACTGTTTCCTGTGACATCAGGGCATAAACTGATCATCTGCTATAGTCAGGAAAATAACCATGCCATGTTCGTCCCATTAGGAACATTGCATATGACTCTTGGAGAACCTTTTTCTGGAGCTCTCAATTTCTAAGAGTGTGATGGAGATTAGATAGTCATATAGACTTTTGTGGGAGAATAGAGGTCGGTTTTCACTGGGACAGGTGGCTGAGGTTTTTGTTGTTTTTCTGGGTTTCCCAGTTTAAAGTTAGTATTCCTATGGCCCAGATGGATTCATGGGCAAAGCAGAGGGACCCAGTGGCCAATTAAGATAGAGCCTACTCCCCAGCATGGCTCTGGCTCTTGCCATACTTGAATATTTCCTGACATACCCTGAAACATAGAGACACTTCTGCCATTTGAAAACGGTAACTGCTGAATTATAGACCAAAAACAGCCAACCCCCTCAGCTCCTTTAAAATGTAAAAGAAAGAAAACAATACTTGTGCTCTGTAGGTCAGTAGCATTGAAAATGTGATGTATTTAGTTTAGCTCGTCTGGTGTATGTGTTTGCTTCCTGTTGTGTGTGTGTGTGTGTGGTTTATTTGTGTGTGTCTGCTCAAACGGACTGTACTGTGTTTCTGTAACGTCGTTCACATCCCTGCCCTGAAGGCCGTCTGTAAGCTACTGGCTTAATGTCATTTTTTTTGTAGATCTGCAGTGTCATCCAAAAACATGGTACTTGTCTGTCAGTTACTCCTCCAGGGTAAGAGGCAATAATTTCCTGAAATATACATAACATGAATGTGAAGAAAGCTGAGATGTTATACTGAGATGTTGTTGGTTGCTTTTTTTTTGTAATAGTACAAAATAAAAATGTTTTAAAAAAACAAACCTTTCTTCTGTGTTTCTGGGTGATTGGGCAAAGAGGAAGGATGTATTTCAATAGGGCTTGGGATAATAAGTACATCATCACAGGAATTTGTGCCAAAAGGTCCTTGGATCCTGAATCCTAAACATACATATCACATAGAGTAGTGTCTGGATTTTTTATTAGGCAGCCACTGATGTGTGTTTAGAAGTTAAAAGCTAGGAGATTTTTTTAAAGTATAAAGGTGGGAGTGGAGGTTGACGGGTGGGGAGAAACATTTACCAAAGTTTTTCAGAGTTTTTTCTCACTTTAGCTCGTTTTTGGTTCTTTTTTCTTTTTAACAAATTTTTGGAGGGGAGGAAGGCAAGGCCATTCGGGTTAAGTGACTTGCCTAAGATCACACAGCCAGTGTGTCAAGTGTCTGAGGTTAGATTTGAATTCAGGTCCTCCTGACTCCGGGGCTGGTGGTCTATTCACTGCAACACCTAGCTGCCCTTGTTTTTGGTCCTCTTACATTGATATCTTCTTTACCCCCACCCCTCCCCTAAACTTAGGTTGATTTCTTTTTGTTGTTGTTTTACCCAAGTGAAAGGCTACATTTATCCCTACTGCAGTTAATCTTGCTAGATTTCTGCCTGTCTTGTGGTCTATCTAACATATTAGTTACCCCAACTTTGTCATCTTCATATTATACGTAGAGGTGCCATATATACTGTCATCCTAAGTCATAAAATTGGTCAAGGACATCTCTATCCCTGAACACTCAGCCAAGGACGCAGTGCCTACCACATAGAAGGTGTTTAACAAAATGTTTGATTCCTTTTCTCTTTAAAACTTTTTAACTTAGCTCACAGAGATGATTTCCAAATCTTTTTCCTCACAGGGAGGGGTGCTGGTTCTTTGTGATTACTGCTTCTTTTTCTAGATCTTCATACTCTGTCTTTTAAATTGTATGTTTCAAAATCTCACTAATAAATAATTGAAGTCAATCTCACTGGTCAATTAAAGGAAAAAATAAACTCCATTCCCTTTCCTTTTTTGAAAACCAGGATGTTTAGGGGCTATCTTTCTACCTTTCTTTGTATCTCCAGCACTTAGCATTGTGTCTTGGCATGTAATAAGTGCTTTATTGATGTTGATTGAATGACTTCTCCAATCCTGCAGCATCCCTCCCATTCTCCAGTCTCCCAATGGTCACTTGACAGTCATGCAATAATCACTGTAGCCAGACAAGTTAATATCCTGAGCAATGAGTCAAATCACAATTCAGACCCAAATCACAACTCACCAGACTCGTACATCCCTTGCTGTTTCCACAATGCCAGGATACCTCTTACAGGGTATTTAGTTGGAACCTTTTTTTATTCCTCTCATTAACTTTTCCCTGCCCCTCTATTCTGAGCCACAAGTATCTTCTGGTAGAGAAATGGGTTCTATGCACCTGGCGCTTTATTTTGCCCAATCCCTTGATGTGCTAAGCCTAAATGTGGGATCTTGCAGAGACAGGTGACCTGATAAAATGATAAGGAATAATGTAGAAATGGGTTGATTGCTTGCCTCTTCCATGAATTTACTGGGTCTCAATGGGCAAAGTTGTGCCCTCCTCTGGGTTTCCACTTCCTTCAGTCTAAAATTAGAATACTGGTACTAGATGCTTTTTATAGAAATGAAGACAAATAATTATAGAGATTTTCATGACTCATGAGTGGGTTGTACTAGTGTAATAAAAGTGATAGTACTTAAATTAATTTACAGGTTTGTTATTCCCATCAAATTACCAAGGGGTAACTTTACAGAGCTAGACAAAATAATAACGTTTACTTGGAGGAATAAAAGGACTCAAAAGGAAATAATGGCACAAAGGAAAAGCGCAAAAAATATAGCACTTCCAAACATCAAACTATACTATAGAGCAATAATCATCAAAACAATTGATGCTATTTTAAAAGTAGAAAGAAGTAGATCAGTGGAACAGATTCAATAAAGAATCTGCTGTGGTGCAGTGAATAAAGCACTAGCCCCGGAGTCAGGAGGACCTGAGTTCAAATTCAGCCTCAGACACTTAACACGTACTAGCTGTGTGACCTTGGGCAAGTCACTTAACTAATTGCACTGCCTTCGCCCCTCTCCTAAAAGCAAAAAAAAAAAAAGCATCAGAAACAATGGAATTCGGTAACCCCATGTTTGATAGCACTTGCCTTCCTGGGTTGTTGTAAGGGTTAAATGAGATTATATTTGTAAAGTGCTTGGCACACTGCCTGGCACATAGGTGCTTAAATGTTTGTTTTCTTCTTTCCTACCTGTTTCAGACTTTTTTATTTCCTCACGGATAAATGACTCCCAAATCTTTTTCCTGAGCTCCAGCCCCAAATTGTCAGCTACTTGCTAGAAATTTGCATCAAATGTAAAGGGTAAGATGCTAGTAAGGAAAGTTCCAACTTCCTATTTGACAGAAATGACTGAGGAAACTAGAAAGCAGTTTGGTAGAAAATATTTTTATAACAATAATTTACACTATATACTAATAGATTCCTAATGGATATGAACCTCAACATAAAGGTCACATCAATAAAAATTATTGGAGTACACAAAGGAGGTGCTTTTTACAAGTTCTATTGATGCCTCTTGTTTTTGTATCACAGACATTTCTACATAAATATCTTCCCTTTTCTTCCCCTTCGTTCCCCATAGCTGTCCCATGTAGTAAAGAAAAATGGCTAAGGAAAACTAGTGAAGGAGGCTGGCAGCACATTTAACACTCCAACCGTGCAATGTTGGGGAGAAATCACTAACCAAACAAGAGATAGAAATGAAAAGAAAAAAGAAAATAGACAATTTCAATTACATAAAATTTTTAAAAGTTTAAAAAAAATTAATGTAGTTGGAATAAGGGCAAACTATAAATTGGGGGGAAAATCTTTACATCAAATTGATAAATGTCAAATATACAAGATATAAAGAGAATGAACACAATTATAAGATCAAGAATTGTTCCCTAATAGATAAAGTGGTCGAAGAATATGTAATAGTTTTCAAAAGAAGAATTATAAATTCAAATGTGTGAAAGATTGTTCCAAAACACCAATAAGAGAAATACAAATTAAATAAGTCTGAGGTTTTACCTCATATCTAGCAAGTTAGCAAAAAACAAATGGCAACAATGGCCAATGGTGGAGGGGCTATAGGAAGGCAGGCATATGTATATTGTTGGTAGAACTATGAGTTGGTCTCATCCTTTTGGAAAACAAGTTGGAATTGTACATGGAAAAAAGTCACTAAATTTTTCTCATCTTTTGTAGCCCTACTGGGCATATGCCCTATATAAGTCAAAGATAGGAAGGAACTATACATATGCATATATAAATACATACATACATACATATGCCAACATATCCATAGCAGTATTCATTTATGGTATGAAAAACTTACAAAGAAGTGAGTGGGTGTCTCTACAGTAGAGAATAGTGGGGGAAATGTGGTATATGAATGAAATAAAATATTTTGTGAAAATAAATAATATGAGAAAATCAGAGAAACATGGGAAGACTTTTACAAAATGATGCATATTCAGACTAAAGTAAGCAAAAGGATAATATATGATTACAGTATATAGTTATTAAAAGAATGTAGGCTAAAAAGAATATTAAGACAAAGCTAAATGCTGGCTGATTATAATGACAAATCCTTGCCTGCAATAAGAGAATTTAAAATCCTCCTGCTTCCTTTTTGTATCTGGAAGTACTACAGATGTGGAATGATAGGTACCCTTTCATATGTAGTCATGGTATCCAATAGTCTTCTTATCTGTATTTCTTTGTTATAAGGAAGGGCTAATTCAGAGGGTTAAGGGAGGGGAGAATTATGTGACTCTCCATAAGTGACTCCATAAGATAACAAAAAATATTTTTAAAAGCTTATTTATTTTAAAAAATTAAAACATTTAAATACATATATAAAACTCTTTTTTTTTTTTTTAATGGTGTTGGATCAGACAGCTTCTGTGACCCCTTCCAGCACTGTCATTTTGCATCCTGGTCTCTGCAACCCTATATCATATACCATCAGTTTTATTTCAGATGTCCCCAAATCATTCACCTTCCCCTATTATGTATGTATCTTACATGCTTGCTAGGATTCAAGGTTTCCCACAAAGATCACCTTCTAGGAAGAAAACCAAAATTACCCACCCACCCACTCCCACACTGACCCCATTGTGGTCGGTATCATTTAGCTGTAGGGAGTAGCAGGCTAACTTAAGGGCTGCTAACTGACCAGAGAGTCTGAGCTGCCATGATTTTCCCCAGGGGACTCGCTGCCATCGATGCCAGGAGCTCCAGATAGCCGGAAGTTAGTCTTCAAGGGGAAGAAATGATACCACTGCAATCCATTTCCTGACAAAGGCTTTTCTGCAAGAAAGCCACTCTCAGAGGTGTGAGTAAGTTCTCTCTAAATAAGGCACATGAAAATTGCTCACAAGAAGGGTTGAGTCATCAGTGGTGGGGAAAGGAGATGGGGTTTAAAACAAATAAAACTCCAGAGCTGATCTGGCTCTCGTAAATCCCACCGCACTTAATATTCTCATCTGTAAATTCCACTCCCATCTTCACCTCACCACAATCACCTTGACAAGCAAAGCTGTTAGTACTCAGTGAGAAACATTCTATGAATGAGAGGCAGCATGGCTGGTGGGAGGTGTGCTCGCTGACTCGGGTCTGAATCCCATTACTCTGCCTTAGGAGCAGCCAAGACCTTAGACAAGCCACTTAGCCTCTGAGCCTCACTTTCCCCAGCTGTAAAATGTGGTTCTTACTGAATAGTATTATTTTGTGACAATCAAAATAAGACAATGGACTTAAAGTGCTCAAGCACTATTCAATTGTGCATTATTATTCATTAGGAATTTCATTTTCAGTTATCTTTGAGAAATACATAATTAGATAAGGGTCTTTATTAGGATATTGTAATGGAAAGAAACCTTTAAGATCTTCCAGCCCAATCCCTTTATTTTATAGGAAAGGAAACTGCAGCCAGGAGAGAAGTGACTTGGAATTTGAGTTAATCACAGAATCGGAGAAAAAGATGGAACGGATAATTGACAGATGCCATCAGATTCAATCCTCTACCTCGTTCAGGACTCCTTCATCATCTAGTCTTTGCCAAAGCACACTTCCAGGCATGGGAAAGCCCACTGCCAAGCAAGGCAGCCCGTTCCATCTTTGTGTAGCAGCAGAGGTTAAAGTCCTCTTATACTGAACATAAATTTGTTCCCTGTTACACTAGAGACTGAATCTAGTCATTCTTTCATATAAGCTCTTCACATGTTTTAAGATACTCCTCATGATTTCCCTAGGTCTTTTCTGAGAGGAGCGAAATATCCTCAGCTCTCTTAACTACTCTTATTACAAATCAGTAATACGTTTTTCCTTCTTATTACCTTTCCTCTTATTAATGTCCCTCCTAAAATGGGTTGCTTAAGACTAAATGTTGTCTGACCTGGGAAGAGTACGGAGGGACTAAACCCTTCTTTGTCCTGTACTCCATATTTCTATAAACATCAATAGCGCTAATGTATGGGTTTTTCTAAGTATTTTCATACACCTTCCTCAAACATCTCTGGAAGATATATGGGGCAGTTGTTATCCTTCTCAACCAACAGGTGAAACTAAGTCACAACGAGATGTGCCAAAGATTATATACATTTTGTTTTAGAGCCAATAATAGAAGTTGGGTTTCCTAACTGCCTGGTGCTTTTTTCATACTGCTGTTAAAAAAAAAAAAAAAGATTTTTTTTTTTTAGACACTTTTGTTTTTTTCTTCTACATCTTCTCATTTTAGACGGTCAGTTCCTTGAGGGCAGGGCTCCTTTTCACTTTGAGTGCATTTCCTATACCTAGGAAAGAGCCCTGGCCCTACTGAGTACTCAGTCAATGACTTTTTGCCTTTGACTGAAAGTCAGAAATCAAAAGGAACCCAGTTTGGTGCTAAACAAAGAGAAGCAGCGTAGAAAATGACTTCCAAGGAGGAAGGAACAAAGAATCTGCTGTCTGGGAAGGCTTTCCAATAGGATAGCAAGCCTCAGCTAGAACAGTGAGGACAGCTTGGTCGACGATTGCTTCTGGAAGGAAAATCACAGACCAGGGACTTCTCAGGGAACAAACCCTTCATCCTGACAAAGAAACAGCTTGTTTTTTTTCTCTCTCACTCCCTTTGTTCCAAAGAAGAGAAAGGGCCTTTTTCTTCCTTCCACAGGGATAGGAACAACTTCCTCAGCCAGGTGTTAGTGAAATTTCCAGTTTGTGCCTTAATGGGAGCTTGCTTTTCTCATGTGAGCATATCCTCTTGCCTAGAGGCAGAAAAGGGAAATAAATCAACCTTTCAGGAAGTGTCTATTTTAAGCTCAAACTTGCTGTCTAGATTTTGGTAAACTTTATAGAAGAATGAGGTAAGGAGAGGTGGGATTAAATGTTTAACCATAAAAAACCCCCACAAATTTAAAGTTATATGTACCATAAGTTAGTATTTAGAACACACACTTTCAATATCCCCCTAAAAAGTGACGTGTTTTTAATCTGCTGAACAGTATAAGCTCCACTTGGAATTTCCCCTTACATGTTCATCCACCTCTTTTCTAATAATGACTGACTTATGAAGTGCTTTAAGCATGCAAAGCACTTGACATACATTATGTTGTTTGAAGCTTACAGCAGCCCCAGGGGATGGGTAGGTATTTTCCTCACTATATAAAATGATTTTGTTATTGTCCCCATTTTACAGATGAGGAAACTGGATCTTGGAGTTGTCTGTGGTCACACAGTACTTGTGGGAGACAAGATTTGAACCCAGATCATCCTGGCTCCACTCTATTTTTTTTTTCCTCTTTGGAGGGGGGAAGGCAGGGCAATGGGGATTAAGGGACTTGACCAAGATCACATAGCTAGTTGTGTTAAGTGTCTGAGACCAAATTTGAACTCAGGTCCTCCTGACTTCAGGACTGGTGCTCTATTCACTGCACCACCTAGCCACCTCTGACTCCACTCTGTTCACTCTCTCAGACTGGTCTAGGCAACCTTCTTAACCCTATAAATCATAAGTTAATAAGTATTTATTGAGCATCTACTAAGCATCTCTCCAGTTGGATTTAAAATTCAGGCCACAGACACTATCCCTTGTGACCTTGGGCAGGTCATTTAACCTCTGTCTGCGTCAGTTTTCTCATCTGTGAATGGAGGGGATGGCCTTTAAGTCCCTTCCAGATCTACAACTATGATCCTATGACCCTATAAATTCATAAGACATGGTTTTTGTTTCACCCGTCTTCCCTGCGCTTAAAAAAATAAGACCTTATAAGCAGAAACTTGGATCCAGCAGGATTCACTATGGATGTTAGGTCAGAGGGGAATAGATAGGAAGTCACAGTTTAAGCAGCAGTCTTTAGGTAGCAAACCAAGAAGAGTACTCTGAAAAAACCATTTATTCAACTTTGGACGTGTACCTGTGAAGGACTGCAGAAAGTATGACCAGGACAAAGTTTTGTGACATCAGATCACTTAACTGACTGTTAGGGGAGAGAGAGAGAGAGAGAGAGAGAGAGAGAGAGAGAGAGAGAGAGAGAGAGAGAGTGAGTGTGTGTGTGTGTGTGTGTGTGTGTGTGTGTGTGTGTGTGTGTTGGGGAGCAGTCCTAATACTGTTTACGTATGAGCTGTGACACCCCCAGAGAGGCTGGGATGACCTCCCTAAGACCACATTTCAGGGTCACTGCTGCCTTTGAAGCCTTACCTTGCCGTGTCTTACTCTATTCATCACACATGGGTTAAGTCAAAACAAAGGACAAGTGACTGAATGGATATTGGTAACCTTGTGAAAGAGGGCTAATAATTACCCAGGCTGGCAGAAGGCTTCCGATTTATTTACTTTCATAATATTTATTGATCTTACAGTGCTGAGTTGCTTACTTTAACCTTCACACTTCTCAGCAGACTTCCTGTTTATGTCAGACTTCTTTCCATGCAATGTACTGTCCTTGTTTCCCCAAACCTTCCTAGAGCTTGTCAGAGGCTCCTGATCCCTGCATCATCCAAGAATATTCATGCAATCACAGAATGGAAGGTCAGAAGTAGCTTCCTCCAACCCCCTCATTTTGGAACATGAAGTCCATAGCAGTTGGGACTTGCCACAGATCATACAGATTATTAGTGCCAGACCTGGGACCAGAACCTCGATCTCTTGACAACGAATTCAGTATTCTTTCCATCACTCTGCCAAGCACACTTTGACTTAATCATATGAGGCTGTGCTCCTCTCTGTTGTGTGTACACACACACATACACACACACAACTTTATTAGTAAGGCAGGCTTCCAGTACCAGGCCACTTCCCTACCCACACCCCCCCAAAACCCATACCCACACTTGCACCTGCCTCCCAGTTTCTTTCTCTCTGTGATTCTCAGTTGCTCTTCCTCCCTGGAACCTGGTAATTTTGCTCCCTCTCTGTAATTTGTTTTATGACCAGATGCATTAATTTAATCACTGCCCTGGGTTTTTGCCTCATTATTTTCAGTGGTTGAAGCAATCAACTACCTTATGTTTCTTAAATTAGAAAAAAATTGGGGGATTCTGTTGGCATCATACCTCCAGTGAAGTAGTATTCAGGTCAAACCCCCACCAAGTATCCTTGCTGTAAATTCTACTCTTCCCTTGCAGTCTCTTGCTATGTGAAAACGTGGTCTTTTGTAATAGTTGGGTCACAGATGGCTTGCATAAAGAAAGGCAATAAAGAGTTCAAACAATTCAATTCAACAGCATTTATTAAGCACTTACTGTGTGCCTGGTGTTCTATGAGGGGCTAGGAATGCAAAAACAAAAATGAAAGAGCCCTACACACCAGCTTATATACTCCTGGATCAATATAGGCACCTGCTTTCTGGCATCATATTCTCATCCCACCCTTGGGCTACGATAAGTCTGCTAATAAGGCTCCCTAACTCTTTCCTTTCTTTTTTGGGGGGGAGGTGGGAGGGCCTCTACTCAATCAGATTACAGGTTGTCCTTAAAGTCTGGACACATAGGAAATCTCATTAACTATGTTTATTTTCGAAATTTTCAACATTTTATTAATTAGCACAGGAGACACATAGGAAATCTCACTAATTAATTAAATTAGTCTCATTAATAGGGAAAATAGTCTCCAGTAGCTAATGAAAGCTTTTATTCCATATGAAATTCTCATGGTTAAAATTTATGATAATTAAATAAAATATTGTTGAAAATTTCATTCATTGCATTTCTTGAAAATATGCATAGTTAATGAGATTTCCTATGTGTCTAGACTTTAGGGACACCCTGTGGGACCACAAGACTATCTTCAAGTATAGATATGATCATGTCATTCCACTGCCCAAAAACTTTCAATGGCTTTTTAGTGCCTACTCCCTTTCTTTAAAATCTCAACTCCTTAACCAGGAATTCAAGGCCTTCAACAACACCTCTCTAACCCGCCTCTTCAGCTTTGTCAGACGAAAGCAGAAGTAGTGTGAAGTTGAAATAGAAAAGTACGTGTCACCAAGGAGGGGTAAGAACCCTGGAAAGAGAGGGGTGAGGGACAGGTGAAGGAAGGGTTTGAATGCCAGCAAAGGATCTGATATTTGATTCTGGAGGTGATAGGGAGCTATCAGAGTTTATTGGCTGGGGCAGAGGTGGAGTGGGGAGCAGATTGACATAGTGAGACATGAACTTGAGGAAGATCCCTTTGACAGATGAGTGGTGGATAGAATGGAGGGGGAGAGACTGTTTGGGAGACCAACCAATAAATAGGCTATTGCAATAGCTCAGGTGAGAGGCAATGAGAGCCTGCACCAGGGTGGTAGCCATGACAGAGGACAGATGTTACAGAGGTGAAATCAATAGGCATTGGCAACATAGTAGATATGGAAAGATGAGAAAAGGTGGAGTCAAGGATGATGCCTAGGTTGCAAGCCTGGGTGGCTGGTGGTATGGTGGTACCCTGGACAGGAATAAGGAAGTTAGGAATAGGGGATGGTTTGTAGGGAAAAAGAATGAGTTCAGTTCTGGATATGTTGAATTTAAGATGTCCACAGGACATCCATTTTGAGATTTTCAGTAGACATTTGGATATTCAGGACTGAGTCAGCAGAGAGCTGAGGACCAGATACACAGTTTTGAGAATCACTGGCATAGAAGTGATACGTGATAACCAAGGAAAATAGTATAAAAGAAGAAGAGAGGGCCCAGCACTAGAGGGATGTGACCTGGATGAAGATCCAGCAACGAAGACTGAGAAGGAGAAGTTAGATAGGCAGAAGGAGAACTAGGAGAGAGTAATGTCAAGAAGACCTAGAGAAAATAAGAAAAGGAGGGTGGTCTACAGTGCCAAAGGCTGCAGAGAGGTCAAGAAGGATGAGGATGGAGAAAAGACCATTGGATTTGCCAATGAAGGGATCTTTTAGTAAGTCTAGAGAGAAGAGTTTTGGTTGAATGACGAGGTAGAAGCTGACTGCAGAGTTAAGAAGAGCCTGAGAAGAAAGGAAGAGGAGACACCTGGTGAAGATGACCTCCTCAAACATGCTCCATCTCATGGAGTGTGTTGGGGGGGGGAGGGAGAGAGTGGTCTGAATAACCATCATCAGCCATTGGTTACCATAAACATATTCCTCATCACATTCCTACTGGTGGTATCTTTCATCTGTGGAATCTCCAAGCCTTGGACAAATGGTAATTAATTTTCACAAGTCTTGGTTCACAGGGGAGGATCTGAAAATGATTCCCAGGGGCTAGAGGTGAATTCTATGACCTGATCCTGGCCCCCACCTCTTCCCTCTCCCATAACAATAGCTCCCTGCTTCTTTGTCCTTGTTTTGTACTTCAGTAAGCCAGGGGGAGAGGGATGGGTAGTCACCTTCTAAGAATTCTTTAACTTTTTCTCCCAACCAGCTAGGAATTGGGCTTCTAGTTTCCCCCCTCCCCCAGGTTCATCATCCTGTGTGTTGTGAAGAATGACTAATCCTCATCGGGAGCAGGGTGGGAGCACTTCCTGCCTCCTCAGGCAGGCTGGGGCCAAACACCTAGTTAGTTGACTCAGCAGGAACCACACAGCTCCCAAAATACAGCTCTCCTGGCCAGCCCTGCATTCCCTTCTCCCCTTTCCACTACTCGTCCCAGAGGATTCCTTAGGAGCCCAGCAGGGCAGCAGTCCCCCATCCCCCAACTCAATGACCCCAGATTATCTACCTCCCTGCCGCCAGAGGGGTTACTCAGCCTGTGGTTTCTGGTTGTTGCTCCAGTTTGAGGGTGACTGTGGGAAGGGTCAGAAGTAGGTTTTGAAAGGTCCCTGCGCTTTCAGCTACTCACTGCCAGGTTTTGGTGGTAGGAAGGGCACTTGGGGGAAGGTGTCATTCTCTACTGGTGAAATCTTCCAGGAAAAGAGAGAGGAGGGAGGGAGAGAGAGAGGGAGAGGGAGAGAGAGAGAGAGAGAGAGAGAGAGAGAGAGAGAGAGAGAGAGAGAGAGAGAGAGAGAGAGAGAGAGAGAGAGAGAGAGAGAAAATGCTACTCAGAAACTCCACCTCTGCTTCCTCTCTCAGGCCCCAGCTGGTGGGGCATTCTTAGGTCCCCCTGACTTCCCACTTCCTTTTTCCTGGGAAGGCAACTTACTTTCTCAGAATGATTTTTGGAGGGTTTAACCTTATGGTAGGTGACCAAACTCCAAGGGAACTAGATTTTTATCAGTTTCTAGTGTTACATGCCAGGTGTTCTTGGACATTCATACTTTGAGCAGGAATGGTGGCTATCTGTTCCTGCCCACCCCATTCTCATACTTGTAATATGTTCAACTACCCATGATCCAGGGAGTTTTTGATATCTAGGCCCTTTCGATTATTCCTCCTCCTCCTTTCTCCTATTCCCCTTCCTTCCTTCATCTCCCTTCTTTCTCCTTCTACTTTACTTCTACCTCCTTATACCTATAAAAATTCTTATCTCCTCAGTCCTCTTTCTCTTTTCCCAGGGTCTAGAGGCCCTTCCCACTAGTGGGTAGACGACATTCCAACCAATCTCCCTAATGCTTTACACTGAAGTGAGGATTGGTTCCAGGAAGCAAGGATGACCTGAGATTCTCTGTGATTTCCTGTCAACAGACTACCACTCAATGTCCTGGATGACTGACATGCCATGCCCTGTGACTGGGATGATTTGGGACTTCCTGGGCAGTGCCCACAACAATGGGGGCGGTGGGGCTTTAGCAGGAGCAATAATTCATATTTTGGCCAGGGTGATTTTGATCACTTGGCCAAAGCCTGGGCTCCTCCCAGAGCCAGGAGCCCTCAGGGAACTGCCCCAGCTGCATTCCAAGTGGCAGCCTTTGTGCAATGGGTTTCCAGGGTGAGAGAGAGCTGGTTCTCAAAAGGGGAGGCTCCAGTCGGCCACCTGGGAGTCCTGTCCTTCATGGCAGGATAATCAACAAGCTAAACTGACTTGACCATTTTCTTCCTGGCCTCCCCAGGAATCTAGGTAGAAGCCCACTAAAACCCTTCCTCCATCCCTGTGGTGGTTTGTTCCAAGTTCAGGCTTTGAGAATCTGGCTGGAACATTAACTGAGAGATAGGGAAACGCAGGGTTTGCAGGGGAACAACTCCCCCCTCGCCCATTACCCTTCCCATCCCACCCCAACACTACCTACATACTAAGCTTGGTTAACTTCAAAAAACATTTGCCAAGGCCAAGAGCCTGTTGTGGGTGAAACTCTGCTAGTTGCAGGTGATAGATACGAAGGGCCTAAGACTGTGTACCCGCCCTCAAGTAACTTACAGTTGAATAAAGTAGCTAAGGCATGGACACCCATAGCTATGATTCAAAACAAAATGTGATAAACACTAGAGGAGAGGTATAGTAAGGTGCAATGGTTGTACATAGGAAGGTGAGGTCACTTCCAGCTGTGCGGAGGGGAGGATCAGGGAAGGTTTTATGGAACAGACAGCATTTGAGTGGGATTTTGAAGAATCCACAGGATACTGGGAAGATTTCAACAGAAGGGGGAGAAGGGCAAGGTGTAGAGATAGCATAAGATTTATTAGATATCATGGATTGTTCCATGAAGTGTCATACCCCAAATCCACCTCTTTCCAGCTATGTGACTTTGGGCAAGTCACTTCACTTTAAGCCTCAGTTTCCTCATCTGTAAAAGGTTTCTTCCTTTGTAAAAGAGGTTGAATAATACTTGTGCTGCCTATCTCTCAGAATTATGAGCAAAGAGCTTGATAAGCTGAAGTACTATATAAATACATTTTGGTTTGGGACTGAACTTTTGATTTTGTTAATAAAAGGAACTCTGAATGATGACACTCCCTTTGTCAACACAGGGCCAGACCTGCATTGCAACTGCAAGAGTGTTGTCTGTAGCACTGAGAAGGGAAAAGACACGTCCAGGGTGACACAGCCAAGCTGGGTCAGAGGCAGAACCTGAATGCAGGTCTTACAGATTTTGAGAAGTTGGCTCTCTAAATACTATGTCAAGCTGCTTCTTTGGCAGGCAGTCTTTTAAAATATGTATAGCAACATAATATTCATATTTTATTCTGAACTTAAACACCAAATAAAACTAGCATTTTCATAGACATTTTAGAACAGAAGGAGATTGCCCATGAAGCTTTTCTTTGTAACAAATTCATCTTGCGACTTTCAAAGCTGTCCTGCTTATCTGATTCTGTCTATCGTTTCTCTTTCGCTCTCCTCTGCTCTCCCCCTTACTAAAACAAGTTTCTTGGACAAGTGCCCTCTCTCTTTGTACCTGATTCTCTTCCTCTATAAAATGAAGTTTCTAAAGCCCCACCCCTATTGCTCTGGGCACTAGCCAGAACTGGATGGTATCGAAGGACCCTTCAATTTTAGCATTCTAGTAGTGTGATGCCAGGTAACTTGTGTAAATCAAGGCATGGCTATAATCCTTTGGAAAGATGATTAGAGGTGATGTTGTTTTGTCTGTGATGTGTTCTCCAAGGGATGTCATTGATCCAAGGTGAGAGAATTTGGGAAAAAAAAACCCTCTCTCTAGAAGCAGTGTTTCCAAAGGTAAATGCCATCCTCCAGGGTTGCCTTGATGCAAAAGCAGGGTTCTTTACGTGTGTAGCACTTTTGCTTAGTACTGCCTCATCTGGCTACCTCCTTTCTAGAATTTTTAGCTAGCTCAAATTTTTATGGAAAAGGAGTGTGTGTGTGTGTGTGTGTGTGTGTGTGTGTGTGTGTGTGTGTATGTGTGTATGTGTGTGAGGGGGGTGGAGTTAATGGAACTCAATACCTAATGAGGGAAAAAGGGGAAATTGAGAAGGGAAGGTGTGTAGTACTCAGAACCTCAAGTTCTCTGATGATTTCACAGTTTGGCCAAGGGCTAGGCCTGCTCCCTCTTCTAACTTTTTTCTAGCTGCTGATTTCTAGTGTGCTGCTCCTTCCCTTTTTGCTGACCTTTGACCATCTAGCCAGGGTTTCTTACAGATTTACCCCATTCTACCCCCCTTCTCTCTCCTATCAATGTCAGCTTGTCTGGTTGCCGTGTGCACAGCATTCTGATGACCTTGGCCTCCCGTGGGTTCCTTATTGAACAAGGACACTATCGATAGGAAATCCTTGCTTGCAATAGTCTCACACCCACATTGTTGTGAATATTCAAGGGGAATGGAGAAGAATTAGAGAGGAGCAATCAGAGAAGGCTGTATACAACTGGTGGTGCCTGAACTAAGCTTTCAAAGAAGAGGATTTCAACAGGCAGAAATAAAGGTGAGGCGCAGTTTGCTTATGTTCCTATAGGCAGATAACTACAGCATGAGATACTAGAACAGTTAGTAGTTCAGTATAACTAGAACATAGAGTACATGAGTATATGGAGATATGGAGGGAAGTGATGTAAAATAAGGCTGGGATCAGATTTTGGAGTCTTTTGTATGTTAAGGAGCTTGATGGCCAACCATGTCTCCAGGAGGTGGCTATCAAGCATGCTATTCAACTCCTGACAGAGAGGTAAGGGATCCAATGATGCGTAGTGTTTGACATGCTCAATCTGGGAGGTTTTTTAAATTCTTTTTTTGGGAGGGCAATTGGGGTTAAGTGACTTGCCCAAGGTCACACAGCTAGTGAGTGTTAAGTGTCTGAGGCCAGATTTGAACTCAGGTCCTCCTGACTCCTGAGCTGGTGCTCTATTCACTGTCCCACTTAGTCACTGGGAGTTTTTTTTACTTGACTATGCATATTTTTATAAGAGTTCTGTTTTTGATTTTTCTTTTTTTTCCATTGGAGAACATGGTAGGGAGGTGAGAGGAGAACTTTTTTTGCTGTTAATTGAAAAAAAATTTGAAAAGCAGATGCTTGTTGACTTATAAAATAGTCTATAAGGACTTTAAAATTTTATTGACAATAGGGAACTGAAGAAACTTTTTTTGATGGGAAGAAATATTTGCATCTTTACCTTTGGAACATTAGTTTAGCAGCTATATGAAAATTCACTAGGTAGAGGGAAAAGACTGGAAGCAGTGAGAGCCAGTAGGGGCCAATGAAAACAATCTCCATGATGCAGGCCTGAACTAGGGTGGTAGTCCTGTGAGTACAGAGGAGAATGTAAGATCCGTTATGGAAGTAGAATTAGCAGGACTTGGACACAGATCACTTACCATGATGGGTCAATAAGGACACAGCTCTGAATTATCCAATATTATATTTATGTTATGTGATGAAGTGAAGTATACAAGAATACAAACTATGTAATGAACGATAAAGGAACGTGAAATAGTGGAGTGACTGTGCGCAGGTGAATGGTGAATGAATTAAAGAGTATGAAACACTTACTGTGCACTAAGAACTGTGTCACGTGCAGGGGATACAAAAACAAAAATTCAGAAAGTCCCTGTCCTCAAAAAGCTTATATTCTAATGAGAGGAGACTACACATATAGGGGAACATTGTTCAAGAAGGTCTATTTGACTTGGAAAGTTACCGGTTGTTGAATCTAGCCATTGAATTGATTGACACACTTTCTTCAGGACTCAGAATGGTAGTATTGATTTTATTATGGTTCTGAAGCTGAAGATTGGGGATACGGGGGAAAGGATAGCTGGTGAGAAGTTGATCAGAAGGCAGGGAAAGAGTCTGAGAAGAAGAGTTGAGACCTCCAAAGACTTAGATCTTTGGTCCTGTGACATGGCTGCAATAAATAATTATGGAATAAACCGCCAAAGGTTTCCTGGAGATGAGTTTTCATGGAGGGTAGGGAGGTAGTTTTGAAGACTGGATTTGGCAACGAGGTGAAGGGAAACTGGGACCCCAAAAGGTCTATTTTTTATGTTGTGTTAGCAAAGCCACTGCACTAAGAGGTGAGCTGAGATTTAGTTCTGAAGAGTTCATTGATTAACTATCCTTGGACACAATTCCCTCTGGATACTTCTATGTTCCCATCCTCTTATGACATTCAAGGATTTAAAGTATCAGAAGGATGCAATTACAGTTTATAATAATAGTTCACTTTTATATGGCACTTTATAAGTCACTTTCCTTACAAAACTGATTACCCCTATTTCAGAGATGAAAAACCTAAGGCCCAAAGGGGTCATGTCACTTACCCAGGCTCTCATTGGCTAGTGCCACACACACACACACACACACACACACACACACACACACACACAAGCTGTGACGTAAATAAAAATTTTCTGAGTCAAAATCCAAGAATTTTTGTGTTCTATTATGTGGTCTGCTGGGAGCTAATGGTGCAAAGGTGTCTGTCTCACTGAAGGGTCCAGAGCTACACATTCTCTGGAATGGTCCAGGTTACAAGGAGCAGAAAATCCCTGCCTTCCTCCTAAATGGCCCAGTGTCTGGCAAAGTTGCAGCATGTGTCTCCCACCCCCACCTCCTGACAGCTCATTATGCCAGCTTTCTTACACTTGTGTCAACACTTCCCATGGACCATCACAGAAGGATCCTACCATCTGAATCACTGGGAACACTTCCTGTTGCTTCTCAAAGTTTTCCCTAGGGAAATCACCCTGCAGAAAGTTCCCTCTGCATTCTCTGGGTCAAGGCAAAAATGTGTGTGTCTCTTTGGAGGCATGAGAGCCACTTCATTTTTTCTACCTCTTCATTCTTCTCCTTTGATCCCAACATATTCAAAAGTGGGGAAGAACGTGGACAAATGAGGATATATTCCCACAGATAGTGGGTAGGAAAATTAGGAATCAGATTGACAACACCTAACTAACCCGATGATCACCGTTTAATAGATGGAGCTGGGCTCAGAGTATTCTCTTTTTAATAAAATCTGATGGTACTATGAATTTAAAATCTCCTTATTTCACAGATGAGGAAATTAGGAATTTCACAAATGACCACTTGTCAGAGACTATCTAAGCGTATTCCTGTTGGGCAGCTAGGTGGCTCAGCGAATAGAGCACTGGCCCTGAAGTCAGGAGGACCTGAGTTCAAATTTGACCTCAGACATTTGACACACTTACTAGCGGTGTGACCTTGGGCAAATCACTCAACCCCAATTGCCCTGTCTTCCCACCTCCAAAAAGGAAAAGAAAAAGAAGTATTCCTGTTTAAGTGGAAGTTAGATTAAGTGATTCCTAAAGTTGCTTCCAACTCTACTATTTATCAGCTACATCTATCAGCTTATCAAACATGCTCCCCACCAACCATCTTAGGTGAGGGCTACCCAGATGACCTTCCCATATTCCCCAACTCAAGGAGGCTGAGGTCGATTTGCAGCCGAGTCCCCCGGGGGTTTGCTCTCCAGAAAAAGTAACAAGAGAATACAAGAAAAAATATGGAAATACCAAAGATATTACAAGAAAAGCTCTCAATAAAATCCCAGAACTCTGGCAGATAAGCCAACAGGGAGGAACCTAAAAACAGAAGGAAGAATGCCTCAGATTGCAATTAAAATCCAGACCTATTTTAGGAGCTTCATTTTAATATGAAGAAAAGTGAACTAATGACTCCTAATGAAAAACAGAATCCTCTGAGGAGCACAGAACAAGAAAAAAATCTAGAATGGTTCAAAAGAACTAAAATTCATGAAAGAAGAAATTAGGAACGACTAAAGGCCAGAAGCCAGAGCTCTCAACCACAAAATTTGGAACTCAACTTTACAACTTCTTTCTTCAGACCAAGATGAAGCATCAGAGTAGGGCCTTAGTGGAGATGTAGGCAGATGTGATGATAAAAAGGAAGAAAGAGGTGCTCAACTTTCATTTGCTTCTGTTTCCTTTGCAACAGAGAGTGATCTATGAACTAGAAAAGGGCAGAATAAAAGTGGTGAATGAGCAGAAGGGTGAGCACGGTTCTGCTTGTCCCCAGAGGACAGAGCTGGGAACTAAGAGTAGAAGCGGCTGAAAATCAGACCAGACTTGTCCTAAGGAAATGTGTTCTATGAATTCTAGGAATAGAGCTATTCAAAAGTGGTATTGTATGCCTTGAGGAGTAGTGATCTTTCTTCATTGGAGATCTTCAAACATAGGCCAAATAATCCCTTGTACAATTTGTGGTAAATAGGATTCTTGTTGAGGTCCAGCTTGGATTAAAGGGCTTCTGAAGTTCCTTCTAACACTATTATCCCTTTCTTTGATGTTAAAAAAAATTCAGAGTGTCCCAAGAGTCTTAGTACAATTTAAAGCTTTAATATCTCAAAATAGCACTAAAACTTTTTGAAAGGACTTTTGAACCATTTGATTCTCCCAACAGAGCACCACCCCATATGACAATATGTTTTGAAAAGTAAATAAAATCATCACAACTGATCAAATGATACATTGGAAAAGTTTAGGGGCAGCTAGATGGCACAGTGAATAGAGTGTCAACCCTGAAGTCAGGAGGACCTGAGTTCAAATCAGGTCTCAGACACTTAACACTTACTAGCCACTGACCTTGGGCAAGTCACTTAACCCCAATTGCCCTACAAAAGGAAAAAAGAAAGAAAAAGTTTCAAAAGAAGTGATCCTCAATAAGAGTTGAAAGGGATCTTGAGGCAGAAATGTTTGAGAAATACTACCTTACTTCTCTATCTAATGAAATCATTGGTACAGTTCCTATTTCTCATCAACAACCTTTTACCCTGACAGTTGCACCAAGGTTGTTGTAGAAATGAAGAGGAAAATCCCAAAAGAGATTTTGTCAAAGCCCCTATAAGTCTTTCACCTTTACAAAAGACAATGGATTCCCTCTTTGTAATAATTATCCTAGAATTTAAAGGGTCCCCTAGCTAAGACTGAAACTTCCCAGAAGCAGGAACTGGTATTCCAGGTGCCATAATGCCATAATGTCAATATTTCCATGGCCCAAAGGAGCTTTATTGATAGGGCTACGACACAACAAAAGTTACTTTAAGCCTTTGGGACTATTATCTACAACAAAATCATAATTATAATAACGATGATGATTCCTTTACACTACAAGAAAAGTTCTCTCAGTTCATTTACTACTGTCACCCTAGTTCAGGTCATTAGCCTCAACAAAATTAGTCTCCTAATTAATCTCCCTAACAATATTTTCCTCCTTCTAACGCATCCTTTACAAAGAGAGTGTCCCCAAAGTCTCAGTGCAGTTCCAAGTCCTTTGGGACTTCCTCTGTTTGTCAGCATCAGTTTAACAATAGCACCAATTTCCCATGGATCTTATGAGGATCAATGAGATGATATGTGTAAAACTTTACAAATCTTTTTTTCTTTTCTTTTTAAAAATATTTGTTTATGTTTAGTTTACATTATTCGTTTCCATGAGATTTTGAGTTACAAATTTTCTCCCCGTCTTTCCCCTACCCACCCCCCCAAAACAGTGATCCCACCGTACACCCCCTCTCCCTATCTGCTCTCTCCTATGTCCTTTCCCTTCACCCCTCTGACTTTCTGGTAGACTTTACAAATCTCAGAGTACCTTGTAAATGCCATCTATCATTGCTGTTGTTACTAAGGCACAGATCTGGCTGTGCCATTCATTTCCTGGGCCAAACATCTTCAGGGGATCCCAACTACCTCTAGGAGAAAATACAAATCCATGAGCCTGGCATTTAAGGAAGACCTTCTCCAGCCTGGCTCCAATTTACCTTTTCAACTTGTTTTTCACATTACTCACTCTCTTTCACGGACTTTGTCTTCCATTGGGTTTTGCCATCTCCAGCCTCCTTTCAGGGACCAAAGAGCATTTATTAAGCATTTACCATATACTTGGCTCTGCTAAGTGCAGAAAATTCAAGGACAAAAATCAAACAATGCCTGCCTTCCAGGAGCTTACATGGAGGGCCAAGGGATGGAAGAAGAGGCAGCACAGGACCGGGAACATTGATAGAAGTATATACATACCAAATGGAAAATAAGCACTAGATAATTTGAGGAAAGTAGGAATTAGCAGTTATGGTGACCAGGAAAGACTTCATGGAGAAAGTGGCATTTTGGAAAGCAAGCATTCCAATAAGTGGAGGTGAGGGGAAAGTGCATTCCAAAGGGCAAAGGCACTGAGAGAGTCAGAGTCCTGTGTATGTGCCTATATGCAGAGCACTGAATAGGTCACTGTATCTGGATTATAAGGGGAAAAGAGTGGTGTAAAATGTAAGAAGACCTGGAAAAGTAAGAAGGGGCTGGTGGTAAAGAAATTTAAATACCAAACAGTGGAGTTTATATTTGATCTGAGAGGAAATAAGGAGTCACAAGAGTTGATTGAGCAGGTAAATAACATGATCAGATCCACACTTAAGGAAAATTCTTTTGGTAGCTATATGGAGAGGTAGCTAGGTGGAGCAATGCATAGAGTGCTGGTCTAGAGTCAGAAGATCTGAGTTCACACTTGACCTCAGACATTCACTAGTGTGTGACCTTGGGCAAGTCACTTAACCTCAATTTTGTCAGGAGAAGGAAACAGTAAACTACTGTATCTTTGCCAAGAAAATGACATATGGGGTCACAAAGACTCAGACACAGCTAAATGACTGAACAACAATAAGCTGTACAGAAGATGCGTTGAAGTGGGGAGAGGCTTGTGTCTAAGCTAGGATGGTGGTTGTATGAGAGGAGGTGGGGGGGGACAAATGATAGAGATTTTGTAGAGACTGATGAGATTTGGTAATTGGTTATATATGGGGGAGTGGATGAAAATAAAGAATAGATGATGCTGAAGTTGTAAATCTGGATGACTGGAAGAGCAATGGTACCCTCAACAGTAACAGAGAAGTTTCAGAAAGGGTAGGAAGAGAATGAGGGGGAGTTTAGGGGAGACAGAAAATAAATTCTGTTTTAGATTGTTACTCCTTGCCTGAAGTGCTCTCTCTTTTCATTTCCATCTTTCAGAATACTTATTCAAGGTTCAGTTTATTTTTTAATTAAAAAATTTATTTGGGGGGCAACTAGATAGCACAGTGAATAGAGCACTGGCCCTGGAGTCAGGAGAACCTGAGTTCAAATGTGGCCTCAGACATTTAGCACTCACTAGTTATGTGACCTTGGGCAAGTCAGTTTACCACAATTATCCTGCCCTCCTCCCTCCAAAAAGCAAAAAATAGAAATAAAAAAAAGATTTTTGTAAGTGTTTATTATTTCTCCTCCTCACTGCCCCCCCTCAATAGAACAATGAAAAAAAACTCACCATAAATATGCATAGTCTAGCAAAACAAATTCCCACATTGACCATATCCCAATATGTATGTCTCATTGACTGGAGGTGGGTAGTGTGAGTCATCTTTGGTCTTTGGGACTCATCATTTATCATTGCATTAATCATAGTTCTAAAGTCTTTCAAAGTTGTTTTTCTCTATACTGCTAATGTGTAAGTTTTTCTCTTAGCTCTACTCACTTCACTCTGAATCAGATCACAGAGTCTTCCCAGTTTCATCTGAAAAGTTCATTTTGTCATTTCTAATGGCATGATAATCTTCCATTGAAAACATTTACCACAATTTGTTTAGCCATTCTGTAATAGGCAGGCAGGCATCTCCTTAGTTTCTAGTTTTTTACTACTATGAAAAGAGATTCTACAAATATTTTTGTACATAGAGGTGCTTTTCTTGTTTCTTTGATCTCTTTGGAGTACAGTCCTAGTAATGGTATAGTTAAAGAGTATTCACAGGTTAATAACTTTTAAGCAAAATTCCAAATTGCTTTCCAGAATGGCTGGACCAATTCACAGCTCTGCTAACAATGTATTAGTATGTTTGTTGTCCTACAATCTCTCCAATATTTCCCTCTTTTGCTATCTTTGGCAAGCTGATGGTTGTGAGGTTGAATCTGAGTTGTTTTAATTTCTTTGTCAGTGATTTGGTACCTTTTTTTAAAATGGTTATTGATAACTTAGATTTCTTCTTTTGAAAACCGCTTACTCATGTCCTTTGACCATTTATCTTTTGGAGAATGGCTCTTAGTTTTTACGATTTGAATCCATTCGCTTTTATAAAAGAAAACTTTTTCTTCCCAGTTTTTTCTCCAGTTATCTGAGTCCTTTCTCATTTTAATTGCATCAATTTGTGCAAAAGCTTTTCTACTTCATAGAGTCAGTGTTGTGTATCTCATTTTCAGCAATCCTCTCTACTGCTTGTTTAGCTAAGTCAACCAGTATTTATTAAGCACCTACCATATGCCAGGCAATAAGCTAAGCATTTCTAAAGATCTAAAGAAAGGCAAAAAAGTCTTTTCCCTCAAGAAGTTTCCATTCTAATGGGGAGATGACATGCAGACAACTGTGTTCAAACAAAATACAGATCGGATAAATTGGAGATAACTTTAAGGGGGAAGTACTAGCATGAAGAGGAATGGGAAAGGCTTCTTGAAGAAGGAGGAAGTTTAGCTGGGCCCTCCTGGAAGTGAGGAAAGTGAGGAGACTGAGATAAGGAGGGACAGAATAACAGACCGGAGGAACCGCCAAAGTGCACTAGGAGCTTGAAAAAGGAAAAAGGTGGGGTTAGGATTTCTACAATCATTTTAAAATTGTTTTTCAGTTAACACAAATCTGCCTTCTTCCCCACCCCCCTCCGGACCCCCACTGAATACCAACCCAATACAGTTGGGCTATTAGAAGTTCCTCATACGTGACATTTCACGTCTAAAGTCTGTATGTTCGCATAAGAGTTTCCCCATCCCTTCTCACCTCCACTTAAAATACATTCCCTTCTCATGGAATGGAACAACAACAACAACAACAACCCTGTTACAAAGCAGAACAAATTTCCACAATGGCCACGTCTGAAAAAATATATGCCTTACTCTGTACCGAGTCCTTCGTAGGTAACATTTTTCATTATTAGTTCTCTGTAATTGTGGTTGGTCATAACACTGATTAAAGTTCCTAATTCTTTCAGAGTTGTTTGTCTTCACCATGTTGTTGTCACTGTATAAATTGTTCTCTTGGTTCTACTTCATACAAGTCTTTCTAGGTTTCTCTGGAACCATTCCCTTCACCATTTCTTACAGCAAAATAGTATTCTATCACACTTATATACTACAACTTGTTCAGCCATTCCCCAATTGAGGGGCATCCTCTCAGATTCCTATTCTTTGCTACCTCAAAGAGAGCTATAAATATTTTTGAATGTCCTTAGAGTTGGTTTTTGCTGAAAATTAATCCTTTCCTTAATCTACCTTCCCACCAATTCTGCCTTTTCCCCTTTACCTTCTATTTCCCTGCTGTAAAGCATTTCTGTACCCAACTCTGTGTGTGTGTGTGTGTGTGTTAATACTAATAACAATACAATATTATTATGCTACAAGAAATGATGAAGGGGACAATTTCAGAGAAACCTAGAAAGACTTGTATGAAGTGATACACAATGAAGTGAATTGTAAAGACAAGTAACTTTGAAAGAAAATACCAGACTTTAGATTTTATTGGTATGAGAAACTCTCGATGAAGAAACATTATTTATCAACTCAGGTCTCTAATTTATAATCTTCAGGACAGCTAGGTGGTGCAGCAGATTGAGCGCTGGGTCTGGAGTCAGGATGACTCATCTTCCTGAGTTCAAATCTGACCTCAGACATTTACTAGCTGTGTGATCCTGGGCAAGTCACTTAACTTCATTTGCTTTAGTTTTCTCATCTATAAAATGTGCTGGAGAAAGAAATGGCAAACCATTCCAGTATCTTTGCCAAGAAAACTCCAAATAGGGTCATGGAGAGTTGGACATGACTGAAACGACTGGATAACTATAACAACAATTGACAGTGTGAGAGAGTGGCGTACAGCACAGGTGTCAAACAACTGGTTGAGGGCAACAAAAATCAGATTAAAATTTAGTTGGGAAATATTTAACAAAATAAATAAAAATACAGTAGAACATGTATCATGAGATAAAAATAATAATAAAATTAAGTTTCCATCTAGTATAGCACATATAATGTTAATAAGTGTTTTTCTAAGTCAACATGGCTATAAGAACTAAAGGTTCTTTCTTTTTTTTTCTTTTTCATAGCCTCTGTTTCTATTTGAGTTTGACATCACTGGCCTGGAGAGGTGACATAACTAATACATGTCAGAGGGAAGATTTGAACTTAGGTCTCTGTGACTGCAAGGCCAACTATGTACTCACAATAGCAGTCTGCCTCCTAATAATAATTTGCATTTGGTCCTCAGGTAAATACTGTACTCTCTCTGTTACGGCGAGCTCCAGCACACTTGCTCAAACATGCTCACCTCTGCATAAGATCTGTGCCTTTGTACAAGAGCGTGCCCATTCATACCCCTTCTCATCTTCATCAGAACACATTCCTTCCCCTTTTCTACCCCTCAGAGTTCCTGGCTTCCTTCAAAGCACATAGGACCACCTCCTAAGTAGGGGGTAAAGGAGAAGGAGTTTTCTTGATCACGGTCCCCTCAGTGATCAGCACCCTTTCCCTCTTGAATATTATTTTGAATATACTTGGTATTGACTTACTTTTGTAACTATAGTATCTCTATCCCACACTCCAGTGTAAATTCCTCAAGGGCGAGCTCTCTTTGTTTGTACGGTCTGTGGATCAGCACTGGCTAGCACTGTACATAGTGAGTACTTAATGGATGTTTGCTGAATTGATGCAGATAGAAAATAGTATTATACCTGAGATTTAGTCAGTAAAATGATTTGTTGCAGGGCTGCTAGGTGGCACAGTGACTAACCCTGGAGTCAGGAGGACCTGGGTTCAAATGTGACCTCAGACACTTAACACTTACTAGCCATGTGACCTTGGGCAAGTCACTTAACCCCAATTGCCCTGCCCTCCCCCCTCCAAAAAGAAAAAAAAAAGATTTGTTGCTTATAGTCATAGAGTTAGTAATTGGTCAATCTGGGACTTTGTCTATCTTTTTGCCCCAAGTCTAATACTCCAAGTCAACTTTGGCTCAGAGTAGGAAGAAGCTTAGTAAATACTTATTGAATTGGTGTTGAAATAATGAACTTTCTGGTCCCTGTAGGCTCGCAATGTTATTTCTGTATGCTTATTATAACAAAATTTCATTCTAACAAAGTCAATCACTACCCAGTGTAAGGTCTGTGTCTATACATGATTTAAGTGGCTGGGTCTGTGCTGAGCAGAAAGGAAAAATTTCCCACTTGTAGAGAATATAAAATTATCAGAGTCAGGAGTAGCTAGGTGGCACAATAGAGTACTGACCCTGAAGTCAGGAGGACCTTAGTTCAATTCCAGCCTCAGATACTTGACACTTAACTAGCTGTGTGACCTTGGGCAAGTCACTTAACCCCAATTACCTTGCTTTCCCCCCTCCAAAAAAAAATTATCAGAACCATAGATCTTTGAAACAGAAGGAACCTCGTATGACAACCCACAGGCAGCCCCTGCCTACACACTGGCTTTGCCTCCATCTTCAGGTTTGTTATTATCACTGTGGGCACTTAATTAAATGTTTGTTGAGTGAATGAATGAATCCCCAATTGGATTTTAACAAAAACAAAAGAATGCCAGTCCAATTTGGATTTAGCTTTCTAATTTTAGTAAATGATCTCAAATGCCAAGCCCACTGGCCAGGCACAGAGATGGTGTTTTGTAGCTTTAATTAGACTCTAATGACCAAGGATAGGTAACTAACTCCAGGGAAGTGTCAATTGCCAGGTAAATAGCATCTTTCTCATTTCCTTTCATATGTCTCTTCCCTGTAATGTTAGCACTATTTATAGTGGCTATACTGGGAATTTTGGGTCCCCTAGCAAAGATTTTTAAGAAAGAGTTCCTGTACTCTTTGTTAATCACAAACTGAAATAACATATTATAATGGAAAGAGCACTAAATTTGGCATCAGAGGACCAGAATTTACATTCCATCTACTCTTTACTATGTCGTTTTGGACAAGTCATTTAGCCTTGCTCTTCTCATCTGTAAAATTATCCTTTAAATTACCTTCTTCACCTGTGAAATTATCTCTGAGGTCCCTTGCAGCTTTAAAAAACATCTTTAGTCCAACGATAACCTATGTGGTCTGTGTTACTGTCAAGGTTCCTCAGCACAGTGTTAGACTCACAATAAACCCAAAATAAATACTGACCAACTGATCAATACCAGGACAACTTAGACAATGCCTACTACCCAGGGGACAAGGAGAAAGAAAAGGCAGCCAGAGGCTTGCTTTGGTTGTTGCTCATTCTTCATCTCTACCCCTCAACTGACCCCACAAGAAGACTGTAGCACTGCTGAGGATCAGACAGACAAGTCCAAGAAAATCTCTGCCATATTCGTGAAAATAAACAGAAAGTACCTGTGTACACCGGGACCAACTCTACACTAATATATGTGACTATAATGGTCGTAGAATTATAGATTTAGGGCTAGAAGGGACGCTCTACTTTAGTCCAAACTCCTCATTTTACAGATGAAGAAAATGAGGCCCAGAGAGGTTAGGTGGCTTGCCCAAAGTCACACAAGTATAGTAAATGGTGGAGCAGTGATCCACACTTGAGCTCTGAGATTCCAAGTTCAGGGCTCTTTCCACTGTGTCATATACCCACTGGGAGCTTTGATACTAATAAGGGACAGTCTGACAAATTATTTTTCTTATTTCTAAGGATATTTCTGCTACAAAAAAGTAGGATCAATCAAGGTTCTCCCTAGATTAGGTCAGGAAATCCTAGTATAGGACGGCTAGGTGGCACAGTGAATAGAGCACTGGCCCTGGAGTCAGGAGGACCTGAGTTCAAATCCAGCCTCAGATACGTAACACAAAAAACTAGCCGTGTGACCTTGGGCAAGTCACTTAACCCCAATTGACCTACCTTCCCCCTCAAAAAAATATCCTAGTACATTCTTTCTCATTCAGTTTTCTTCTGTCAATATTACTTATCTCTTAGCAAAGGTTTCTATACTTAAAATACTAACTCCCACAAAGCATAGTCCCAAGTCCAGCCAGGTTGGGGCTTAGAAACAGATCTGGGTCAATGACCTAAATTGTTCTAGAGACACCTCACCCACTCAGTAGTTCAGATCAAAACTTCTTTCATGCCTTATCTTCCTATATAACTCTTTTCCGTGCCTTCCCATCACTTCTCCACAGAGGAGCAACTGGACATGTAAAAGCCCTCTATATTGTTCTATTGATAATAGCCCAGGGATATCAATGGCGCCCTTACAGTATCTACCTGGGTAGCCATGGGTACATTATTTGAAATGGTTTATTTAATGCTATCCTTTAGACTGCTAGAAACCTACTGGCAGACTGGGTCAGACTATTTATTCTTTGGTTGAGGGTCATTACTGGGTCTTAGTTTCATAAGAACATTAATTTATGAATTCACAGAGGAGCAACAGAGCTCTGGGGAACTAATCCATGATTAGCAGACTTACATAAGACCAAGCTATAAATCAGGATGTTTATTCATTAATTTATATTGGGGGGAGTGGAGGGAAGGTATTCTTAGTTAGAGAACCAAGACTGTAGAAACTCTCCTTCCTGAGGAGTATTTCCTTCAGGATACCAAGTTATATATCATAAGGTGCTTGGTCAGAGGGAGAAGAGTAGGCTGAGCTTTAAGACCTCATAGGCAGGCTGACAAATTATTTTTCTTCCTTCTAGGGATATTTTTGTCACAAAAAGTGGGATCAATCAAGGTTCTCCCTAGATTAGGTCAAGAAATCCTAAGACAGTTTTTCTTATTAAATTCTCTTCTGTCTGTATTATCATTTACCAAATGTTTCTATCCTTAAAACACTAACTCATGAAGAGTAGATCTAATTAATTAAATTGTAGCTTATCCTACATGAGTTATATATCATTATATATAATAACATAGGAAATACATATTATTTGTAGATAATAATCAGGAGATATTCTAGTCTTATCAGTCATATTTACAAATCATCCCTTAAGGTGGGTTATTTCTTGGGGATATTTCCACAGATGAATAACCTTGGATTTTTAGCCCTGGCTCTTGCTGCATGATCTTAGGGCAAGTTGGTTCCTCTTCTACCGCCTCAAGTTTCTCATCTGATGTAAAATGAAAGGTTTTGAAAAGATGATCATTAAGTTCCTTCCAGCTCTAAAAGTCTATGGTTTCATGATTCATTCCCCCCGCCTTTTTCTTTTTGTGAAATCTCATTAACTTGAATCTCAGAGGATCTTATTTTCTTAACTTGTCCCTAAATTCTGAAGCTTTGCTTTATTTAGGTCATCTAGTTTTGGTTTTTTGGGGTTTTTTTTTGCTTTTTGGAGGGGGAAGACAGGGCAGTTGGGGTTAACTTAAGGCTGGTAAGTGTTAAGTGTCTGAGGCTGGATTTGAAGTCGGGTCCTCCTGACTCCAGGGCCAGTGCTCTATTCACTTTGCTACCTAGCTGCCCCTATTTGGCTCATCTAGATCACTGGGCTCTGTGATCTGGTTCTGTTTAAACTGATGAGGTGGAGTTGGACAAGTATGACTAAGCAAGTTACCTTCCTTCTCTGTGTCTCAAATCTCCTATGTTTACAAGGAAGAGGTTGAATTTTACAAGTCTGAAAATCTGAGACTAGGAAAGACTAAAACCGTAGGACTATCTATTGAGATTGAGAAGCGACACTGGAGGTTCAACTTCTTCATTTTCCAGATGAGAAAATTGGAGTTTAGAGACCCTGAATGACTTGCCTAAGGTCATATAAGGAGTGAGTGGCATGACTAGAATTTGAACCCAGGGACTCTGATGTCTACACTTTGGTTGAGGATTACAACTGATCTTCCCACTCTACCAGTAGCAATTGTTAGTTTCCCCTATGGTTTTGTTTTTGCTTCTCCATTCAAGTTAGGCATCCCTGCCCTCTTCAAGGAAGACATGAGATTCACTTGCCCAAGGACATAGGTCCTCAGCAGGAGCAGATATCCAAGTTCTCTGACTCCAAATTCAGTGGTCTTTCTATTATGTTATGGCCTCCATTGTCCCCTGTTTATGAGAACTATTTTTATGCCAACCTGGAGAAAGGATGGAGTGTAGGCAAGGAATAGCTGGCCATATCTGGCATTTTATTGGCAGTTTCTATTTAAATCCAGTTGACTATTCAATATGGAAACTAATCTATACTATTTCAAGTGTACTGTTAATGTAGCATGCATCACTGTCACGTTATAGAGTCATCTAGGTGGCACCGTGGATGGTGTGCTGGATTTGCAGTGAGGAAGACCTGAATTAAAATCCTCTCCCAGATGGTCATCAACCATATGACTAGAAATGTACTTGGAAATGTATTAACAACCAGCTCTCTGGACAAATTTAATGACCAAAACAACAAATTAGCCTTTGCCAATTTCTGAGTTATAAATGATTTACAAATTTATAAGTCAGTTCTCTTGAGGTGGTTTGAACTGACTCCAGCACACCCTGTGTTTGGCCCTGGGTAAGTCATTTATTTACCCTGTTGGCCTCAGTTCCCTCATATGTAATGTGAGAATGAAATGAGACAATACAAGTAAATATGTAGCCTTAAATAGCTACATAAAGGCCAACTCTAATCATGACAATATTTGTATTGTAGCTTCACAGATTACAAAATCTTTCGTGTACAAGAGCTTAGAAATCAAGACTTTTAGGATAACTTAATCTAATTGCTTCAATTCACACATGAACACACTGAAACCCAGAGAGGGTAAGGGACTTAACCAAAGTCTCACAGCTATTTAAAGAGAGAAACAAAGGGCTTTGACGACAGACTTCAGTAAACATGTGCTAAGTGTCTACTATTATTCCAGGCTCTGGACTAAGGGCATACAAAATTAATGGGAGGAGATACCCATCTCAAGGCACTAAACATTTCATAGGTAAGCTTTGAAAGTGTTTGTATACAAATACTTACAGCACAGTCCTGGAGTCAGCTCTCCTACTAATTAGCTGTGTGACCTTGAGCAAGTACCTTCTCCTTTCTGTGCCTTCGTTTCCTTCTCATTAAACGGTGGGAGAGGTGGGGTAGGAACAGATGCTCTCTGCATTTGGGGTATCCTGTTCCATTACCCCTCAGTGAGTACCTCTGGCTCAGGGACCCATAATAATTGCTTGCTGACCTCCTAGCAGTGAGGAAGAGCCACTTTGGTCCAGTGGTTGAAAGGCTTTTCAATTATTTAAGGATTTTAATTATTTAATGCTCCTTCCTCCCCTCAAAAGCCCACAACATAGTGATCAATCTACATTTATGTATTCCTATTTTGGGCTGAATTAGATAGCTCTTTGGGTTTTCTTCATTCTGCTTAAGTCCCAAAGGTTGTTGCCAGCAATATACTCTTTTTGAATGATTCACCAGTATACTTCCCCATCATTGATCTTCAGGGATTAATGGTGTTTAGTTTATTTTTTCCCATTAGGTCCTTTCAATGAGATTTGTTGCTTTTAAAACATCCAGTTTGCTATTCAATGTTTGTGTAAATTATCTTCTTAGTCTAGTATAATTTCTTGGTAAATTTAGATTATGATTTTCCATCTGTTTATTAAACACCTTCATTTGTTGATACCCCTCCCAAGAATATAAACTCCCTGAAGGAAGGGATTGTTTTACTTCTTGTTTTTGTACCTCTCTCTCCCAGTGCCTACCACAGTGCCTTGTACATAGAAAGGACCTTACAACTGTTTATTGAATTGGCAAACTGGATCTTTGCCTTCACTTTCTCATCTTGTTGAGATGACAACTGGATGTCTATTGGCTATCCTCTGGCATTTCAAACTCAACATGACAAATACAGGATGCATTATCTACCTCTCTAAAATGATCCCTCTTTCAAATTTCCCCATTTCTGTTGAAGGTACTACCATCTTCTTAGTCAACCAGATTTGCCACCTCAACCTCAGTGTCATCCTGGATTATTCCCTCTCTCTCATCCTAACACATACAATCAGCCACCAAGTTTTCCTGATTCTCTTTCCACAGCATCTTTTGCAACCTTCCTTTCCCACTTCACTTATCCAACAACTACCCTAGTTCAGGCTCTATCACCTTGCTTATCATGTTAGCTCCTCCTGTTTTCCCCTACAACTCCATTCATTCTACATACAGCCCTCATAATGATCTTGCTCAAAAATGAGTACTGTGCCAAGAAAAGCTTTGTTGCCTCCAAAAGATCACAGTATAGTAGGTGTTAATGTTAAGATGATGCCAATTGAGAATTCTATTGTACTCTGCTGTGTGCACAAGAGATGTTTGGAGGAGGCCCAAGTTTGGATCCTGCTTTGGTGGCACTGATTTTGTCCCAACTTCAGCTCCATCCCCAGCTGGTGAAACAAACCCACCTCCTCATCTGTTTCTTTTCCTCTTCCTCTCTTCTGCTTACTTTCTCCTCCTGTCTCCACATCCTTCCTTTCTGTTTTCTCTTCCTCTTATCTTTCTTTCCTTTACTGTTTCCTCTTTCTATTTCCCCTTCCTTACAAAGGCTATTACTCTCCCTCCCTTTTCCTTCCTTTCCTTATCCTTTCTTCCCCTCCATTTCTGGATCCTATTACAATCAATGGGCTCTAGTGACCTATGACCTTCACCCAGTGATAAAGTCTTATAGGGGAAATGGGACATCAACAACTAGAGCTGTAGCCAACTTAATGGGGGTCAGGTTTAGGCTGCCCTGCAGAATGACTGAAAATGATTTATCAGAAGGGACACATGTATCTCCTGTCATTCTGTTGAAGAAAGCTGCCAGTCAGTTTCCTGCCTTTTCTCCTTTGAGTATGTGTGGTGATCAAATAGATTTAGTTCTATTACTATATAATGAGGCTTTCTATGACTGACGATCCCCTCCCTTAGTAACAAAATATGTTTGCAAAGTAACTGTCTGGTGTCTGCCTTTGCCAACCCATAATTAGTTATCTTTATGTGAACCGGGGGTTGGCTTAATTACTTCCAGCTATTCATCACCAACACCATCTGTAAAAGGAATAACCACCCAGAGACGGTGCCTGGGTGATTGCACTAGTTAAAGAAAATGGAGCCAAAGCCTTGTCTGTTTGTTCACTGGGGGAAATATCTACAATATTTTCTCCATATCTTGGCACAAAGGAAGCATCAGAAGTCAAATGAGCCCGGTAACAATAATGACAGATTTTGCATAGCCTTTAAAATTGGTCAGTTATTTCATGTACATTATATCCTTTGAGCCTATGAGGTAGGTACTACTGGCATTCTTATCCTTTCACAGTTGAGGGAGGAAGTTAAATTACTTGTCCAAAGTCATATAACTAGCTGACATTGGTGGAGGAATTTAAACCCCAAACTGAATTCAAGTCCAATCCTCTCTCCATAAATGTCACTCTAGCTAGCATTCCTGACCAAACCTCTCTAACCCCTCTAGGGTCTCTTGAATGTTTGGAACCTGAAAAAAACATAAAATTTCAAGTTAAAAAGTTTTCCTCTATACTGAGATGAAAATTGCCTTCCCATAACTACAACCCATTGATCACAAATCTGTCCTCTGACCAAACACAATAATAACAGCCTGAACCAGTACCCTCATAACAACCCAGTGGTGTAGAAAATACTGGTTATCATCACCCCCCATTTTATGGATGAGAAAACTAAGGAACAGAGAGGTAAAACAATTTGTCCAAGGTCACATGCTATTAAATAGGAAAGCCAAGATGTGAACCCGGTGCTTGTTTCATTCTCAAATGGCTATTTCATACAGTAGTGTGCTATCAGGAGATTGCTCTGCTCAGTCAAAAAAAAAAAAAAAAAGGCAGTATTTTCTGCTTGAAGCCTGGAGGGAGTTAGTAATCAGTGTCTTTTCAAGGTTTGGGGGTGGGGTCTAATGAAAGCAAAACAAAGGTCCATTAAAAACCTGGGCTCTGAGCCACCTTGGAACAATTCCACCACCTGCTGGTCAGAACATTGCTTTTGCAGGCCACCCTCTGCCTAAGGACAGAAAAGAGGGGGAAAAAAAATTATCACTTGCACTCATTTATCGCTTTAAGGTTTACAAAGGGCTTTTATTATAAGCCAGGCTATCCAAGTACTCTTATTTCCATAGGATATGAGTCTAGTGGTAAATACCCCGTTTCGAGGCTTACTAGCTATGTGACCTTGGGCAAAATCACCTTACCTCAAACATTGAACTTCAGTTTCCTTCTCTGTAAAACAGTGATAAAAATACTTGAACTACCAGACCCTTTGGGTTGTTGGTTTTTTTTTTAATTTTGTATTGAATTGTTTGTTTACTTTTAGTTTACAAGATTCAGTTCCACAATCCCGGCTGTTGTTAAGAAAGCACTATGTTAATGTAAGGTATTAGTATTATTATCAAATTCTTGCCTTAAATTCTGGAAGTCCACAGACAATAAAGTGATTGAAAAAAAATTTACTGAATAAAATATTTTAAAAGAAAATATTGTTTCCTTCATATTGAGGAGCTGTTTATAGAATAAATTCAATAAATTCAATGACTCAGTTCATCCCAAATGTAGTAAAACCCAGTTTGGATGACTCATTATTACATAGCTTTGGACATAGTTTGGATTAAATTATATTACCTGAAACAAAACTCTCAGAGACTCTCAAGGATGGAAGGAATCTCAGAGGTCATCTAGTCTATATTTCTTTTCCATGCAGAAAGTCCCTTTTCCACATCCTCAACAAGCATGCCTAGACTCTACTTGAACATCTCTAAGACTAAGGAGTTCATTACCTGTGGAAGAATCCCATTCCATTTTATATGGTTTTTTAAAATTGATGCCTTTTGTCTTTATATCAGTCATTTTGGAGGGAAACTACTCTCTCTTTCCCTCTTTCTCTTGATTTTTCCCTTGTACAAAGCAAATGAAAACAATTAAGTTTAAACATGCAATAGTTATGGCATCTGAGAACAGACACCACTGTTCTGCTAGTTCCTTAAATTTTGCCTAGAGAAAGGAGATATATTTAATTACCTCTTTTCAAGACTCTTCCTTGGTTTTTCAGTCACTTGGAATTTTTCCTTCCTTCTAGTGATATTTTAATATACATTGTTGCAACAATAACAAAAATTGCTAATACCTCAAGGTTATATAATACTTTATATATTGTTATATTATGTCATATTTTATACATTATGTATAATAAAGCACTTTAAAGTTTTCAAAGCACTTTACATATGTTATCCCATAACAACCCTGGGAGGTAGGTATGGTTATTATCTCCATTCTACAGTGAAGAAAAGGGATGCTGAGAGGTCACATGGGACTCTTGCAGTCACACAGCTAGTGCACTTCTGAGCTTAGGGTTGAACTGAGGTCTTCTTGTCTCCAAGTCCAGGACTCTAGACACTGCCCAACCTACTATCGTGGTATATTTTGTTCTCTTGCTTTTAAAAACTCATCTCACTCTTCATTAGTTCATACAAACTTTCCCATATTTCTCTGAATTATTTTTATTACTTCTCATTGCAAAATAACATGCAATCATGTCTATATACTGGCAGTTTTTTTTCAGCTACTCTTTACTCAATGAGCATTCATTTTGTTTCTAGTTCTTTGCTACCACAAACAGTGCCATCTCTATGAATATTTTGGTATATAGGGTGTTATAAAACTCTTAGCGCAGTGGAACACTCTGTATAATGGACCTTGGTTTTTGCCTTTGGTTTTATTGGAATATAGTTCAATAAGAGTTGACCAGAAGTGTTCCCACAAATTTACAGTTTTACCAATAGTCTATGAGTGTGCCTGTCTTCCCATAGTCCCTCTATCAGCAACTGTTCTAACTTTTCAGCATCTTTGCTAAGTTGCAAGGTATTGGTAAGGTATAACCTTAGAGTTGTTTTAATTTACATTTCTCTTACTTTGGAACACACTATCATACAGTTACTTACTGTTTCACCTTCAATCTTTCCCAGAATCAGGGTCTTTTCCAATGAGTCTCATCTTCTCATTATGGGACCAAAGTATTTAAGCTTCAGCTTCAGAATCTGATCTTTCAGTGAATAGCCAGTGAATTAATTTATTTAAGTAAATTTAAGTAAATTTGATTTGACCTCTTTGCTGTCCAAGGAATTCTCAAAAGTCTTTTTCAACATAATTAAAAAGCGCTAATTCTGTTCAGCTTTCCTTATAGCTCAACTCTCACAGCTATACATTGCTACTAGATCTTAGTTTTTTGATGTTAAGCTTCAAGTCCACTTTTACATGCTCCTCTTTCACCCTCATCAAGAGGTTTGCTAATTCCTCTTCACTTTCTGCCATCAAAGTGGTATTGTCTGCATGCCTGAGATTATTGATATTTCTCCTGGCAATCTTAATACCATCTTTTGGTTAATGCAGTCTGCCATTTCACATGCTATACTCTGTATATAAGTTAAATAAATAAGATGACAATATATGGCCTTGTTATATTCCTGCTCCACTCCTAACTTTTGCTTCTGGGGCTGCATATAGGTTCTTTAGGACCTAAGATGATCTGGTACTCCCACCTCTTTGAGGACTTGCCATCAATTCTTCCTCTGAAGGTGGATAGAATTTCTCATCATAAGTCCTTCTGAGTTGTCTTAGATCACTGTATGGCTGAGAATAGCCAAGTCATTCACAGCTGATCATCATATAATATTGTTGTTACTTTGTACAATGTTTTCCTGGTTCTGCTCATACCACTTTACATCAGTTTGTATGAGTCTTTGCAGCTTTTTTCCTGAAAGTATCCTCCTCATCATTTCACAACAGTATTCCATTGCAATCATATACTAAAACTTGTTCAGTCATTCCCCAATTGATGAGTATCCCCTCGATTTCTAATTCTTTGCCACCACAAAAAGACCTGCCGTAAATATTTTTATATATGTATGTCCTTTTCCTCTTTTAAATTTCATTGGGATACAGACCTAGAAGTGGTATTGCTGAGTCAAAGGGTATGCAGTTTTATAGTCATTTAGGCATAGTTACAAATTGTTCTCCAGAATGGTTGGATCAATTCATAACTCTACCAAGAGTACATTAAGGTTCCAATTTTCCCACATCTCATTCAACATTTGTCATTACCTTTTCTGGAATCTTATTAGCTAAGAATTTTCCTCCTATTCAAGCTGTGAGAGGTATCCTATCATCATCTGCTATTAAAAATGAGATGCCCTTTTATATTCAGGTCCCACCTATATTTTGAGCTTATTGTGTTATATAGTGCATGATAATGCTCTAGACATAATTGCTGCCAGATTGCTTTTTTTTGTTTCTTCAGAAGGTAACAAAGAACTTCTCTGAGAATACCCTTCAATTAATTATTTGTTTTGGGGGGTTTATCAAACACTGGGTTATTTTCAGTTGATTTTGTTTCATTAATAAATCTGTATCACTGATCTACTTTTCTATTTTTTAACCACTACCTCTATTTTTTAAAAGATCTATAACTGTTGGAAAATTATTCCTTAAACTGATCTAAAATCTACTTATAAGTTCCATGTTTTGTTCCTAGTTCTGTCCTCTAGGACCAAGTAGATATACCTAGTTCTTTCTCCATATGACAACTCTTCAAATATTTGAAGGCAGATAAACATCTCTCCCTGTGCTTTACTGCTTTTGTATCTTTTCTTCAACATGACATCCAATCACTCCATTCCCAAGTTCTCTCCCAGGAAATCACTCTGGCTCTGGTTTAATTTTTCTCCTTTTTCAAGTCTGTTAGTTCAATTTTATGCAATCTTTTCTTTTTTAAAAAAATTAATGTTATTTTCAGATTCACAGCAGTCTCTCCCTCCCACTCTACCATTCTCTCTCACTATTAGAGAAAGCAAGAAAAACCAAACTATTGTCACAAACATGTATAGTTAAGCAAAACAAAATTTCATATTGGTCATGTCCAAACCACCCCTGCAAAAAACAAAACAAAACAAAAACTAAAAAAACAAACTTCAGTCAGTACTCTGAATCCTTCACCTACCTCTTTATCAAAATGTAACATGTGTCATCTCAAGTCCTCTGTACTTGTTATTGATTATTGTGATGGTCAGAGCTCCTAAATCTTTCACAGTTGCTTGTCTTTACAATACTGCTGTTATTGCCCATACCAGCTTTGGTCACAGGACATGCAGCTTCATCCCTCTCATCTGTTCCCACTTTTGCCCTGATCCCACCCATGTGAGCTTTCTGGCTTCCTTTCTAGCTTTCAGCCCAGAAGGACGCCAACACAGTGGCCAAGGTGATAAAGGAGCTGGATGAGAATGGGGGTGGTGAAGTTGACTTCCAGGAGTAGGTCGTGTTGGTGGCTGCACTCACCGTGGCCTACAACAATTTCTGGAAGAATAGTTGAGTAAGTAATTCAACCCTGGCTAGCACCATCAACCACCTTTATCTCTCTCCCCATTCCAACCTTCGCTTTCCACATTAACCCTCCCTCTACCCTCAGACACCCCCAGTTCATTGTCCCAGGTTTGGCCATAGCATTTGTGGGGTACACTGTTCCATTATGCATTAAAGGCTCCTCTCCCAATGAAAAAATATTGCTGTTATTGTATAGGTTGTTTTTCTGATTCTGTTCATTTTTCAATCTGCATCAGTTCATACAAGTCTTTCCAGGTTTTTCTAAAACCATCTACTTCATCATTTCTTACAGCAAAATAGTATTTCATTATATCTATCTTAATTTGTTCAACCTTTCCTCAAATGAGTGATACCCCCTCACTTTCCAATTATTTGGCAAAAAAGCTGATTTTTTTTGGTACGAAAGTGTCTTTTCCCTCTTTCTTTGATCCCTCTGGGGTATAGCAGACCTTGTAGTGTTATCAGTGGGTCAAGTGGTATGTACAGTTTGTACCTTTGGGAGGATACAGTCTATTCTGCTATAACATGACACCGATGTTCCTAAAAAAGCAATGAGCTATATTAAGTTGTGCAATAAAAATTACAGGACTTATGGGAAGAATGAGGTTAAGAGTATAACACTCAAAAACTTCATCAATGACACACTGAAAAATAAAGATGGACAACATTAAAAATGGTAGTGCAATTTTGTACATTAATTGGTTAAGAAATAAATAAATAATATAATAAATAGTGGTAGAGTCTCTGGTCTCACACTGCAGCTTAGCCTGTTCTTTAATTCCTAAGGGGCTTGGATGGGTAAAGTTGACTGCAACTGGTGAGAGCCTGACAGGCTGCAATAATAGAAGGGGTGTATATGTAGTAAATGCAGACCAGTAGCTCTTCCCCCTACAACTCCTACTGCACCAGAAGATATCCAATGAATATAATACTCAGACATGTTTAAGATGTTGAATGAGCATTTTTTTAAATGTTGAGAAGTTCATAAATGCAAAAGAGAAAAACAACCTTGGAGGATAACATACAATGAGCTGGGGTGTCTGGTTTAAGGTATGTGTGTATGAGCATATTTAGGTTCAGCTGGGTGTAATTTTATGCATTCTTACTATTTCTCAATAAGCAAATTTGAAATTCATCTTATGCTCAAATTATTCCCTGGTATTTCCTCATGCTGGAACAAATTTGCATTTTCAAAACAAGTGTTATAGCAGAACTGATTATAGTTTCAAACTGCTTTCCAGAAAGGCTGGACCGGTTCATAGCTACACCAACAGTGCATTAATGAATCTGTTCTCCCACAATCCCTCCAGCAGTTGGCACATTCATTTTTTGTCAACCTTGTTCTTCTGATGGGTGTGAGGTGGGACCTGAGATTTTTTTTAACTTAGTTTGTATTACTCTGAATACTGATTTTACAGTATTTTAATAGTGATAGTGATTTATATTTCTCATATAGCTATTAATAGTTTGCATTTCTTCCTCTGAAAATAATTTGGGGATCTTCTTGATCTGTTCTCTAGAACCACTGTTTTTATGCCATTCTCTTCTATTTTTTTCATTCATTATATTTTGTTTTTTAAATCTCTTCATCTCTTATAACTTCACTGGCTTCCCCTTGCCCAATTCTCAGTTTCAAGGAGTCATTTTCTCCCTTAAGTTTCTAGATTCCTTTTCTAATTGGTTGACTTTCTTGACGTAATATTGTTTTTCTTGAATTAATCTTTTCTTTTTAATTTTTCCTCAATCTCCTTCATTTGATTTTTTTTTCTCAGCCAAAGAAAAGTAAAGTTTACTGAAAGTTCATTAAAAGTTTACCACATGGGATAGACTCTTTTTTTTTT
>CM053598.1:83879267-83933860 GCA_028646575.1 Pseudocheirus occidentalis
CAGCCTGTAATATTTTCTCCTTTAACTGGGTATTCTGGGACCTGGCAATAACATTTCTAGGAGTTTTCTTTTGGGGATCTTTTTGAAGAGGTGATCAGTGAATTCTTTCAAGTTCTATTTTGCCCTCTGATTCTAAAACATCAGGGCAATTTTCTTTGAGGATTTCCTGAAGGATGCTTTCCAAGTTCTTTTTCTGGTCACGGGTTCCAGGTAGACCAATAATTTTCAAATTGTCTCTCCTGGATCTGTTTTCCAGGTCAGTGGTTTTTTCAAGGAGATATTTCACATTGCTTTCTATTTTTTCGTATGTTTGTATTTGTTTAATAGTATCTTGGTTTCTCATAAAGTCATTAGCTTCCACTTGCTCCACTTTAATTCTGTGATGAGCCCCTGCTGCCGAGCTGCCTTTCTCTAATCCTATTTTTCATGCCTTGGTAGATGTGGAGTTTGCTGGAGGTATTGTAGATCTTCTCTCTCGTAGACTGGCTGTGGCTCGGCTCGGCTCCCCGCCAGCATCCTGGGGCCTGGTCGCGTTTGGCTTTAGGCAGGGCTGGCCTCGGTTCCCAGCCTGCTGCGATGAGACCCTGCTGCTGAGCTGCCTTCAGCAAGAGATGTGTTTTCTGTATTTTTGTGAGTTTGAGAGCCTTAGAATTTGTTTTTATTTTATGGGTTTATATTTTATGAATTTATTTTATGGGTATCTAGGGTGGCTGCATGAGAGCTGCAGGACCTTGCCACTTCTACGCTGCCCTCTTGGCTCCGCCCAAGTCATACCTCAGTTTTTCTAGCTGGAGATTCTATAACCTTAAAAAGAAAGGAAACTTACTTAAAACATTTCAGTGCTTGAAAGGAATATAAAAATAACTTGGAGTTAATAAAAATTGCTAAAACATTCATATGAAAAAATGTTTAGATGTGATTTGAACTGTTTTGTACACTGTGGTATAAATGTAAACAATTAAATCCCCTTGTAAAAGAGTTAGGATGATATTTCACTTGCTTGAACAGATTAATGATTTAAAGAGACAGAGAACAAATTCTATTAAAAACTAAATAAATGTGAGCATAAAGAAACAATTTAAAGAATACAAAATGAAGTGGAGGGCCAAGTAGAAAATTTAGAATTGAAGGGCAGTATGATCTATTACCTCATCAGTATATAGCTGTTTAAAGACCATGGAAAGGAAGAAAGAAGGAAAGACAAGGAAGGAAGTAAAGAAAGAAGGAAAAAAGGAAGAGAGGAAAGAAACAAAGATTGTATAACTCTGGAGTCTGAGATATTATTTTAAAAGGGTTTTGATTTAATAGGGGGAAGTTTGGTTGTTACCTTTTAAGTCAAATGTTAGTTACTGAGTGTATACAGAGCATCAACGCTAAGTTAGTGAGTGTATATGGGACAGTAAGTGATCTGATTTAAAACAACTCACAGGTTCAGGAGATATAGGAGATAGGATGCTGAACGAGAGAAGATTGAAGAAACAGGAGGTCAAAAAAGCAGCTTTGTTGGAGCTGATGAGAAAAGCAGCATGTCACCTGACAAGAAGGCTTTGACCAACTCATTCAGGTACTGAGAGAGGTTCAACTTCATTGTTTAAGAGCTTTACTCCAACAATTACTCTTTCAGCACTCCCTAGAGTTCAAGAGTAGTGAAGCCTCTCCCAAGTGCTGTTGCTCTTTTCTGCCTCCTTGGGTTTGAGAGAAAAGTAGAATGAGGAAAGGTTTTGTAGCTGCTTTGTGGATGCCGAGATTTAACTGGCTGACATGGAAACCTGGTGAATGAAAAGCCAGTTAAGCTTGTTTGTCTTAAACAATCAAACTGAGCTGTTTGCTGTGAGCTCTACTCCAAATGGACAATGAAGGATCCTGATGAGGAAGAACTGGATGGGCTGGTATGCACTGCACAGACAGGGCCAGCTTGATGAGTTCTGTATTTGTCTGACTTAAAGGAAAGTGCTATTAAAATTAAGGGGCAATACTTTCTAAAACGGTAAATATAAGTTGAAAGAGTTTGTAAATTTGATGTCAATTTTTATATAAAAGAGGCTCTGCCCAATGCACAGCAGTGAGAACTCAAGATACTTTATGTGATATAGATGGTCCTGAATGCACCAATCACATCAGAGTCTTAAGTTGAGAGTTGTAAGTTACACTGATCACATGGATTTTCCTTCATATGCTTGCGTGCTAGACTCATATAAATGTGTCCACTCTTCCCCAAGGGTTAGAGGGTGCCTTGATGCGAAAGTATGACCCTGGTTTACTATGTGAATTGTGATGTACTATACTGTTCATGCATTTGCTTTAATATATATATATATATATATATATATATATATGATGTTAATATTTCTTTTGCTTGATTGTCAAGTAAATGACTATGCTTAAAATTTTAAAATATCATTATTGTGAGAGGTTAGTTTGTAGAACCATAGAAATGAATCAGTGGGGTTCAATAGCTAAGGTGGTAAGGAGTACTGTACTCCCCCTGAAAAGGGTTACCTATAGGGACCTGAGAGAATCTGAAAATGAGTGATCCTTCTCCATAAACCTAGACCTGCCAGTGTGAGAAAAGGCTGAAGCAAGTCACCTCAGTGATGAAGTAGGTATACACATGCCTATGTAAGAGATGTAAAGCCCTATAGAGACCATTAGACATATCTGTCTTCATATATACAAGCTAATTTTAAGGTGAAAGTAGTTGGAAATTTAGAAAGGTTTCATGTAGAAAGTAGCAATTGAATTGAAGGAAACTAGGGAACTCAAGAGGTGGAAGTAAAAATGGAGTCTATTACAGGAATGGGGGAAAGTCTATACAAAAGGCCTGGTGACAGAAGATGAACTACGATACGTGAAGAATATGAAGAAGGTCAGTTTGAGCAGATACCAATGCGTGAAAAAGATATATGAACGGGAGAATTGTAGGCTAAAAAGAGAGGTTGAAATCAGGACATGTAAGGTTCTGAATCTTTGCCAAACAAAAGAGTCTGATTCTAGAGAAAACAGAAAGCCACTGGAATTTGAGTTGAAAGTGACATGGTCAAGCATACTGGTTAGGAAAATCACTTTAAAAGTAGTATGAAGGATAGACTTTAGTGTGGAGAGATGAGTCAGTAAATCCAGTCAAAAGTCTATTGCAATTGTTCAGCTAATAGGTGATGAGTACTTAAACTAAGGTGGTAGTTGTATGAGCACAGAGAAATGGAGTGACAGGGATTGGCCTAATCCTGGTACCCTGTTAGTTCAGGTTAGGTGCTGGGAAGAAATGAGGCTCTTATAGGTCACATGACAATTCAAAAAGGTTTACATAGCCATAACACAGCAAGGATGGAGTAACATTTAGATATACTTTTATACACAGTCTCCCTTGCCTCCAAATGTTCAACAGAGCAGGGTATAGTGACTTTTGTGGTCTTCTGGCATCTACCAAGTCTGAAGGACACCAATTCCACATAGGTAGGGTCCTTTCATACCCCTCAGTGATCAGAAAGTCAAATTAACATAGCTACCAGAAAGCTATATCAAGGAGGCATCTCTTGAACCTTGACCAAGGCCAATAATTTTGGCTCTTAAGTAGAAAGAAATGATAACTTTTGTTCACTGATTGGATATATGGGATGCATGAGAGTAGATGATGAGTTCAACATTGTGAACCAGGGTAACTAGAAAGAAGTGTGCCCCTGACAGAGAAAGGGAAGTTAATATAAGTGGACTTGGGGGAGAAAGATAGTCCTGTTTTGGCAATGTCAGTTAGTTGGGTAGTCAAAGCAATCATACATGAAATGGTTAAATACAAATATGAGGTAGTATGCGTGGTGTCCCTAATGAGCAGTATAGGCAGTAAGTACTGTAATACTTCATAGGAGGGAAAGTTCACCCTGGGCTGGAGTGTTCACTGTCACAACTTTCTGTTCTCTTATCTCCATCTATCTCAGTCCATCTCTTATATTCCAATCTAGTTCTGTGTGCCTATTCCATTCTGACCATTAAAATTCTCTTTAATTCTTTGAGAAATTTCCCTTAGATGTGTACCTTCAGTCTTCTGGGACTCATGGAGTCCTGGTTCCCCCCAGAAGTCAATGCATACTTTCCAGTACTGGTGGTACCTTCTTTCATGTACCCCCAACAAACTGGTCCTAGAGGAAAAGCTAGCTTTCTTGCTTACTCAGCAACTTCCTTTTGTCACTCTACCCAAATATATCACATGGTCCATATCCCAGTTATTTAATTGCTGCCAGGACATTCTCCCTCATTTCTAAGGAGATAAATACTTGGCTCATCGTTCTCTCTACCCTAACCCTTGCCTTATATTGCACACTGAGGTTCTTTCAAACCCCCTGTCTTCACAGTACTTCCATCTCAACTTCCACAGCCTTTTCCTTCATTCTGACTCACCCACACTCAAGAAAATTCAGATCCTAAATAGAGTGTTGTCTTGCTTTAAAGGAAGGTACAAAACTAAGATTACTTCACCTAAAGAACAAAAAGGCTGATAATTTAACAATCTTTTGACTACATAAAAGATAATTTTATGAATGGCAGTAAGATGTAAAGAGAGCTCATTCATTCAACAAGTGTTTATTGAGCAGCTAATATGGATAAAGGAACTGTGGAAAATACAAAGAAATTTTGATTCGTCAAGGAACTTACTTTGGTCAGGAAATGTGAGGGGCAAATAACTATAAAACTGAATGTGAAAAGTTCAAGAGAGGGGCAGCTAGGTGGCACAGTGAATTGAGCACCAGACCTGGAGTCAGGAGGACCTGAATTCAAATCCAGCCTCAGACACTTCACTCACACACTCACACACACAAGCCATGTGACCGTGGGCAAGTCACTTAACCCCAATTGCCCTCCCCCTCAAAAGAAAACAGAAAAGTTCAAGAGAAATGTGAGGTTCCATGAGAATTCAGAGGAAGAAATAATTACTTCTGATGTAGGCTAAGATAAAGGAATTAGGTAAAGCTATATAGAGGAAATGTATTTGAGCTGTAACTAGAAGGTTGTAAAGGAAGAAACTAAAGTACTAACCTTAAGTTGAAAAAAAAAATCAACAGTCATCTAGTCTTTTCTAGATTATAACATGAACTTGAGCCCTTTCACTACCCCAGGATCAATTGTACAGATAGGAAAACTGAAGTCCAAAAGAACTGATCAAGAGCTCACGGTTAGTCTAGTCTAGAATCAACTCTCTTGACTTTTAGTCTAAGGTTAATTTAATACACAATATAGAGGTTTTGTTTTCCTTTTTCTCAATTCAACAAACACTGGAGTGATGACTATATGTCAGGCACTGTGCTAGGTGCTGGGGACACAAAGCCGGAAACAAAACAGCCTCTATCTTCAAGGTACTCCCATTCGACCAAGAGAAAACAACATGCATATAACAAGTAAGTATATCCAAAATATATACAAAAGTACTTAATACAAAGTAATTTTATTTTCCTAAAGCAAAGGTCCAATCACAAAACCCCACTCAACTCTCCCTACTCCCACCACTCAATAAACTCCAGTGGCTCCCTTTTGCCTCCAGGATCAAATACAAAAATCCTTTCTGATATTCAAAGTCCTTTGTAACCTAGCCCTCTGCTATTTTTCCAGAGTTAAACCTTACTCCCCACCACATACTCTGATTCAAGGTCAGTGGCCTCCTGGCTGTTCCATCAAAAAAAAAAAAAACACCACCACTCTATTTAGGATCTGAATTTTCTCTGGCTGTCTCTCATGCCTGAAACATTCTCCATCCTCAACTCTGTCTACTGACTTTCCAGCTTCCTTTAAGTCCCAACTAAAATCCTATCTTTTACAGAAAGCCTTTCCCAACTTCTCTTAATTCTAATTCCTTCCCTCAGTTAATTATTTTGTATTTATCCTGCATATACTTTTTTTGGAATTTGGCTATAAAAAGGAGAGATAGCCCCATAATTTGAAGGAATAATAGAGCCAAATCAAAGGTTTTTAAGTATGGTGGAGACATAGCAAAGTTTATAGACAATAGTAAGTAGATAATTGAATTTCTCCTTTGACATCTCATTGATAGACACCATGTTGATGGGTTCTAAAACCAACCCCAAAGAGCTGAACACTTTCATACCTGGAATTTCTACCCTAGGGATTCCACTGTCCTGAATCCTGGCTTCATTCATTGCCCACTACATCAGGCGTGGGTTGCAGACCATCTTTTCACTGATCATTATATATACCTTCTGATCACCCTTCCTGATTTTCAGTTCTGGAACCACAAATAAATCAACTGTAATTGATCCTGGAAAGGGTGTTTGAATTTTTGCCCTATGGCTCCATTCACCATCACTGCAAAATTCCAAATCAAAATATTCTTCCCTGGCCAGTATTCTTCTAGATTTGTTTCCGTAGTTTACATTCTAACAAACAGAAACAAATCTAGGGGAATAGTGACCAGGAAGGGATATTTTGAAAGTTTGCAGGCTTGGTCAATGAAACCATAAGGCAACAATCCAAGCACCCTTTCCAGGACCAATGAATGAAAACTACAGCGGGCAATCTGTCTTTGTTTTTGTATTTGAATCCCCAATGCTTAGCACAATGCTTGGCACAAAAGAAGTACTTAATAAACACTTCTCAGTCATTAGTGAAAGATGTCTATCTCTTCTTCTTGAGACTAGAAAGGTATTTCAGCATACACTGGACCTAGTGTTCATAGAACACTTGATATGAAAGTGCTACAAAACATTAAACTTTCAGTTCCTGTTAACACTCCTGTAAAGAAGTTGGAACACAGGTGCTATAAATGATTCATTACCTGGTAAAAGTACCAAAAAGCTTCTGAAATATTAAGTACTCTTCCCAGACAAATGAAATTCTAATTGCCACTAAAGTTTGTCTACTCTTTGTGGCAGAACATTGGTGACAATGCAGAAGAAGCAAATGCTACAGAAGAAGCAAAAACCCAACAAGGGGAAAATGAATTTAAAAAAATTTTCTTTATAGGATACCACTTATAACTTGCAGGAAGTCTATTTTCACAAAACTTCACTCTCTATTGCTGATTATTCTTTTTACAATTCATCCCAATGCCTTATGCTTTTTATGTCTGTGTACAATTTCTTTTTTTTGCTTTTTTTTGGGGGGGGAGGGCAACTGGAGTTAAGTGACTTGCCCAAGGTCACAGGGCTAGGTTTTCTTTTGTTTTTTTTTTGGTGTGTGTGTTAACTGTCTGAGGTCATATTTGAACTTGGGTCCTCCTGACTCCATGGCCCATGCTCTATTCATTGTGCTACCTAGCTGCACCCTGTGCACAATTTCTAGTAGTGCCAGCAAGAATTTGGAACATTCTATAACATTGGACATATACTCTGAGACTGTTTAACTGTAACTGAGATTGTTAGGTATAAGTTTTCTTGTAACTATATTGAACACATATCAAATGTCAACTTGAAAAGTGCATGACATCATTAATCTCAGAGTGAGAGATGTTTTTCTCTAAATGTGGAAATATTTTTTCCATTAGCTTTTGATCTAAGAAAGGAGGCACAACTTCATATATTGTATTGGGACAGTACAGTGGCTGTTTTGTTTAATATACCTCTTTTAAAATTCTGATACTAAAGGAGAGGCAGGCAGATACCAGTAATGGGTGTGTCATGAGGTAAAAATCAGCTTCCTCCAAATCACAAAAAGTCACTTGCATAACCCTAATAGTTTTATGTTCATGGTGAGGAAATAAAAACATTTTCCACACAGTCTTGTGTTGAGTCCTATGTAAGGTTGAGTCAGGCAGTCCCAGCCTTGTGGCAATTTACACTTTGGAAGGACTTTGAGAAACAATAAATACAAAGTATACAAAAAAGACTAGATTATTATATTTTAAAAAACCATTGTAAATAGAATTTTTTATAAGTACAGTAGTTGTATACAATACATTTCAGGTTTTCATTTCTAAACAATGTGATTTAAAACTAAGTTATTTGTTTATGTCATTAAGGGAAGATTTGTAATACAGAAATCTTACTAGGATCTTTTTCTGTAGTTACCACATGACAGCAAGAAAAGTTTTATGCATTTTCACTGCCATCTAATGGAAACTTTGAGCATTGAGATTTCATATGTGCAATGGTTAAAATTGCCCCTTTTCTTGCTTTTTACCTATTCAGTTCTGTAGAATAGGTTAATAAAGGGCTAAATATTAACTCTGAGAAATCCAGACATGCAAACATCCCCTCCTTTTCTCCTCTCCACATGTGGGGAAGTCAAACAGGCTATGGCTGTTTTTTTGTTATATAGTCTAGCAATGTCAAATTGCAATGTCCACACTGGATACGAAGGATTTCGTGCACCCTTTCAGACTATGCTTTCAGTATGCCCTAAGATAAGCTTTGAGAGGGAAACTACTTCCAAAGAACATGGAGTTTCCTGAATTCATGTAATCTGTGTGTAATCAATTCTATTTAGGAAGCCACCTTTCTAAAATAGAATCTGGTAGCTAGACTCATTTATCTCAAAGATCAAATTTATCTCAGGATCAAATAAGATATTTGTAAAGCTAAGTACTCACACAAAGTAGACACTATATAAATTCTCAGTTCCCCTTCCATTTCCCCCATACCCTCCATCCCCCACCCTGGTAGCTATGGAATATGCATGACAAATGGTTATATGAAAAAAATGGCAAAGTATTTACTCCCACAGATGAGGACAAGGCACAGTAGACTCAATCTAACCATTTTCTGATACATGTGGCAAAGTCATTCATTTTTCTGCACATAATCCAAGCCATCCTTCCTGATCTTCAAAGAGATGCATGCTACTGCATGAGCCTCCAGCTCTGCCTACATCTTTCCTGCCATCCTTGGTTTGTCCTACCATTTATCCAAGGTGCTTTGTTTCCTTTTTAGACTTGTGTTTTTATACTTTCCCACATCATTTCCTAAAATTGTCTATAACAATAACACCCCTTACAAACTGACCCATAAATTCTTACCCAAGCCATCATTCCTGTGGTGTATACACTTTTCTCCTTTCCCTAGACGAACCTCTTAGTAAAAGTTTAGCTCAACACTACCCTCTGCACTTGAGCTATCATATCACTTAACATACCTTGCAAAGCTCTAGCTTATATGACATCTGTCTGCCTTTGCTCATATTCATATACAACTGAAGAGAGCTGGATTAAATCACAAAACCACACTGCGGGGATCTACATTTATGTACATAATCTCAGCTAGGCTTTCATTGTATCAGAGGAATTCTTTTATACCTACCTCCCTAACTGATTTACTATTTGTCTCTCTTCAAACCTCTCATAGTTCCCCTTCCCTCTTACCTGAGGAGTTTATCTCACACTTCACTGAAAAAAATAAGGCCATTCAGCAACAGCCCTCCTTAATATCACACTACTCGGATAAATTCCCTGTTAGCTAGCTACTTCTTTACCTCTCTCAAATAAAGGTGGCCCTTTTCCTTACCAAGGCAAACCCCTCTATACACACACTTGATCCCACCATTTCATCTTCTCCAGCAGACTGCCCCTCAATTATCCTCACTCCCTTAGTCATCTTCAATCTTTCTCTGTCTTTTGGCTGTTTCTCTGCTGCCGACAAATGTGACCATGTCTCCCCGCTCCTTTAAAAATCCTCACCGATTCATTCTTTCAACTAGCTTTCAACTTTACTTCTCTTTTTTGTAACTATACTCTTTCAGAAAGCCATTTATACTTGGTGTCTCCAATTCCTTTCCTCTCACTCTCCTCTAAATTCTCTACAATCTGGCTTCAGACCTCATCATTCAAATCAAACGGTTCTCTCCAAAGTCCTTATTTTTCAAATCTAATCTTTTTGACCCTTATCTTTCTTGACCTCTCGGCAGATTCTGAGACTGTCAATTACCCTCTTCTTCCTAGATAGTCTTTTTGGTCTAAGTTTTCATGATACTACCCTCTATTCTTTCTCATCTTTTGTTGAATGTTGATCTAGGTCACTTCCACTAACTATGGCTACCCCACAGGGCTCTGTCTCAGTCCTTCTTATCTTCTCCCTCAACAATATCTCACTTGGTGATCTCAGTTCCTATGCATTTCAATTGTCATCTCAATGCAGATGCTTATCAACTCCATTTGTCCAACCCTAACCTCCAGACTCCTAATCTCCAAACTGCCTACTGGACACCTTGAAATGGATGTCCCATAAACATCTTCAACTCAATATATCTAAAAACAAATTCATTATCTTTCTTCCCAAACACTCTCTTCTTCAAATATCCTTATCATTGAGGATTATCACCACCCTACCAGTCAGGAGGCTCCAACCTAGATATCAACATTGATTTCTTATTCTTTTTCAAAGATCTTCTACTGCCACTTACATGCAGATCCTCATCACCTTATACTTCAACTAGTGCAACTGCACAGGGCTTCTTAAACTTCTGGACCTCTTTTGGTAGGCTGTTCCATGGCCTCAGGTCATGCTCAGTACAAAGGGCACATATTTGGTTCAGAGCCAAGGCTGGGTGAAGTCGGATTCATGACCCATTTGATTTTGAATTTTTGGTCATTGCCCATTCAGAAACCTTTTATTACTGCCAAATTTCTCTCCACTCCACATAGATCATGACCCACAGTTTTAAGAAACACTGCAAATAGCCTTCTGGTCTCCCTGCCTGAAGAGTCTCTCTGCTACAGTCCATCTTCCACTTAGCTGCCAAACTGATTTTCTTGAAACACAGGTGCGATCATGTTATCCTTATTCAATAAACACTAATGGCTTCTTATTGTCTCCAGGATCAAAAATAAAATTCTCAAGCCCTTCAAAATCTGGCCCCTTCCCACCTTTGTAGTCTTTTTATAACTTTCCTTGCCTCCAAGTACTTTATAATCCAATGACACCGGCCTCTTTGTTGTTCCCCTCACAAGACACTCCATCCCTCCCCTAAGTGCATTTTCACTAGGCCCACATATACTGGATGCTGTCCTGCCTAATTTCTGCCTCCTGGCTTCCTCCAAGTCTCAGTTATAATCCTACCTTTGGAAAGCAGTTCTTTCTTCTTTCACTGTTTTCCCCTTGATCTTTTATATATCTTGTTTTTACATAGTTATTTGCAAATTATCTCCCCCGTTAAAAGGTAAACTCCTTGAGGAAATACTTTTTGCCATTCTTTGTAACCCCAGTGTTGAGCATAGTTCCTGATACATAGTGAACATTTAATAAAAGCTTGTGGACTTGACTGAATCTACTATACTGCATATTCCAGCCATTACGTCTACGAGATACTCGAATTAATCTGAAGTATTGTGTGTGGACTTTTCTGTTGCAGCTGACTACACTAAGGGCTTAGATTACAATCTCTAACTTCTAAGGTTCTTTTTTTTCCTGTTATTTACAGCACACACCTACCTGACTTTAAAAAAAATACAGTTCATTAGACACAACTTAAATATAAGTGGGTAGATTAGCCTTTTGTATGCAAAAATTCTGACCTTTCTTCATTCACAAATTTTTCCAATTTGCTACTTTTATACAAGGTAGTTTCTGACTGACCAGCTTCTGGAACTGAGTTCTAGAACTAGAGTCAGTAAAGACCTGGGTTCAAATTGGTCTCAAATATTATTACCTTCATCAAATCACTTAACTGCTTGTCTCAGTTTCCTCACCTATAAATGGAGATAACAGTAGTTTGCACCACTGTAGATTTCCATTTCAAACACTAACTCTAGGGGCAGCTAGGTGGCACAGAGGCTAGCTAGTGTTAGTCTTGGGGTTATTTTGACTTGAGTTTAAATCCTGCCTCATATACATACATACCCACGTAGGTGTATAGTTACATGACCCTGGGCAAATAACTAAATCTAGGGCTCAGTCTCTTCATCTATAAAATGGGGATAATAATAGCACTGTCCTCATACAATTGGGAGGATCAAATGAAAAATACATAAAGTGCTTTGCAAACCTTATAGTGCTACATACTATTATTACTAACCCTCATCCCACCAAAAAAAAAATATCACATGGACAAAAAGGCTTAAAACATTCTGATATACAATATAACATATGGGACAGGAAAAAATGTTGGTCCACTCTAGGCTGAACTCACCATTGTCCCTAAGTGGGAGGCAGAATGAAAGCGAGGCAAGCAACTTTAAATGACCCAATTAGCCAAAAGCATTGGAATGTCTAGTGAGTATACAACTCTATAATAGGCTCTAGCTGTGCAAGTGAAAACGATAGCCCTAATGCATATGCATAATAATTGATCTTCATAGAGCATCTAAAGATTTACAAAGTACTTTATATACCTTCTTACAATTCCCTTTGTAAACTGTGAGGCAAATATTCTAGTATTACCCTTTAAAAATTTTTTAGCTTTTTGAAGTTATACATTATACAATATAATTACCAGATTTGGGAATAAAGTCGGATCTCTATCCAAAACCCGGCTAATTTTCAAGTACACCACACTATTTACTTTTAGAAGAAAATATTGCTATCACAAAATGAGGATTCTTTCATTTTCCTTGTTTTACATGCTTTAATACACTAAACACAGACTTTAAAGAAACTCTGATGGTTTTGTTTGGGTTGAAATATACCCTTCATCCTTAATTTAGTAACCAAAGTAAACACAGAATTGCCTTAGAATAAGAACAGGAGGGCAATCTGCTCCCATGCCTGGGCATGGGAGAGAGGGCATTTCAAAGGGTAGAACCAGAATTTATAACTTAGTCAAGACCCCTTTCCCGACTGTTTCCTCTCTCATTGGTGGAGAGGCATACTTCACCAAATTCTTCCCAACTGGGACAGCAAGAGAAGGGGAGGAAAGAGTTCCACCAAGGCAGGGAAAACAGACAAAGGAAGGTAAAAGTGATTGACAGCAGCCAGGGAAGGGGAGGGAAGGTTAACAATCCCAGATTGAGAAGTTTTCACTCATTCCACACAGTTTTGATCCTATTTTTAGAAATAATGGCTGAATAAGTTGGAATATAAATGTCTGAGTACAAACTTAATACTGACATCAGACATTGAGGGCTTTTGACAGCTCAAAGGAAGTTTGAATAAGTGAACATTTTTGAGTCATGATTAAGAATGCTGAAAATTGCTTCGGTTTTGTCTACAGCTAACTTGTCCATGGTGCCTAAAGTAAGGTACATTGAACTATATAGTGCAGCCTTTTAAATACCTATGGTGCAATGATGGGAGGATTAGCAGGTCATCCCAATAAAATTAGAATTGTTCTGGAGTCTACATAAGAACTTCAAAACTAATGACTACTCTGCCACTGAGGATCAGGCAGAACTACTGAATACAGACCATTCCAATCTGAAAATTTTCTAACAAGAATACAAAGTTTTTATCGGGTAAACAGACAGGCTTCACATATCACCAGCTATGCACTCGGGGGATTCTTCAACTTCGGTTTTTGGCTAGCTAAAATAAAAATAGCAAAGGGTACTAAAGTTCTCTCAAAAACATTTCATCTCTTTTCAGCTTCTATATGTTAGCCAATTATTTACGTATTTACAAATTGCTGCCCCCTGCTGTTGGGTGGCTGAAATAATTAAGCTTCACCACCTTCAGCCAACAATTTACTAATTCAACATTTACAGAAGCCTTGTTCTTGGAGCCAAAGGTAAAACACTCTAAGAGTCTCTGAACTCAAATTCTGCGCTCCCTCCCATTATATTCAAAACAGACACTAAACCCATTGGCACCCACTCATTCAACAAACACTATGACCATACTAAGTGGAACAGAAATAAGAATCCCCCCACAAAGCAGAAGCTATGTAATTGAGGCAGGGATGACAATGGGAAGGCCAGTGAGGGAGCCAAGCCCATTTCCCCAAACCAAAAGGTCAGGTCACAAAATGTTCCCGATTTTCTAGCCAGCACTGACAGCCGGTGAGGCTCTTAGCTATAAAGGTTTCTCCAAATGCTTCCATTTCTAACTGTTTAAAATCGTAACTAACGTGCACGACGGAATAACAATGCCCGAAGAGGAGGAAGTATCACTAACCCAGCTCATTTTCACTGGGAAAGTCTTGCCCCCAAAGTGGTAAATGACAGAAAAGGGACGAGAACTAAATTTCCAAGCCGGAGCTTCCAGGCCCCACATTCGGCCTCCTGGACTTAGGTTGCCCCCTACTAGCCTCACTTTTTGATTTTTTTAAACCCCATCCTTTTCTCTCCAAGTCTGCTTCCTTGGACAGGAAACTCCTCAGGTTACTTCTGGCCCAGGGATTATGGGATTTCGCTTTCCCACAGGTTTAAGCTACTTCCTATCACTCTGGGCCTCAATTTCCTTATCCATGCAATGGAGGTACTCCCGACCCTATGTCACAGGGCAGCCCTAGATAACAACAACAACAAAAAAGAGTACGAGAAAGAGAGGAGACAGCAAAGTGAGTACGACCCTTTCCCTATCCAAACCCGAACTACACTCCACCCAACCTTCCAACCCTCTCCAACTCAATACCGGACGTGACGCAGACGCCTCCTACACTCCTCCCAACCGTAACTTTCCTTCTATGTCACTTCCTCTTCTTGCCGTCTCCAAAGGCCTAAAACAGAGGCAGCATCCCCTTCGGGAAATCTCGCGAATGATCTGTCGCCTCGCGAGGCGTTAGGAATATCGCGAGATTTCTTTCGCGTCTCCGTCCCCTTCCTTTCTGCCCCTAACCCGCTCTGCTCTTCCCCTCCCCCTCCCCACCGACCGACACCCTACTCTCAGTCCCGGGGTAGAGTCGTCGCCGTTCCCGCCGCTGAGAAAGAGAGCTGGTGCTGCCGCCGCCGTCGTCATTGTCTGGGTCTCGGCGCCCCCTCTTTTGCTGACGCCGCTGCCTCGGCTCCGGCCCCGGCTCCGGCCCCGGCCTTATAAAAGGTAAATCTCCGGATAGGCGGCGAGGGGGAAGAGGCCTAGTCGGATTAACTGTGGGCCTGGCGGAAACTGAGGCCTGAGCAGGAGGCCTTGGAGGCCTGACCTGAGGCAAGGTGAGCGCAGCACCAAAGCTAGCGGCTTCTTGTTCTCCAAGTCAGGAAAACTTAGGCCCTCTCTGCCTGACCCAGGCCCGGACCCGGGGCTCGGGGAAACCCGGCCTTGTGATGGTGCTAATGGTTGTTTAGGGAAATCAGGGTCCATGGGGCCGGCCCTGCGGACTGAGGAAGCCGGGGGTCGCGGGGGTGTGGGGGGAGAGCGACGGGGCCCCCAACGGAGGCAGAGGGCGTGGGAAATGGAAGGGGCAGACTACGACCCACAGGGAGGTAGGGGCAGTGGCCCGAGTTCCTGACGCTCTGGGGCAGGAAGAGCAGCCTCCAGTTGGCCGGGCCTGTGGTCTGGTGTCCTGTGGCTCCTCTCCAAAAAGTACTCGTCTCCCCGCCCCAGTTCTCCGTAGGTACCCTGTGATTATAAGTGAACTAGGCGTGCGTGATGTCGGAGAACTTTGTATTGGGAGGAGGTCCCGCCTCTGGACCTGTGTCTCTTGCAGTTAATTCGATCTATTTTGTATTCCAGTTATTTATGCGTACCTACTCTTAGATGGGCACTTCTTTAGGGCTGTAGACACTATTTCTTACTGTATCTTTACCAGTATTTGGGCTTTTGTTTTGCACATAACATGAGCCTAACAACCCAACAAGTAGTTTTGAGCATCACACTTTTCTACTTGTAAAAGCCCAGGGTTACCTGCTGGAGAGATATAAATACATTGATCCAGCCCCGGATTTACCCGGTTTGTTTGTTTTTTCGTCCTAGGGAAAGACTTTTGTGCATAGATAACCATGGGGGAAGGACGTGACAAATACTGAAACAAGCACTGGATTACTGGGGCATAGAGATCCCATCCTCTTTTGGGAGGGGATGGAATCTGGAAAGGCCTTTTGGAAGAAGTGGCATTTTGAATTTAGTCTTGAAAGATTTTGAGAGGTGTAAACATAGGGGAACCAGTATTCATTCCAAATCTCCAAAGATTTTATATTTGCCCAAATATAAACAAATGTTTGTTAGCTTTATTTGGTTTTAAGCTCCAGATCTCTTTGGATATTTTCATTTTCATGCTGCTTTGTGTACCTAATTCTTAATATAAGATCAGAGACATAAGGCAATTCAAACTTTTATTAGAAACGTACTGTGTTCAAGGTTGTTCTGGATTGTAGTAATACAGGCACAAACAATATTTTTCTACCTATGAAGGTAAACTTAATGAATGTAGGTGCTCTCATACTGCCTTTGGTCAGAAAAGATTTTTATTCAAATATTGCCCCAACACATGTGCCACAGTGACTATGTAAAGTAATTTTTACCTCTGTGAGCCTCAATATTCCCAGCTATAAAATGCAGTGAAGTATCTCTTAATTCACAGGATTGTTATATGCAGATACACATCCATAATGTATATAGAGCATGGAATTAATGTAAATTATTTCAGTTTGAGGGGGGAGAGAATATTTGTTTGGGAAAGGATCATCTTGGAAGACTTTAGAGCAAATAGATAGCATATTTGCTAAAACCTTGAAATGTGAGGTTTCTAACTTGTAGAAATGAGGAAGTTAATTCCTTCTGGGTATGAGGAATGGCCTGAATAAGTGCAGTAAAGTGAGAGATAAGACTAGAAAGGTACTTTAGAGCTAGGTGGGGGAGTTTGTATTGTATCCTAGGGGGCCTTTAAAGATTTTTTCAGCTTCAGTGGGGGAGTGAAGTGATATGATCAAAAGCTGATTATAGGTGAAAGGTGTTATAGAGGTGTTATAGGTGAAAGATAACTGCTTTGGAGTAGAGGTGTTAGGTAAAACCTTAATACAGTCCCTCAGATTTGAAAGAACATAGAAATTGAGTCCAGTCTTAAATCTTAGAGATGAGGAAACAGACTTAGGGGGAATTTATTTGCCCAGTATTTTGTAGTGATAAATGGGCAATACTAAAAGCAAATTACCTATCTTCTATTCTTTCTTTTCCCAGTTTCTGGTTTCCCTTGCCTTAAAATAGAGGTAGGGATAATCTCAAAAATGTGTTAAGAAATTTAAGAAATAAAGAATTGATAGTAATTATTTTGAGGTACCATGACACTTGTAGGATATCATTTCTGTATTTTTAGGAAATAATTTTTTTTAAAGCTAATTGTGACATTTAGTTGTACTTCTGTTTCAGTATTTCTATTTTAATATTCTTTTCCCCTTTCTTGAAGATGTCTGAAGATCTAGCAAAACAGCTGGCTAGCTACAAGGCTCAGCTTCAACAAGTTGAAGCAGCATTATCTGGGAATGGAGAAAATGAAGACTTGCTAAAATTGAAAAAAGATTTGCAAGTGAGTATGGGGATACCAGAAAATATTGCTTGAAAAACTTTACTCCTGATTCTAATTTCTGCATATTTATACTTTTTTACTGGACGCAAAAACACTTCAGAAAACACCAACACAAAACAACTTATTCTTAAGGAATGTTTGCATAGTTAAGGTTTCTATACAGTTTGATAGGAATTGCATAAAGTCAAAATGAGGAACTCTTCCAAAGCTTTTACGTGGTTTCATTCATATTAGTTATTTTTAAAAAAAGAATCATAAGATCTGACAGAAAACTTGTGGGTTTAAAATTTTTTAAGAACTTGAGAAAGGTGCTTATTTTTTTTAAATGGCAATATTTGGGTTTGTTCTTTAGGAAATAAATTAATATTGAGTTAATCCAAAGAGATTGTCAGAAAGACTGAACTAATTACATTTTGGAAACTTAAGACTAGACTTTCTTTTAATGAATAAAGGAAAAAAATTATTTAGGGTAATTTTTAGTTTTAAGCTCTATGGAATAGCATTTTTCCCCTCAAAGATTTTGCATTTTTTGTCATTTCCTTGGAAGTAAATTGTAGCAATGTATCTTTTCGGGGCTTTTTCTGAAAAGGAAATGTTATACTTTTAAACGGCTAGAACTTAATAGTGTACACCTTTGCCATATACAGATTACAGATGCTGTGTTGTTGGCAGTCTAAATTTTTTTAATAGTAACTGAATTGGAGTAATGGTGTATTGCAAATTATAGTTAAAATTTTTGTTAGTCTCTAATCCTTAGTCTGCCTATCAAGTTATTACCCATAACTTTTTTTATCAATTGAATTTTAAGAAAGCTAAGAAAATAGTTTGCTGCTTAGATAGAATTGTGATTGCAGTTTAAACTGCACTTATGAAATTTTGGTGTTCATTTTAAAGGGTAAGCTTATTTAAAAGGGCGAGTTTACGCATTTCAAGTACCTGTCATCTTTGAGTTTTATAGTTTGTTTAGAACAGGGCTTCTTAAACTTTTTCCATTCACAACCACTTCAACACTTCAAGAAGCACTGGCTTTAGAAATCTATGTAGACTGAAATTATTTTCTCCCTGAATCACACACAAAGCTTTATAAATAGTTGTCCATGTGCTTCTAGCTGTCATTCATCATCAGCTTCAACTCTAATAAAACCAATTCATGTAAAATCCTGCAGACTATTCCTGGTCTTATCCTCAATGTTGATATAAAAATTAAATTTTTTATTCTAAATATATTCCAGAGTATGAGTTCTTAAAGAATTTGTCTGAGATGCTGTTTCCTTTTAGTAAATTCCAAATGTAGACATATATAAATGAACTTTTAAAGTTAAAAGTGGCATGCATTTACAGAAAAATCTTAAGTAATTTGATTTAATTTATTCAGAAGTCAAATTTGCACATTTTGGGGAAGAGGGAATATGTAAAAGCTGTAGAAGATATAAAAGCAAATCCTTCTACCTCCCCTCCATTTTCATACTGATCCATATGATACTCCATATAACATGGGCATGTATGGATATTAAAGATGAAATTGCTGTATTGACTAACCAAGTGTTTTTATCTTGTGAAGTCTATTTGGTTAAAATATCAGTAATTCAGTTTCTCCCACTTCCCCAATATATCATTTGGTCAGACATTCCTTTTTTCTTTTTTTTTTTTTTAAATAAGGAAATTGATAGGTATGGCATTAAAATCAATATGCCTCAAATTAGTACCTACCATTGAGTAATGAATAACCATTTTAAAAGATCCCTTTTAGAAGCTTTGAAGAAGATAAAATGTTGTAAGGTCGTTTTTAGTATAAGTGGGATAACATTATAGGTAAGAACCTTCTTTTTAATGAGAGCCTTCCTATACTGCCATAAAAATGCTCTCGAACAGAATCCAAGGCAAAACTGCCTTATTCCAGTATCATTTGTACTAATTTTAGATACCCAGCAACCCAGCCTTGTAATCTTTTTATTGCAAAATGAACACTACCACCATTAATTTTAAATACTCATATAAGGGACCTAAGTAAGTTCTGGGTCCTCATATAGCCATGTTATATAAATTCTATTCTTTTCAAAATTTGAGCAGTATGGTAATTTTTTCCTTTTTTTTTTTTCCTGCTTTATAACATGCAAAAAATGTCACATTGCTGCAAAATACAGGCTCATTATGAACGAAACAATTGTTCAAAGATGAGTTTTATCTTTTAAGACAAAAGGTTCTGAGAAATATATGGATTTGTTCCTCTCTTTGAAACTACACAGTTAGAGTTTATATTGCAGCCTTTAGTATTTCATGATGCCCTTAACAGTTGGTCTAAAGAAATCTGTTTAAAATCAGTTCCTCTTCATTGAATTTTTGGCCTTCTCATTTTTCGCATTTATGTATTTGAGCCATTTCACAGCTTCCACTTTTTTTTCTTTTACTGAACTCGACCTGGTTTTTACTTTTCTGCCATCCATCCATTTGACGCTTTGTCACATGAGATGCCTTTTTCTACATTTCTTTTAATGTCTTGGCTTTCTTCTTGCCATTGAATTTTCTCTATTTGTCCTTTAAGTGCTGTCTTTTATGATCAGTAAAATTACTCAGCAGACAGCAGATTAATCTTTTGTAAGTCATACTTTGCATTCTTTTTTCCCTTCAAATAAAGTGGGTATAGTAACTTCTAGGTTTGCTGCCCAGTAAGTCTATGGATATTCACAGAAATAGTCTATATATTAAGCTGTTTTGCTAAATAAACTGGTTCTAAAGGAGGCAGGGGTCAAGTCACCTGTCTCATATATTACAGTGGCTCTCTGCATCCCCGAAACGCCTTCCTTCAGTAAGCACAGTGCTTGGGTGCACCCCCTTTGACCTGCTGATATGTATATCACAACTCCTGATGCTTCCTGGAATTGCCGATTACTGTAACTGCTGCCCATCTGTCAATGAAGGAGCAGTTTCAGAACTCAGACTTGGGGGAGGAAAAGTTAATTAATGGTATGTACCTTCAAGAGCTCCCTCATATGTAAAATACTTTATTTCTAATACCTTGGTCCACATGCACAATTGGGGAAAACATTTAGGTGTGTGTGTGAAGTAAGGATTCAGATATTTGGCAAACTTAAAAAGGCACTAGGTAAATCTTTTTGTGGGGGGAAAACATTCTTCATATAGAGTTTTTATCATTTCAGAGCTGTGTCTGTGAATTTTGATTTCTCTTAACAGTTAACAGCTTTTCAGGGCCTCTATTGAAAATATCTCTTGTCACAAAATAACCAAAAGATTATTACTCTAATATGAGGTCACTATACATATACTTTATAAATGTGGGCATTTAGAGTGAGAATTTATTTTTTTTTTTGCTCTGAGACAACCCAAAAGAGCCAGAAAATAATGTAGTTCATTGATTAGGGAATTAAAAGGCAATACAAAATAGGTTTCCTGGGTTCTATTTCCTATGAGTAACTGGCTTTGAAGAATAGGCTAGTTCACTTTATTCCTCTAAATCAGGTACATATCAAATTTGTAAACTTTACTCTATCCACAGAAAGCTATGTTACTATTAAAAGCTAGCTATTTATATAGCTACTTGGCAACAGAGAATTTCCTTAGTATAACTACACTGGACTTTTAGCTTTTGTTTTTCTTGTAGTGAAGGCATCTGGTTCTTTGCTTTTATGCTCAAGATTTTTACCTTTCTCCAAGGGTTTAATTACTTTTGTGTAGACTCAAATATGAGTCTGTCAGGAATAGCCAGGAAGATTTGGAAACTTGAGGTACAAAGTAATTAGGATTTTTGGCCATTCAGTGAAAGCCACTGTAATCAACTACAGTAGGAGCCAGAAGAAACATAGTACTGTTGTAACTTTATTAATTTCTCACCCTAGATCCTCAAGATAACATTTAAAATAGTATTTATACATGGCATTGGAACAGATTATTAATGTGCACATTTGCTAGAACTGTTTGTTTTCTGATGCTTTATAGTTAGTTAAGCAGTGTTTTAAAAATTAGAAATTGGGTAAGTTGATACAGAGTGGGTTTGTTCACCTGGGAAATCTAACAGATAGTTATAAAAATGCATCTGTCCATAGTATTTTTTTTAATAATACTGAAAATTTTTTAATACCAATATCTAATGAAGTGTTAGCCTGAAGTAGCAGAGCAACTATTAACAAATGATTGCTCATCTATTACCTGATAGCTTTAAAACCCCACCTAATATCTTTTTATGGATCTGTGCTAAATTGCATGGCTATTATGGTGCTGAAATGCCTTAAATTGTTTTGAAAAATGTCATTTGCTTACCTTTCCTGGACAAGTAGGAGAGATTACTGGCTTTATCTGCTATTGATGTACCTTCATGGATATCCTGGTTAAAAATTTAGCGTGTGTTGGTATATTTTTGGTATTAATAAGGTCGTTTCAAGTGTTCTTTGGCCATTTTGTTTTGTTGGGGTTGTTTTGTTTTGTTTTTGCACAGGGGAAGGAAGGAGGGAGGGGGAGTATTGGATGTCAAGCTCCAGTTCCAATTCATCCAGTACTAGAACTTCATAACCTCTTTTAAATAGGACAATCACATAAAAAGACATGCCAGTTGTGTTTCCCTTTTGAATGGTTTGACTTTTTCTGTTCTTTAGGAAACAGTGATCTGCTATAATAGCCACTTCTAATATGCTATATAAAATATGCTATTTTACATAGATATAAGCTTAAGCATAAGTCCATTTTCATTAATATTTGTAGTTAATGGGATTTTCAAAGTTTGATGTGTTGCTTATGTTTCTTCTGATTGAGAATTGTTGATAGTACTAAACAAAAAAGTAATTATGTGTTATATCACTTTTGCTTTTCCCTTTTAGGAAGTTATAGAACTAACCAAAGATCTTCTTTCAACCCAACCTTCGGAAACACTTGCAAGTTCAGACAGTTTTGCTTCTGCTCAGCCTACTCACTCTTGGAAAGTAGGGGACAAATGTATGGCAGTCTGGAGTGAAGATGGACAGTAAGTGTAGAAACAAACTTCTCTAACTGTAACATGAATTATTACAATACAATGGTAAGAGATTTTCATTCAGTTTGAGCTACCCCACTTGAATCCCTCTCTCTAGCTAATTTTACCTTTGGTAAATAGCAGTAAGTGAACATTTTCAACTTTATATTTTCCTATAAGGAGAGGGATGGTTCATGTTAACTTGATTGTTTAATAAGATAGCCCAAGCCACTTTGCCCCTAGATTGTAGCTTTAAACTTAATGTATAAGTGTTATTTAGTGGGGTAGTAGACCATCCCAGACTATTCTGAAATATATTCTATTTGTATGTACCAGTTGATTATGGGAGATTTATTTTAGCTTCCTATATAATAGCTGAGAGACTACAATATAGATCTTATAAGGTTGAGTACCAAACCTTTACTCACCTGCTTACAGCCATGATATCTTTACAGGTGTTATGAAGCAGAGATTGAAGAGATAGATGAAGAAAATGGGACTGCTGCCATCACATTTGCTGGTTATGGTAATGCTGAAGTCACACCTCTACTCAATTTGAAGCCAGTGGAAGAAGGAAGGAAGGCAAAGGAGGACAGTGGAAATAAGCCCATGTCAAAGTAAGTGACTAAATGATGATTTGTGACACATGAACTTAGGTTGTATTTTCTCCATTTGAGTTCTTTTATGTAGTCTGTAGTCTGTGGTTGAGGCATAAATATTTTCTCTTCACTCATTTCCCATTGTCCTGGTGATGGGGTAGAAAATCTTTTCAAATCAGTGTGGAATTAATTTTGCCTAAGTGACATTTCCATCAGAAAGTGTATGTTTCTACAAGTTTTAAATTTTAATTCACAAGAGTCTAATATAAAGCAAAAGATACATGAACTTGAATGTGTCACTTGTCATTTTGATTCCTAACTATAAATGAAAACTTTTTGTTGTGATTTTCCAGTCCCAGATTTCATTGAATTAAAAATTTCTCAAGTGAGAATGTTCCTCAGAAGTCTTCCATTTCAACCTTAACCTAAAGCGTGAATTTCCACAGCTCCTTGAGGGCAGAGGTTGTTACTTGTGGTGGTGGAGACATAGTTCTTTTCTAGTGTCTAACATATGGTGGGCATTTAATTAACATTTGAATTTAATCTTTGACAAGTGACTGTAATGCAAATTTTGCTTGAAGACTTCTAGTGCCAAGGAATTACTCTTCCCATCCCGTTTCTTTTGGTTGGCTCTATTTTTTAGGAAGTTGTTCCATGTATCAAAACAAATTCTTCCATATAGCTTCCACCCATTAGTTGCAGTTTTTCCCCCCATCTTCTGCGGCTTCTTTTCCCCATCTCTGTTCGACAGAGAGCAGAACTAGGAATTGAACATTTCAAAATTTTACTGAGAACAAGTTGCTACATCAACATATTTGGAGCATTATGCTGTCTTAGAGTCATTTTAAGTAAATCTTGGTGAAGCAGGCATTACAGCTTTTATTACCACACACTTGTTTTGTCATTCATCTCATTTTAATAGCTGTGCTTTGTGATAACTCCGAGTACTTATTCTCACCCTTCTCAGGCTATAAGGTTCAAGCTATAGTTGTTCCCTTATTTCTTCGTTGACTTGCATTCTTCAATTAGTGAAAAATCTAATATCTAATTAACAATTATTATAAGAAACTTTGTTATTTCTGACCCTACTCAAAGTTAAAAAAAAGTCTACATGATAGTTATCCTGGGTGACATATTTATAAATTCAGATTTAAATTGGTGAAGATGTTGGTTTTTCTTTGTGATAACAATATCTGGTCATGTAGATGGAGAAATTTTAATGTCTGCTTTTTGTTGTCCTCCATATGTTTTGGAGTGATGTGGGTAACATTTTTTGCCAACTACGTCTGTCTGGAGAATAGAGAGGCCTTGGCTGCTAATAGAAAATTAATATTTTATTCAAATACATAGTAGCAGGGGTTGTGTGATCAAGTGAAACATTCATAGTTAGAATCAGTCATCATCAGGTAACTGAGATCATATTTGTCTTGAGGGTTTCCATGGACACCATTTAGCTAAGGAAAGATTTTTAATTCTTGCTTTTGATTGGTATTGGTTTTAGTGAATTAATAGATTTTATTTATACACACAGGTGGACTTTTTTTTCATAGTCACTGACTTCAGAGTTGGCATCTTATCTATCTTACTTCTTTTCACACAGAAAAGAAATGATTGCCCAGCAACGAGAATATAAAAAGAAGAAAGCATTGAAAAAAGCTCAGAGAATAAAAGAACTTGAACAGGAAAGAGAGGACCAGAAGGTGAAATGGCAACAGTTCAACAATAGAGCCTATTCTAAAAACAAAAAAGGCCAGGTTAGTAGGTACTTTTGTTGTGCTTTGTGCTATTTTTAAAGGATTCTTTATAGAAAATGAAATAGAATATTAAGTCACAAGAATCTAATATAAAGCAAAAAGCAAATAGTAAATTCTTTGTAGAAAATGCAACAAATATAAATAATAATTTCTTCCCCATTTAATTTTAGTAAATTGAGCAGGAGGATAAATCCGTAAAAATCTCTGATGTTGTTTGATTTTTTTTGGAGGGGGCAAGGCAGTTGGGGTTAAGTGACTTGCCCAAGGTGACACAGCTAGTAAATGTGTCAAGTGTCAGATTTGAACTCAGGTTTCCTGACTCCAGGGACAGTGCTCTATTTACTGCACTACCTAGCTGCCCCCAAAATCTCTGATTTCTTACAGGACTACTTTGGGTTAATACTGAATTTTCTGTGGGAGTTATACATGAGTCAAAGACATTTTCCTTCTCTAAAATGTGAAACTTGAAAAATGTTTTGCACAAGGGAGATTTGCTGTTCTGTACAATGTGTGTTTAACAATGCTGTGATTTACCTGTTATAAGAATATATTTTATCTCCTAGGTTATAATTATGTCTTCACTTAGTTTCATTCTAATGCTTAGTATCTTTTACTCATACTCAGAAGTATACATTACTAGATGGAGAAAAAGCTATGGTATAGTAGAAGGTAGTAGAATATTAGATTTGGAGTCAAGAGATAATGAGTTTATGTATTCTAGCCATGTGAACATAAATCAGTGTTTCTGTGAATTGGTAGTTAGAAGATCTGGATTCATATCTTGCCACTGATGCTTACTGCCTGTTTGACCTCAAGAAATCACTAAACTTAACTGGGCCTTAGCTTCCTTAACTGTAAAATGAGGGATTTGGACTTGTTGGCCTCTGAGATCCTTTCTAACTTTAGCTCCACGATGTTCTTGACATGCTTTACCACAATCTTCAGTGTCATGTGGAAAATGAGTACACTATACTAAATGATTACTAAGTTCCCTTCTAACTCAAAATCCTTTGACTATAATGTTTTAAGATAACATGTAGGAAGTCAAGTGTTACTGCTTAATATATAGTTCTTATATTGCCTTTGGGTAGAGGGGCTTTTTTTTTTTCTAGAAAAGTTTATTTTGTAATTGTGAAAGAGCAGAGTAACCTAAAATTTAAACTTTAGATGACTGGCCTATATTAAACTCACATAGTCAGGATTCTAGCTGGTACAAAATAAGAGTATCTTAACTGAGTTTAGGATTTGAATTTGCCAAAATAAAATTGTATAATCACGTATGAGGACTTAGGTAATATTTTTTTGAAGAAAGAAGTATGCCTATGGCATATTTAACACTTGATTCTTCTTGTTTTACCCAGATTGAAGTGCCTTTTGCCTGGAAACTTTTCTTTCCCTAGCTTTGACATTAGTAATTGGTTATAATAATTGCTAAAGTTTTTAAAAAACATTTTATAGCCTAATTGTATATAATATTTTAAGAATTAAATTTTATCTAAAGCTAATCAGGAATGGTTTTTGTTTTATTATTTTCTTAGGTAAAAAGAAGTATTTTTGCTTCACCCGAGAGCGTAACTGGCAAAGTTGGAGTAGGAACTTGTGGAATTGCCGATAAACCCATGACACAGTATCAAGATACCTCTAAATACAATGTCAGGCATTTGATGCCTCAGTAATCAGAGAAACTGGTGGATTTCATCTCTGCAGGGCTTTACATTTACCTTTTTATCCTTATATTTTTCTAAAGGTAAATTATTTGTTAGATAGTAAGAAGAGACCATTGTCATCATTATCTGACTTCAAACAATAGAATGAGACTTGAAGAAATTGCATTTGATAACTGCTTTTCAGTTGACTTTCTTCATTATTACCATTTCCCCCAGAATTTATCCTGTAATGCAACTTTTGTAGACAGAAGCTGCCTAAATTCACCTAGATGAAGTGTTTATCTTCCAGATATTAGACTTTGCCACATACCTAAGAGTTGTACCCTTTCCAGGTCATAACTTGGAACTTTCAGATGCTTTGAATTTGCCACGTATTCCAGCAGCCTTTGGAACTTCATGGTAAATCATCATCCTGCTGTGCAGATTTGTTCTTTCCAACTTGTTCTAATTTCAGTTTATACCATAATTGTTGTCATCAAATTATGCCTAGATACAGGTCCATTTGTGGATGGCAAAATTTGTTCTGAAGTTCCCCTCTTTCCCCTTCCCTCCCATAACTTCTTGAGTCTCCAGCCTTTTCTGGAATGACTTCAATCCTCTTATACTTTTCATTGAGACTTTTATTTTGTGTGAGAAACCATGTTGAAGACCAGCTACGTTTTATAAGTTTTGTACCTGTTTGCTTTTCTCCTCTGTTGACTTTCACTTCTGGTAGTGGTGCCACCTTTGGATGTGTAATGTTTATATGAGAAAAAAAAAAGCTAATGTATAGCCCTGTATACAATGTAGATATTATTTTTGTAAAGACTAAGGCTGAATTAATGAACAAGAATACTTTGAATGTTTTCACCATTAAATTCTACTGTATTTCTTGTGCATTAATCTGACCATAATTTCCTTGTATATTATGTTCATGTAGCTGAGTTTGTAATTTTTGTTAACTAGATCAGGTTGTCAGCATTCATTGATGCAAGTGACCATCACAATTACCTGAGTTGCATTCAGTTCAAGCCAATATATGCAACTGATAGTTTAGAATGACATGCATAGAAAAAGGTACTTCCTATTAATGGAAGATGGTGATTTTTATGACAAATGTGTTCATTTCAGTTTTGTATGTTTAACTTTTATTAAATAAAAGTGTTTCTAAAATCTCTAGCATGTGTGTAGAAAACAAAAGTCATAGTCTCTCAGACTCATTCTAGTAATTAAGACTAAATATAAGAAATACATTTTAGCTACAGAAGAGAAATTTGGGGGCCTGATGAGGACAGTAATTTTCTTTTAATAAAAATGGGAATTTTCCTTATAAATTCTATTTCTTAGACACAGTGGGCTTTTAGGGAGAGATTGTGCCTTTTGAGAGGAAAGGACATAGTTTACTTAATTTTCTATTTCTTAGACACAGTGGGCTTTTAGGGAAAGATTGTGCCTTTTGAGAGGAAAGGACATAGTTTACTTAATGAATTTTTGTTGAGGATTCATGAGACAGCGGAATAGGAGAGAAAATGGCAAAAGTATGTTCCAATTTTATAAATATTTTACTATTGGCAAATAACTGTCCCCTCCTTTACCCCAAATGAGTTAAAAGGAAGAACTTCCTCTCCTACTACCAACACTAGGAGAGAGACCTTTTTATGTTCCCATGGGCAAGTCATGCAGTACAGAGGGAGTAGAAAGTTGAGATGGAAAGTTCCAACTATGCTTAAACAGAAAAGGCACAAACCTAGCTGAAGAAGGGATGAATTGGCAAGAAAACTTTTGTATTCCACACAAACTGTAGTAACTAATATTTCATATTATCTTTCCCTTTTGCCATGTAAATGGTAGGAGTAAACCTTATGGATGTGTGATTATTGACTAAATCTTAAAAACCATAGAGTTTAAGAGAAACTTGTGTACTTTTGTATAATCAAAATGGTTCTAAGGAGAATGACCTTTGTGTGTTTGGTTTGGAAGTAGCTTATACCATGTGTTTCTGTGGCTGTTATTTTAGTTGAAACCCCTAAAGACTCCTGGGGTCCTTCCCATAATTCTTCCTCTCACTATCCAGGTCCTCCTTTCTTGCTCTGTATGCCTTATGGAAGCAGTTTTGGTTATATAAATATATACATATATAGTTAAGGATGAAAATTTGAAGAAATAACACAATGAAATCTTACTCTCAAAAGGAGATGTAATCATACTGATCCCATCTTCCTATATATACATGCATGAGACTTTTAGGAGAGACTTTGTGGTATATTCTAATAGTAGTCTTCTCTTAAATATCTATTACCAGCCTTGACTTTTTTAGCTTTTGGGAGATTATTTTTTTATTAGAGCTGAACTAATAATATCATTCTATAATAGGTGCTTTATCTGTATCAATATTCCTGGACCATGCAAAGCTTGGGATCCCTACGTTGTAAAGCCAGGCCAGAAAAAGGCAGAGAGGAAAGAGAAACAGAAACAAAAGCCATTCTTGGAGAGGGGAGATTTTTGTTCCCAGATTGTTTGTAGCCTTTTGTCTTTATTGCAGCAGCAGTGAATGAAGATAAAATCAGGTATACCTCAGGACATTGATCCTCTGTTTAAGAGTGAGGGCTTAAATCTTGGGCAACATCCCTAGTGCCCAAAGGGGATTTAGTGTTTCTTCCCTCATTTGGTGCTATGTCGTGAGTGAATTTTTTAAAGTTCTGTATTAAGTAGTCATCTGTTCTATAGATCTTTGTAGTTCCTTTCTCAAAGCAGGTCAAGTTCTGAGCTAAAAAATTGTAATGATAAAGAACACAACCAATTTATCTGCTTTTTTGTTTGTATCAATCCTTTGAAGACTGCCATGTGTTACTATGAGGCAACTATGTGGCACAGTGTATAGGGGCACTGGACTTATAAAGGGCCTGTAGTCAGGAGATCCTAACCTCAGATCCAGCCTCAGATACTAGTCATGTGACCTTGGATAAATCACTTAACCACTGTTTGTCTTGGTTTCCTCATCTCGTGGGGGCATAATCATAACACCTATCTCAGGATTGTTATAGATCAAATGAGGTAATGTTTGTTGTAAATGTAGAACTTGAGGCAACCTCAGAGGATATCTAGTCCAAACTCCTCATTTTACAGATAATGAAATAAGCCCAGAGAAGTAGAGGTGGTTTGTCCAAGGTCATACTGTCTTCAGAGATGGGATTTGAGCCCAAGTCCTGACTTCACAGCCACACTGGATGAACTGTGTGAGATGACATCAGTAGGAGCAGTGGTGCCAATATTCAATATAATGTAATATGTGCCCGACTTTCGTAGGCACCCTCTCTTCCCTTTTTGAACCATGGGGACCAAAATAGTAAGAAAAAGTTGGAGATGTAGTCAGGAACTTCTCACAAATCCTGTTGCTGTGATTTCTGTTTTTGATTTTCCCCCAAGTATCCATAGTCGGCTTCCTTCCCATTTCAGTGATCTTGCCCCATTTTAGGTCATTTAAACCTTATCTTCACTGCCTCATCCCTTATTCCCATCCATCCCCCACAATGTCCTGCCCCAAAGCTAACCACCCCTTTCACCATCCCTCTAGAATGCATGTGCCATAGGTAACATTTGCTTTCATCTTGAATCTTTTCCATTCCCTTTTATCTAGCTCTCACTGAGACCTGGTTCACTCCTTGGACACCCTTTTTGGCACTGTCACTCTCACCCATTTCCCCCAGCTCATCAGTCTAGGGCAGTGGTTCTCAACCTTTCTAATGCCACAACCCTTTAATACTCTTATGTGGGTGGACTCACCTGGAGATAGATAGAGGAGTGGTGTCTTGGTTCCTCTTGGGCAACCCCTGTGACCCCTCTGAAAGGGTCGTTTGACCCCCAAAGGGGTCACAACCCACAGGTTGAGAGCTGCTGGTCTAGGGGCAATTGAAATATTTCTTGCTCTCTGTTGTCATGTCTGAGCTCTTTTCCTATCACCATCATTCAATAACCTCTCCTTTGTGGTTCACTCACTCTGTATTTGGGGCAGGTAGGTAGTACAGTGGATACAATGCCAGATGTGGAGCCAGACTCATCTTTTTGACTTCAAATATGGCCTCAGATGCTTACTAGCTGTGTGACCTTGGGGAAGTCACTTAATCTTGTTTGCCTCAGTTGCCTTCCTGTAAAAAATGAGTTGGAGAAGGAAAAGGAAAACCATTCCAGTATCTTTGCCAAAAAAAAGAAAAACCAAACTGGGGTCAGTGAAGAGTTGGACATGACTGAAAAACAACTGAACAACCTTTTTTAGCCAGTCAATCAAAATCCTGGTAGCTGTTGTCTACTGTGAGCTCCAGGTTATTTCCTTTCCTCAGTGAATTTAGTGCCTGGTTCACAATCTTCCTTCCTAACCCCTACCCTTTTACTAGGGGACTTCAACATACATAGCAATACTTCCTCAACTCGGATCCTCAACTTTCATTTCCCATAACCTACACAGAAAGATCGTTTATACCCTTGATCTTGCCATCACCCCCAAATGCCCCAATTTAACATTCATGAACTCAAACTCTCTTACCTGATTATAACATATTGGGCGTTTCATCTCTCCCTTTGCCTTCTGGAACCAAACGTTGTTGTTCATCTACACTGTGACATGACCTCAGTGAGAGAACCTTTCAGCTCTCTTCCAGGCCATTATCCCTACTAGTTGCACTCTCCTTTCCCCATCTTGACCCCTTGGTGAATTCTACTCTACACTGTCCTCGAGTCCCCTGCTTCTTCCTATAAGCAGTCTTTCCCTGCCAAGCCTCAGTCTTGGATCACTCCCACCATCCACTGCTTTCCCTCATGTACATGTGTCATTGAAGTTTTGAGAAAAATCACAAACTTATGCTGAATGGATCCACTAAAATATATATATTACATAATCTGAATTGGGCCTTCACTGCTAGGCAATCCTTAAATAAGTGCCTGAGTCACCACAATGGTTCTTCCAATCTTTTTATTTCTTAAGTCTTCTGTGGCTCCTACTTTCTTCCACCATTTCAGCTGAGAACTTTGTTTCATATTTAATGAAAAAATGGAGGCCATTTACTGAGAGCATCCTCTTCTCATCTCGTATCCTACTCTTTACCCTTCTCTCACAGGATGAGATGGACTTCCCTTCCAAGGCTAATCCTTCTACATATAGAAGTGATCCTATTTCATTTGTGTTTTCCAAGAGATTGCCACCTATCATTTCCACTCCCAATTATCTTCAATCTGTCAACTGGCTATATCCCAACTGCTTATAAACATGCCTGTTTCCGCCATCCTCAAAAAACTCACTTGATACATCTATTCCTGCTATTACCCTACGTCTCCCACTTCTTGTGGCTAAACTTGAAAAGGCTATATATGATTAGGTGGCTTCACTTTGTCTCCTCTCACTTGTAACTCTACAGACTCATTTCCAACCTCCTCATTCACTGAAAACCATTCTCTCCAAAGTCAACTGACCTTATCTTAATTGCCAAATGTAATGGCCTTTTCTCAATTCTTATCCTTGACCTCTGCAGCCTTTGATATTGTCAATCACATTCTTCTTGATAATTTTCTTCTCTCTTAAGTTTCCATGACTACATCCTGGTTCTCCCTTTTCCTATGTGACTCCTTTTCAGTCTCTTTTGGTGGATTTTCCTCGATGTCATGCCCACTAACAGGTTTCCCTCAAAGCATTGTCTTGGGCCCTCTTCCCTTCTCCCTCTATAATTTTCCCTGTTGATATCTTCACTTCCCATGGATTCAGTTAGGGTCTTTATGCAAATAATTGTCAAATCCAGCCCTAACCTGCCTCCTGACCTCCAGTATCACTTCTCCACCTGTCTTCTGAGCATCTTTAACTGTATATCCTACAGACATCTTAAACTCAACATATCCAAACTTGATTTCATTATCTTTTCCCCCAAATCCCTCTTCTTTAATTTTGCTTTTAGTATTGTGGGTACCAACACCTTCCTTAATCACAATCTAGGCATGACATCCTGGGCTTTTTACTCTCATCCCTCATATCCAGTCTCTTGGCAATGCCTGTCAAACTTACCTTTGTGGCATCTCTCATATGCCCCCTTCTCCTGATATTGTCACCACCCTGGTGTAGACTCTCATCACCCCACACTTGGACTGTTGCAGTAGCCTACTGATTGGTCTGCTGGCCACAAGTTTCTTCCCCACTTCAGTCCAGAATCAGATATAAAACCTTCCACTTGGCATTCAAAGCCTTCCCACCTCAACAACTTTCCAGTTTTATACCTTATACCTCAACATATTACTCAGCAATCCAATGACCCTATCCTTGCTGTTCTTCAAACAAAACATGGCATCTCCCAACTCCAGGCATTTTCTTTTTTTTTTTTTAATAAATTATTTATTTTCTTGTTTACATCATTCATTTCCACAAGATTTTGAGTTACAAATTTTCTCACCATCTTTCCCCTACCCAACACCTCAAAACAGCCATTTTACTGTATAACCCGTCCCCCAATCTGCTCTCTCCTATGTCCTCCCCCTTGTCCCTCTGACTTTCCGGTAGGGCAGGATGGATCTCCCTACCACAGTGCCTGTATATTTTAATTCCCAGTAACTCCAGGCATTTTCACTGGCTGTCCCCAATGCATGGAATGCATGCCCTCTTCATCTCCACTTCCTGGCTTCCCTGGCTTCTTTTATGCTCCAACTAAAAGCCCATCTTCTTTGGGAGGCCTTTCCTAATCCCTCTACTTCTAGTGCCTCCCCTCTGCTGATTATCTGATTTTTTTTTCTAGTATACAGCTTGTTTATACACAATTATTTGCATTGTTGTCTCTCCCATTTGGTTGTGACCTCCTAGGAGGCAGAGGCTAGCACTTAAAACAGTGCCTGGCACATAAATGTTTATTGATTTAATAAACAATTTATCGACTGACTTTTTCACCCTTTTCTCAAACTCTCAGCCATTTTCATCACTTTCTCTATTTACTTGTTTTACATTCTCTTCTGCCTGTGTTCTTAATAGGTGTCCTATGGGTACAATGATTTAAATATAGTAATTTATAATTTCCTATCTGCAATAATAATATAATTTAAATATTCGGTTCCATTTGAAAATCATAAAACATGCAGTTTATCATGTGTCCTGATTCCTAGTTGAGAAAGCATGCTTACCATGCACGCCCTTTAAGGAAGTTGAAGAGGCAACAAAATCATTAATTTGGAAGGGAATCTCTTGATGCTCATTTTTATATTTTCAGCTATTGTCAAACAAGATTATTCTTCCCTTAAATTCTGCACCAGCTTTGTGTGAATTTCCATTTCTAGAGGGAAAGCTCCTATGATGCTTAGTCCCCTTTTCATGTTCTCACTAAGTTTAAAATGAAGTTAGGGTTTAAAAGGAATCAAAGTTTTGGTCTTCTGGAATTTTTTAGTTAAGTAGGAGGTCTATTCAACAAGATTTTCAGAGAAACATGGGAAGACTTCTATGAACTGAGACAGAAGGAAGAAAGCAGAACTAAGAAAACAATAGACATGATTGTAACAATGTAAGCCAAGCTGAAAGTGGTATAATTTTAGTGACTCGGCAATGGCAAAGAAATGGAAAGTACTTCCCTCCTTTATAGGAAGAGGGTAATGATATTAATATAATAATATAGGATATTGCACGTGCCATCAGATGCAGGTGCTGTGTTGTTTTGCTAAACTGTTTTTCTTTGTTAAAAAGGGAAGGTTCATTGGGTGGTAGTATTTGGAAGCTATCTGAAAATGACTAATGTAAAAAGCAGTTGGAGAACCATCTCCTAAAGGAATAAAAAAATTATAGGGCTAAAAAGTATATTATAAATTAGATTAACTGAAATTCATTCAGAAGAAAAAAAATAAAATTTTTCTTAATTTGAGCAGTAAGGACAGAGGTTTTAATGTGATCATGGGCAATCAGTTTCCTCTGGGCCTCTTTCATCTATAAAATGAGAGGCTGTACCTGATGAATTCAAAGATCCTCTTCAGCTCTCTACGATTCTAAGACTAGATTCAATTCAGTAGTTATTCAGTGACAGTAACATGAAAGCATGTTCAACGTGCAAGCAATGGGCCTACAAAATGGCAAATCATAGTCTTTGCCTTATTCGAGAGTTGCAAGCATGATGCAGAATGTCAGTGTGGTATAGTTTTAAAAGTACATGAGTAAGAGTCAGAAACTCCTCTGGAATCCTAGATCTGTCACAAATTTTGCTCAGTTTTCCTATCTGTAAAACTGGGGATTGTTTGGACTAGATGGTACTAAATATTCCTTCCATCTCTAAATTATATGATTAATGTCTTGTGAAGGTAATGAGGACAAAGGAAAGATAAAGTACTCTAAGAAAATCTGAGGAGGGAAAAAAAAGATCATGTCTCTGAAGGATCAGTGAAGCCATGAAGGAAAGGTGGCACCTGAGTTTATCTTGGAATGAAGTGGCTTTACAGCAGTTGGATGTGTGGAGGAAATACATTACAGGCATGAAAGATGGTTTGGAAAAAGCATAGAGTGCAGTGTTATTTAACCTAACTCTAGTAAATTGCTTGAATGTGGTTTGAACTTTGGTACTTTGAATAGCAATTTTAATATCACTTTGATGATAACTGATTAGAATACATCTTGGAACCTTCACTGAGCTTCTTTTGTTCACTTCTCCAACATTTTGTTCTTCATGTGTCTTGGTCAAGAAATATCTACTTATTTGTAGGTGTACATATACCAAATTAGCTAGACTACTGTTTTTCTTTAATGTTCAGATCAGAAAAAAAAAACAATTTGACAGTTTTATTTATGATAACTCTAGAATTACCTGGCCACAGTCGTATATTGATGTTTGTTTACTGAACACAAGACAAACACTGGAATAGTGCATCTTAATGTCTTTTCCATTCTCTATTTAAAAATTCATTCATAAAAAGTACAGGATAAGATTAGGAAACAGCTACCTTTACATGTACCTTGAGGTCTACATCACTTTTCACAACTCATTTGATCTCATTTGATCCTCACAACAAACCAATGAGATAGGCACTATTATCAACGTTTTGCAGATAATGACAGACAGGTTAAGTGACTTGTCTGGTGTCACATAACCAGTAAGCATCTGAGATAGGATTTGAACTCAGATCTTCCTGACTGCAAGCCCAAGATAAATCTTCCTGACTTTCAGGCCCAGCTCTTTATCCTCTGTGCCATCTAGCTGTCCTCCACTGTGCCTCAGAGATATACTATTCTACCAGATCCTAGGAAGAATCATGCCTAGACTTCTCACACCCAGCTCAGGAATCTTCAGAGTCAGAGATCTAAAGGATACAAAGGGTTGACAAGCCAGGACAGATTGAGAATCAAAAGCAGAGGGCAAAGCAAAGGCGATTAGATAAGTTAGTGTCAGATTGGGAGGGCGTTAAATGTCAGGACAAATTTTGTGTTTTATCCTACAGGGAGTAGAGAGCTGAAGTTTTCAGGTAAGAAAATAGTAACAGAGCTGTGCATTAGATTATTTTGACAGTTGGGGGAAGGAACCCGGAGAGAGACCAATTAAAAAGGCTATTAGGGTTACTGGGTAAGAAATGATAAGGGTTTGAATTAAGGCCATGACAGTATAAGTGGAGGGAGAGAGGGGTGGAGCCAAGATGGCAGCATAGAAGCAACAAGGTTCCGCAGCTCCGACATGGCCACCTCAAATACCCACAAAATATGACTCTAAACAAATTTTAAGGCTCCAAAACTCACAAAAATACACCTCCCACTGAAGGCAGCATGGCAGGAAGGGCAGCACCCTGGGAGCCAAAAGCAGCCCAGCCTGAAACCGTAGGTTGGCCCTGGGGTGGCCAGGAGGAGCCGCCAGGAGCCGCAGCTGGAGCCTTCAGTAGAGTGGATCAGCAGCAGCTGTGGCAGTTTCCAGAATTATCAAGAAGGACTAAGTGAAAGGTCAGTGAAACTCAGCTAAAGTTGGGGGAGAAAAGTGGTCCAGCCAAACTGCCTCTAGGGCAAGGAAGCAGCAGAAGCGGTGGCCCTGCAGTGGCTTCCACCTGGCTGCTTCAGAGCTCCTGGACTAGACTGCAGGGGGACCAAGTGATCGTTCAGAGGCTAAGTGTTCTTGCATTGAGCAGCCTAGATCCAGATCATGGTCTTGGGTCGTGGTCCTGGGGTGTGTTTTTAGTGAGTCAAAGCTGGTGGGGGCTGCAGCAGCCTCCTAAATAGCTCTGGCAGCTGTGAAAACCCCAGTGATTTGGGACAGAGCCTTCCCCTCTGGGGAAGAACAGGAAGGCAAAAGGAAATGGGGCAACCTTACTCTCATTGAATTTGGCTTAGGGAAGGAATGACATAAACTCTAAACTGGGTATCTTGCCACACAGGAGAGCAGGGGGGATGGGAATGAGTGGTGGGATGATGGAGGGGAGGGCAAGGTGGGGGGAGGGTAACTGGAAGTACACACCTCTGTAAAGGGACAGGGACAGAGTAGAGAATAGAACAAGGTGGGGGGTTGGGATAGGAAGGAGGGACATATAATCAATCTCTCACAATATGTCCATTGTGGAGATGTTCTGTGTAACTACACATGTACAGCCTGTATTGAATTGCTTGTCTTTCCAGTGGGGGTGGGTGACAAGGGAGGAAGGGAAAGAATCTAGAATTTAAAGTTCTATAATCAAATGTTAAAAAAAATATATGTACATATTATTATTATTTTTAACTACATGCAACTGGGAATTAAGATATACAGGCACTGGGGTAGGGAGACCCATCCTGCCCTACTGTAAAGTCAGAGGGGCGAGGGGGAGGACATAGGAGAGAGAGCAGACCAGGGGAGGGCTATACAGTGGGATGTCTGTTTTGAGGTGGTGGGTAGGAGAAAGATGGGGAGAAAATGTGTAACTCAAAATCTCGTGGAAATGAGTGATGTAAAGAAGAAAATAAATTAATTAAAAAAGAAATAAAAAACAAAATAAATAAATAAGTGGAGGGAGAGTGGGTGACAGAAGAGAATGGACAAGAGAATTTTTGTGGAGATAGCATTTCACAACCATTTATGAGGAAGAAGAAAATCCAAGACAACTCAGGTTTTGAATTTGGGTGACTGGAAAGATAGTGAGTGGTTTCTTCAACAAAAATAGGGAAGCTGAACATGAAGGTTTCGGGGGTGGGAAAGACAAGTTCAGTTTAGTACATGTGAAACTGAGGTGCTGGGTAGGCTGTCAGATGGAGATGTCCAGGAAGCAGTTGGAAATGTAAGACTGAGGTGGAGAGATCTGGGCTGGATACACAGATTTAGAAGTCTGCATAGATTGTAAACTCCTTGAGGGCAGGGATTGTGCCCCTTTTTCTTTCCACTGTGTTTAGTACTGTGCCTGACCCACCACAGGTGCTTGATATTTGACTGACAAATTAATTGATCCTCTTTCGTCTGTTAATTTTTTTTTTGCTATTCTTTTAAATCTCAATTGAAATGTTCTCTCTACAAAGCCTTCCCTTAGGCCTTCTATTTGATACCAGCCATCCCTCTAGATCTAGGACATATAGTACTTTTGTGCTATATATTTTGTATGTGGTGGGCACTTAATATTTTTTGAATTTAAATAATACACTATTATTGTGTATTTTAGCTACTCAGATGGGCCTTATTGAATAATTGAGCTTCAGTTTACAAAAGAATCCCAGAAGAGCAAAACTGTTTAATTCCTTCTAACGCTGACTTACTAGCCTATAAACTTCAAGGACAGGATTTGTGTCTTAAAATTTTGTCTCTTTCTGAATACCTAGTACACTGACTCTAATACAGTAGGTGCTTAAAAAAATGTGTGCTGCACTTAAGAAAGTTCAATAGAAAATGTAGGGAGAGCCATAACACAGCTTCAGAAGATACTACAGGGCAGGTGACAGAGGAACTTGAAATGGAAAATGAACAGGTAGATAGGTAAGAGGAGAACAGACAGGGGAATGTCACTAAAACCAAAGGAGGGAAGAATAATGAAACCAAGGTGACAAGGTCAAATGCTGCAGAAAGATCAAGAAAAGTACAGAGGTGGCCTTGTTCTCCATGGTCTTTTCTAGCTCTCATTCTATGTATCAGAATATCTGCATCATTATAGTGATAATTCTGCTGTTAACCTTTCTAGTTTTTATAGTTCCAAGTTACAGGAATGCTAAATTGTCATGTATATAGTGTAATTTTGGCTTCATGAAATTCTTTACTAACTCTGTTGTCAAGGGATTAGAGTGCCCCACCCTAGGTTAACATTACATTTTTACTGTACTGAGATTTTTAGAGATATTTGAAGCGTGGGATTTTGCAATAGAACAAATAGCCAACTCTTTCCTAGCTATGAAAGATTTACATGGATTTGTGAGGCATTTAATTTATTCAAATCAAAATAGTGTTTCAAATCTAATTCTCTATTTCTGGTTAAGAGCACATTTTTATTTGGAGGAACCCCCCCCCCCCAACCCAACCATTTATTCGAAGCAATTCTTGCAGTTAAGCACCATAAACAGATTCCACGGATTAACTATCGTAGCATTTTCTCCTTATCAAAAATGCTTGCCCAGTTTCCTACTTATTGAACACCTCTTCTATTAACATTATACTCTTAATGTGTCATTGTGATGAGGAGTTGATCTTAGAGTATTAAAGATTATTCCAGCAAAGCATAGACTCTAATCAGTAAAAACTGGAAAGCTTTTTGAATATAGACCCAGTGATGCACTCTAGCCTGCCATCAGAAGACCAACCAAACCAGAAGATGTATCACTAGATTTGTGTGTTCTGCGTTCCACTGAAGCTCCAAAACCTTGAAATACTTAACACTTACTATATACCTATGATTGTTTTTTAAATTTAAAATTTCTTTAAAATTATTTTTTTAAGATTTATAGTCTTAAAAATAATGGATATTGAGAAATATTCTCGAAATAACTTAGAAGTAAAGCTCTTTCTATACATGCAAGTAAATGGAAGAAAAATACCATAGAGATAAAACTAATAGATCTTTTCATAATGAGGTTTGGTTTGGCAATCTATATTGGTATTTTCCCAGAAGGAAAAAAGATTCCAACTTCTCAAAATGACCTGACTTTCACCATTTTAAAAAATGACTATTATAAATAAACTCTGAGCAATTCTTTAAGGGAATCAATAAATAACTAGTCAAGTTGTATTATATGTGTATATCACACTAGGAAGCAACCAATTAATTAAATTTTCAAGTTCAACACTAAAGGTAAACATGGTTGGTTGGCATCGAGTAGTTTCCTGGTTTTTTTTTTGTTTTTTTTTTGCTTTTTGGAGGACAGTTGGGGTTAAGTGACTTGCCCAAGGTCACACGGCTAGTTTTTTTGTGTTAAGTGTCTGAGGCCGGATTTGAACTCAGGTACTCCTGACTCCAGGGCCGGTGCTCTACTCACTGCGCCACCTAGCCGCCCCTAGTTTCCTGTTTTAAGTAAAGCTGAATTTTTATTTAAAAAAAGATTGAGAGAATGGCATGCAGAGTATGAGATATTGTGGTTTTAAGAGACTAAATCCAGTCATTTTAATCCCCTAATTTGACATTTTTACAATTCACATAGAAGTATCTTTTTAAAAGACCTCCAAACTCTTCTAAGAGGTTCTGCAGCCTATACTTTAGTAAGGACATTTTATAGACTTTCTTGCTCTTGAGGCAAGGATTGTTTCATTTGTCTTTGAATCACCAACACATAACTTGGTGCCTAGTACCTAGTAAATGTTAAAGATTTATTGATTGCTGAAATCCAAGTAATAAAAGAAAACATAGATTTAATGAAGGCTGAGCAATTTTGAGTTCTTATATTCATCTTTTGTACCTGTTATCTTCTATATAAGAAAGTTGACATTTGTAGTTATCACTGGGTAAAGTAGTTCTTAGCACAGGTACTAATGAGGTTTACAGGTGATGGCAGGGATTCCCATAAAAGCATCTAATTTTGTGATCAAGGTCAATGTCAAGAATAGTGTTAAAGCAGCTAGAAGATCAGACAGTCTCTTCTTTGATTTCCCACTTTTTAATTCCTTGGCAGCTTACCTTCACTAACCACTACATCAACTGGGTGTTTTGTTTTTTTTTTCTTATAAAAACAAACTCAGAAAGGCAAATCCCTGGAAATCTATAATTTGTAATCACTTTCCCTATCAGTCACAGGAACTGATAGGAGAACTGGGGAGAAGAAGCTTCATTTCCTGTGCTTGGTAAAAGTGATATATTCTTCTTCTTCCTTCTCTCTTCAATAATTCCATCTTCCTCTTCCCCTCCAGCCCTGAGACCTAGAACTGACCTCATCAAGACGCAATGCATTTCTGAGTAGAGAAAGAATCCAGGTTTGGAAGGGACAATTTCCACATACTATAAGACCTACAGCCAGGCTAGTCTAAGAGTATTTGTAATTATTGCATTGTCCATTGCTCAGAAGCAGAAGGCAGCAGCAGGTACTTCTTCAGTCTCCTTGCCTGGAGTGTTTTTTTCTTCCAGAAGGGCTGTCAGATTTATTTGACCTACCTTTCAGTTGGCAGGATGGATAAAGCTACCCACAGATGTCACAAAGGAGTCTCAGTGAAGCTGCTGACTTAGAAACAGGCCAACTCTCAAGATAGCTATCTTCAGGTGCAGTTTTAATAATCACTGCTGTATTTTAAGGAATTTTAAAATGACAAGTAGGCTGAAATAATATATTCACAAAAGGTGTAATTCAAAACATGTAAGAAAATTAATCCAACAGCCAGAAACTGTCCTGGAAATGAAGCTTTGTTTAGACTCCCCCATAGAGACTAATAGCCTGAAAAGAAGAAATCACAGAAACCTAGTTGTCAATACTTTAAATAGCCCTTTTCCAAGATTATTTTGCCCAAGAAGGCTGAGTGACAATGCAATTATACCAATGTTCTCAAGTCTAAAGGATGCAAACAATGCAACACATGAAAGATTTTTTTAAAACTAATTTTAAAATCACTGCCACAAGAAATTAGTCATCAGAATCTCACTAGTGTAGACTAGAGCTGACCAATAAAATTACTTCATCAAGGATTCATATCAATATACCATACCTCACATTTAATAGGAGTCAGACACTCAGTACCGCACCTCATTTTTAAAGGGACTCAATACCCAGTTTCATAAGAAAATTCATTCCTTAGCAGACCATTTTTATGGGGTACAAGTACTAGGCTGACAACTCTAAGGAAGCTAGCTTTTTTCTTGGCAATTTAAATTTATTTTGATAAAATCTCAAGAATCCTTAAAAAGCCCTCATACAATCTAAAGACTCTGGTACTTCCTATATATTCTTTGTCCAAAATTCTACTTATTTGGTAGCCAATGTGCCTCTACTGAATGATTCAACTATTCAGAATATAATACTCCCATATATTAAGACCTGACATTGAGTTTGTAGGCCATTGCCAGAAATATTTTACAAGTTCACTTGGTTAATGGGCAGAAGGGCCACTGATGTACAACATGCTCTTCTTGTGGACTCAGCTTAGGCCTTTCCCAGAAAGTTAGAAATGGAGTTACCATTGTGACTCATCTGCCTCGTATTTTTTTTTTTAGGAATCAACTTCTCATAGGATTTTGTTAAAAATGAACTCTAGTCTGATGAGGTCATTGTGATATGAAAATGACCCTACATTATTAGATGCGATGGCACCTAAGAACATGCTTTATTTGGCAAGTCAGCAGACTGGTAAAATGTTGAGATTGGGGCCAGTAACAGACTGTATCTATTGTCTAAGACTAGCCTAGCTAGGTTCAGAGAGGCTTATTATGGAAAGCTGGCCACCAGGTGATATGTGGTTTGAGGAAGGGTGTGTTGGTCAAGACAGTCATCTGCTTAAAGTATTTGGGAAGGTGATGAACACTATTGGTAAAAGAAATGTGCTGATAAAATCACAGATTTTTTTAAAAATAATTCATAGATGGAAATGATAATTTACTGTGTCCAAGACCTTGAACTGAAACAACTGAAACCTATTTTCTGTTCAATAGCAAGGAGAGGGAAGAGAGAAATTATTTGGAACCCAGGTGTTTTACATCTTCTACCTTCCACCTTTCTGTTCTTGCAATCTCCTGGATCTACTGTGCTTGGTACTTTCAGAATTCAGGTAATTTTACTTTAGGCACTTGAGATGCCTAAGGTAAATAATTATATGCCAAAGGCTATAATAGATAAGTAACTGTTACTTACTTTTAAGAGAAATGCCTTAATTGGTTAAAGAATAATTGCTTTGCATTCAGGAAGAAATAATCTGGAACTGTTTTCTCCTTTTTATTAAATTTCAATGATGAAAGATACAAATGATCATAGTAGCTATTAGTTTCAGGGACAAGGACTGGAACTAAGGAAAGCACTTCCACAGAAAGAACCCTTGCATAGAACTGGTGTAAGTCAATTAACACCATATTATTTCTATCTGTGGAAATTTGTTACTCTTCTTTCATGTCATCATAACAGGACATTACCTATATACTACAGGGATATGTCCTTGTGTAGGGATTTGGGATGTTCTGAGTCAGGTAACTAGTGACTTTAGTAGGAACTAGTAGATTTGAAAAGGCTGTAGATATGGTCATCACTAAAGGGCTCCCCAGGAAGCAAGTTGGGAAACAGATAATGAGCATGACAGATGGGTTTGTGCCTGACCTGCTGCAGTTGAGGTTATCGGATACATTAAACCATTCCATGTCTGGTTGTGTGGCATTCTATTATCAATCAGTCAGTCTGGGTACCTATTTAAACTCCAGGTCTGGAAACAACAATGATAATTCAAATTGCCATTAATCCATGACTTCTATATATAATAACAGCAACATGCACATTTAGGAGGTGAGTGAACACAAGTAAGAAGCAATCTGTCAATGTCTATCAAAGAAAGGAGTGCTTTCCAGAGATTTATCTTCACAGAGAAACATGGTACAAAAAGCACTCAGATATTCTTCATTAACAATTTTATTTCTTACAATTAATTTCACTTTTGATTCTTCAAAGTTGATTTGTCTTTTTAAAAAAATTAATACTTTTTTTCTCATCATACAATTTTCCCCCCAAAAGGGAAATAACCCAGGGAGGGGAGTTTTCTAGGGGTAGTTGAAATCCGTAGTGTCCGTTCCCAACAAAAGTCTTCCAGGCTCACCATTTTGTGACTGCAGCTGAAGAAGACGCAACAAGACGGTGGCATCTGAAGCTCACCTGAATAATGTCACAAACATCAAACCTGGGCTAAGTGACTCATCTCAGGACCACAGAATTAGCTATGGAAGTTTAGACAATGGCTTCAATTGGATTTCTACGCTAGTAAACACAGCCATCAAATTGTGCCTCTGAGAAAAGACAGAAATAAGCAAATATAGAGCAGTAATTTGGCCCAGGCATGAATGAGGTTAATAATAAAACCAGAAATACTTCATTGGGGCCACAGCAACATATTTGTTTTGTCACATTTTCCTTGAAGTCCCTAGTGCCTGAAGTAGCGTATTATAATAATGGAATTCTAGTTTTCAAAACATGCAGGTTTTTTTTTTAGTATTCAACCAAAAAAAAAATTCTACTTTTAAGAATTTTGCAAGAATTTCTTCCACTCAGATATATCACATAATCAAGGTAAGATATTTTTGGAGGCACAGAAGAGTACAAGAAGAACAAGTGTATCCTAAGGCCTTATGTATGACCAAGATGGCAAAACACAATACATTTCATACACAGGAGTGGCAAATGTTGTTAAAGTGCTACTTATACAGGATAATCTAACATTAACACACAACTCAACTGCACTGCTAAATAAGGTTGTCTTTATTTCTTTTTTTTTTCTTGCCCAGCCCTACCTAAAACAAACAAAAAAAAATCTACAGGACTGAAATTAACAACCCATTAAAATCAGCAATAAGTTATGAAAATCATAAAGTAATTCTTTTAGTAATTAGGGGTAGTTAAATTACTTAATGTATACAAAGTTCAAACAATGTCAGGGTTGAGGCTGCCACAAAGGCTTCAAGGGGAGATGGAGGGAAGGACAGAAAAGAAGCAGGAGAGGGAGGAGGATGACAGGGTAACTTTTGTAGTCTGCAAGACAACGGGAACACAACATCAAAGTGCAGGCTAAAAATTTCTCCTTGAAGGAAATAACATAGCTGATAATATCTGATACAAGCAATAGCACCTGCACAATGGGACTGTGAGGATGGGGAGGGAGAGAGACTGCCCGGAGAGAAGTAGAGGTGAAGTTTTACATGAGACAAGTGCTGAACTTAACTATGTTAACTATGATAGTGTAGGTACCGATGGTTAAAAGCTGGTCAAGGGGAATGATTCTAAAAAGAAACTAAAAACATTAGCTCTGACCTTTTTTCTACCTAGCCCCGACCTCATTCATTTTGTGCACTATTAAAGAGTGAGGTGTGAGGTGTTTGATCATTATCAAATGCTGCATCAAAATAGATGATTTTTTTCCCCATGTGTTTTTCCACTATAAAAGACATCTATGTTTCTTATGGACAAGCTTTAAAAAGATGTCAGTTTGGTTTTTCAACACATACAAACATTTATCAAAATTGGAAATAAAAACGCTGCCGTGGCTCAGACCTGGGCCCGCTTATGCTGTGGGCACAATCTTCAGGCCCATGCAGACATGGAGGCATGTGGAACTCGAGCCTTCCTATTCCCCAATCCAGACCCAAATGGGATCCCTCCAGTCACCCAGGGCGGGCTAGTGAACTGGCCCCTTCGGCACCCTAGTGCTAACAATGCGGGAAGAGGAGAACTCGCTTTAGCATGGAGTCCAACAGAAAGCTGAGCTGCGTGATGATCCCTTTCAACAGGCTTCACGGGAGTCTCTCCTTTTGCAGGGCATGAAATGAGCTTTAAAAAAAAGAATTGATCATCCACAGGCTTCATGATAAGCTGTCCCGGGCTGAGCTAAATTAGCTCTCACACAAAAATAATGCCTGATTGTTTTACTGTTTCATTACTAAGGGTTGGTTTGATTTTTTTTTTTGTAGGATCATAAAGCTCAAGAAGGGCCCAAAGCCCAGTCCTTAAATGCGTCCATTCAATGCAGTGTGAGCAAACTGGAAAAGAAGAGAGAGGGTTGAATCTCCAATGTCCTCTTTCAAATCAATCAAATCAAATCAAGGACATGTCACATGAATTCTCTGCTGCCATTAGAAATTATGATTTTTGCAATAGGAATAACTAATATGTTGGTTCTCCTGGGGGAGGTCTACTTATAGATAGTGCTGTTGGACCCTTTTGTTCAAGTATAATTTTTGAAAGAGGAAACTGCATGATGAACCCAATTTAAGAAACTGGGTTGGCTTGGCCCAATGAATAATTTGCCCTGCACTGTTTTGTCATGCTGGATTCTAGGAGGTAAATGAGAGTTTGACACTGGCACTGGAATAACCTTCATCGCTCCCAATACTCTGCAGGCTGCTGTGATCGTCAATGTCACTGATGCTGGTGGTGCTGATATTGTCCACTTCTCCATGGGAGAACTCTGTGCTTTCAACATCCACTTCAATCTCCTCTGGCAGAGCAGAAAAGGAAAGAAGACTATTAGTATTTGTCAGTGTGTATATGTAACTTTAAGAAGGAATGGGGTTGAGAGGAAACGCAATTGCTTTTTTGGGCACTAAACAATTGTTACATAATAAACTTATTATTAGTGATCTCTCTGAAAAGCAGGAGGGGGTGAGAGTGGAGTGACATGGGGATATTTTTGCAAAGGAGAATGTCCAGCATACAGTGGTAGTCTCCATTTAGGGAGCAAGTTACTAAATCCTTTGACGCCAGCACGTCTAGACCTCCCACCAAAGTACTTAGTCTATTTGGGAATTAGTGCTTAATATTAAAAAATCTCAACCCCAATTGGTTAAACGACATCTGTTTAGCATCACACTAGAAACTAATTCTCAGTGTTGTTTATTAATCAGTGTTGCCTTGAGGAGGAAAAAAAGTATAAACTTAAGTAAATATAGGCAAGGGAAAATAAATTCAAGCAGATTACTAGTGGCAACAGTCCTAAAGGGGTACCACTAACTACCAACATTTAACATAATGATGTTTGCATCTAGGGAAGAACCCATATTCAGTTCAACAAGGCATAGGTTAAATCTATTATATGATACAACAGGAAAAAAGCCCCCAAACCCACTAGACTTTGAAAAGACTTGGGTTCAAATTACAGTTGTGCAGTGCTTCTAGCTTTGTAATGATTGGTAATTCAATTAACCTCTGTGAACCTGAGTTACTGCTTGATTAAATTGGCAGAATTATTCATGTCCTTGTGACCTGAGAGAAGCTTTGAGGATCAAATGAGATAATAAACATAGGCGCTTTGAGATGTGATTGCTAAAATTAAATTGTATCTACTATTACTTGAAATTAAGTGACTAAGGACTTAGAGATCATTACATTATAGTGAAATCTTCATTTTAATGATATTTCTTGTAGTGGGATGGAAATTTCTACCTAAACAAACAAAAATTTATGACAAGAAAGCTCATATATATTCTGCAGTCAATCCAAAAGGTAAATTGGTGAATATTCATGTGAATGCATAAATAAGCATATATAGAAAAATGTATTTGAAAAAACAACTACTTAACATTTTTTTAAAAGTCTATACCAGGCCAAAGTAAATTTAGGATTTTCTATTTTTCCTCCAACAAATAAACCCAAGCCTTGAAGTCTTATATTTGGCACCAATTCCACAGATTACAAGACTCATAACCACTGAAGGAAAAATGGAATTCTGACTGCTGAGTCCAAAGGGTTAGGACGAAATGAGTTTCACAAGGACTTGTTGCTTTAAAAGTTCTGGAGGTTTACTTCTAAAATGCAGCCAGCTGTCCAAACAAGCCACACAACATAGCACTATGCCACATCCACAGCACTTCTGATGCTGCTTACTTAGCATTCTCTGATCCAACCCAATCCAATCAGCACCATCTGTTAAGCACCCACCATGAGTGCATGCCATTGTACTGGGTGCTAGGGAGACAAAGTCAGAGGAAGAAACCACAGTAGGAGTCCTTTCCCACAAGGAGCTTACAACCTATTAGTTATAAAATTCCAAAGAACAGTATACACACTTAGTTTATGTTTCACTAAAAGGACTGAATCTAAGGAGACTATCCAGGAGGTTATGTTGAACAGAACCAAGTTAGAAATTAATTCTTACCTTTGTTGGAAAAAGAAATAAAAAGTAAAACACAGCTAACTGGGACCTACCTGATAGGGCTCTTGTGAGATTCAAATGAGATAATTTTGTAGGTGCTTGTCCTAATGGTTGGCACATAGTAAGTACTTAATAAATGATTTCCTCTTTTCCCTTTCCCTATTAAGTCAATAAAAGTTCCTCTTTTGAGGAAAGAAGATTGCTGAATAAGAACAGGATGCTACATACAAGTATATACTCAGCAAAATTTTTGATGATGAAGATAAGGACAAAGAACATGGTTTGCCTCTTGACTATGAGGTTCCTTCCCCTTAAGGAATTACAGAATCACACATACGGCTTAGGATTGTAAGGGGTCTTAAGAAATCATCCAGCCTAGCGTTTTACCTTGGGTCATGTTTTTATAGATAAAATTACTCAAGTAATGTCTTTTCCAGAAGGTGGTGTTCTTTCTTCTGCTGCCCTTATACCTAAAAGATTTTCCTTTCTTGACACTGCCAGGGTGTCAATAAGCCAGTGCTTTGAGACTCTCAAGAACCCCAGAATCTCTAGGACCTAATAGTGCTCACCTCAGGGGTAAGACCCCATTTTCTTAATAGAGCATGGTAGAAGCCTGGGAAAAGAGGAGACACAGCTGACTGGTAGATCAGGAGAATGCAGCTAAGTGCTTGTTTTTCTTCTACCCTTTACCCCCAACTCCAGAAAAGTGTCCTTGGATAGCTATATCAAAAGGAAGCTAGATACAGTACTTTAACTTGATTGTTTTTAAGGAAATCACTAAGGTTTACATCTTTGCTGGAGAAACAGCTCTGAACTCTCCCAGATTTTACTTAAGAGTAAAGAAGGGGATGTTGTCATTGGGGGAGACACAGTCTGCCTACCTCGCTCTGAATCAGAACGATCTGAAGAAATGGTCGAGCCAACGCTGTCCATTCGTATTCGTTCCATCTCCTGAGGACCTTGCAGTTGTTCCAGTCTTCGCTTTAAAAACCTCTGTTCTCGTTCCAGGTTTTCAAGCTGGTGCTGGCTCTTTCTCTCAGCTTCTTCAAGTTTCTGAAATGATAACACATTGTTTGTTTATGTTTGTGCACAGAACATCAACAAATAATGGCACTTTTCTGATCTATCTATCATCTAAACATAATTCTTCTAAGGAAGAAAAAAGGAAAAAACAGGGCTCTTTTCCTCCTTTTTTTTTTTTACCACAAAACAATCCCTTTATTTTTCACTAATTTTGAGTGTGCAATGAATGCACTGTTTGCACAAAGTGGGGAAGTCAGTAAATAATCTCCTTGAACAAGAGCCTTCCCTTGCTGAACACTGATGGAAAAATACTGAGGGGCAGCATCGCTATGAGCTTCCACCACTAGAGGGCCTTATTTCTTTCCTAGGGAATCAACAAAATACTGTATTTTTTCACTGTTCGCAGCACTCCAAATGGCCACATTGTCTAAACAACTTCTAACCGGCTGTGCTCTTTTTTGCTTAGCTCTGTAGCCCTTTTTATTTTTTAAAGGTTCACTTCTTAAGGATACTAAGTGGGCAGAAAGAGCTGCTGACATACCAGTTTTGTATATGATGTTAAGAACAGACTAACTTCTGTGTGGTTGCTGGTATCACACCTGAGAGCTCAAGGACCGGCGTGCAGGAGGGAAGCTGCCTCCGGCCACCACTCTTACCTTGATGTGTGCTTTGGCTTTGTTGAGCAGCCCAAGCGTCGTGTGCCTGGTGCAATCTGGTCCAAGTGGGATCAGCACTTTCAAGCGTTCCAAACAAAGGCGCAGATGAGCTCGTCTGAGAGAGATGGAAGAAAGTCAGCTAAGGTGATGGGCCTTGAAGAAAAACCAGCACCACTGCCACTTTACATGTATCATGAAACTGACAGTCTCCCAAAAGATAAGCACTGTGCTTTTTCCTTTTCATATCCACTTTGCCCTTTACTTTTTCTGCTTCCAAAGTACTAAATAGCAAGTACAGGCTTGCCATGCTTTGGGGTCTTCCCTTTCCTAACTATTTTATGTTACAAACTTCAGCTATTCTAGGCTATTATTCTCACCGGTAAGACCTCGCATAGACAGGTCATTTTTTGGTCCTCAGACCCAATAAGCTATTTCAACCTGATAATATCTAGAGTATAGAAAGTACACTGGGACAATTAAATATGGTCTTGGCTACCCAAAGCCTAAAGCTAGGGGGCAGAGCCAAGATGGCTGAGTAAAAGCAGGAACTTGGCTGAGCTCCCACACCAACCACCCCAATACCTGTAAAAAAGGACTCTACATTTTAGAGCTACAGAACCCACAAAGTGACAGAGAGAAACAAATCTCCCACTGAAGGCAGCCTGGCAGGCAGACAGGAAGGGTCTACCACACCAGGCTAGGAGATAAGCACAGTCATGTGTGAGCTGCACAGTCCCAGCCGCACCCCTCCCAGGGGTGGCCCAGACCAGCAGCCCAGACCAGCCAGAGCAGACTTCAGGAGAGTGAATTACCAGCAGCAGCTATGGTTTCCAGACTTCTCAACCCATAAATGCCAAAGAGAAAGTAAAAGGTCATTGGGGAACTCTGTTGGAACTGGGTAATGAAGAGTGTGGTGCAGCCCTGCCCCCAGGGTGAGAAATGGTGGAGGCTAGGTGGCTGCAGCCACATAGCTGTCTCAAGAGTTCCTGGCCTGCAGATTATAAGGGGACCAAGTGACCATTCAGAGGGTAATTGCTCTTGCTTTAACCTGCTTGGATCTGGATCACAGCCTTGGGTGCTGGGGTGTGTGATCAGTGTGCCAGAGCTTGTAGGGGCTGCAGAGAGGATGCCCTCCAAATAGCTCCAGCAGTTGCGAACACCTCAGCAATTTAGGACACAGCTCTCTGCAATTCGGAAACAGAGTTCTACCGTGGCAAAGAACTCACAAGTCAAGTAACTGGCTGGCAAGATTAGCAAGCAGAAGAAGCACAATCAGACCACTGAATCCTTTTATGGGGACAGAAAGGATCAAAACATGGAACCGGAAGACAACAAAGTCAAAACTCCTGCATCAAAAGCTTCCAAGAAAAATACAAATTGGTTACAGGCCATGGAGGAACTCAAGAAGGATTTTGAAAATCAAGTAAGAGAAGTGGAGGAAAGACTAGGAAGAGAAATGAGAATGATGCAAGAAAATCATGAAAAGCAAGTCAATAGCCTACTAAAGAAGACCCAAAAAATACTGAAGAAAATAACACCTTAAAAAATAGACTAATTGAAATGGCAAAAGAGGTCCAAAAAGCCAATTAGGAGAAGAATGCCTTAAAAAGACAAATTTGCCAGATGGAAAAGGAATTTTAAAAACTCACTGAAGAGAATAAATTCTTTCAAAATTAGACTTGAGCAAATGGAAGCTAATAACTTTATGAGAAATCAAGCTACTATAAAACAGATCCAAACAAATGAAAAAAAAATAGAAGGCAATGGAAAAACTACTGACCTGGAAAATAGATGCAGGAGAGATAATTTAAAAATTATTGGACTACCTGAAAGCCATGATCAAAAAAAGAGCCTAGAAATCATCCTTCAAGAAATTCTCAAGGAAAACTGCCCTGCTATTCTAGAAGCAGAGAACAAAATAGAAATTAAAAAAATTTACCAACCACCTCTTTAAAAATATCCCTAAAAAACAACTCCTAGGAATATTTCATAGCCAAATTTTAGAGTTCCCAGGTCAAGGGGAAAATATTACAAGCTGTCAGGAAGAAACAATTACAGTATTGTGGAAAAACAATCAGGATAACACAAGATCTGGCAGCTTCTACATTAAGGCACTGAAGGGCCTGGAATATGATATTCCAGATGTCAAAGGAGCTAGGATTAAAACCAAGAATCACCTATCCTGCAAAACTGAGCATAAAGCTTCAGGCAGAAATATGGTCATTCAATGAAATGGAGGACTTTCAAGTATTACTGATAAAAAAAATCAGAGATGAACAGAAAATCTGACTTTCAACTACAAGAAGAGAAGCATGAAAGGTAAAAAGGAAAAAGTAACCATAATAACTTATTAAAGTTGACCTATTTACATTCCTACATAGAAAATTGATAATTTGAACTCATGAGACTTTTCTCAGTACGAGGATAGTTGAAGGGAATATGTATGTATATATGTATGTATGTATGTGTGTGTGTGTATGTATAGTAGGACGTATGTATATGTAAATACATATGTAAGTGTGAGTACGTGTGTGTATGTATACATAGAGAGAGGGCACAGGATCAGTTGACTATGAAGTGATGACATCTAAAAAATAAAATTAAGAGGTGAGATAGGAATATAATGGGAGAAGGAGACAGGGAGAGATAGAATAGGGTAAATTATCACATATAAAAGAAGCAAGAGAAAACTGTTACAATGGAGGGAAAGAGCAGGAAGTTGGAAGAGAATGGGTCTACCTTACTCTCACTGAATTTGGCTTAAGGAGAGAACAACATACACACTTAATTGGGCATCTTACCCTGCAGGATAGTGGGGGGGGAGGGGATAAGAGGGGGATGACAGAAGGGAGGGCAGATTGGGGGAGAGGGTAGTTAGTAGTAAACACTTTTAAAAAGGGACAGGGTCAAAGTAGAAAATAGAGTAAGTAGGGGCAGGATAGGATGGAGGGAAATATAGTTAGTCTTTCACAATATAACTACTATGGAAATGTTTTGTGCTAACTACATATGTACCACCTATACTGAATTGCTCATCTTCCCAGTGGGCATGGGTGAGAAAGGGAGAAGGGAAAGAATCTGGAAATAAAAAATTTAAAAACAAATGTTAAAAGAAATAGTTTTTTTACATGCAACTGGGAAATAAGATATACAGGCACTGGGGTATAGAAATCCATCTTGCCCTACTAGAAAGGTTGGGGGGGGGAATGGGAGTAGATATAAGAGAGAGCAGATTGGGGGAAGGGATATTCAATAGGCTCACTATTTTGGGGTAGGAGAAAGGGGAAAGACAAGGAGAAAATTTGTAACTCAAAATCTTGTGGAAATGAATATTGAAAACTAAAGACAAATAAATAAAAGATTAATTTTTTAAAAGTTCCTAAAGAGGGGACCACATAGATTTGAGGGGCCATTATATTGCCCCTAAGCTTAAAATGAGCTAGTTATTATTACAGGTGTCATACTCACACAAACTGATGCAGAATAAATACAGTACAGCCGAGACAGTCATACACAGAATGACCACAATAAGGTAAGGGAATGTAACACTAAAATGCATCAGAATTCAAGTTGATTCGATGACCTGTCTTGATACCAGAATACTGATGATGAAATAATTTTCTCTTCTCAACAGAGGGGCAATTAAACCAGAGATATAGAATACTAAAAATGCTCTCAGATATAACTGAGTTTGTTTCATATAAGTTTGTTTTGCTTACCTGTTTTTTGTGGGTTTTGTTTTTTGTTTTTGTTGTTATAAGGTTTTATGGAGAGGTAGTGCTGAGATTTTGGTGAAGTGACAGTGATATTAAAAAACAAACCAAAAATCACCAATAAAACCTTTTTTAAGAAAAAAAAAGCCTAAGGCTAGCAAATGTATGTGTGTGTGTGGGGGAAAGGATTTAGCTAGCTAAGGTACCTTGTAGAATATAAACTTTTCACACTGAAAGTTTCACAGGACGAGAAATTTAGACCTTAGAAGAAGTTATCAAGTCCGTTCCTCATCATTTTTTAGATAAGGAAACTGAGGCACAGAGAATTTAAGTAACTTGCCCAAACTAACACAGCTAATGTCTGAGGCAGGTTTTTCTGACTGCAAGGCCAGTGCTGTGTCCACTATAGTTCAATGGCTAAACTCTTTACCTATTTTGTGCACTAGCCCCCACTGTCCATCAAAAGCTAAATAAGCAAACCATCTCTAAAATTTCAGCCTTTCTCCAGTGGAGACGAAACTAATTATACTGGAATACTGAAAACCTGTACCTGGTAAGGAGGGACAGAAAAAGATAGAAAATATGGCCATGGTATCTCCTTTAGGCCCAATTCTTGAAACTATTGTAGGTTTTAATTTCACTTTTCTTTATTCTCTCTCTTTATATTTGCAAAAGGAAAAAACTGATTAAGACTCTAATTCTCAGAGCCAAGATGGCGGCATAGAAGCAGCAGTGTCCCACAGCTCCCACGCAGCTACCCAAAACGCCCATAAAAATATGATGCTGGACAAATTCTAGGACTCTCAAACTCAAAAAATACAGAAAACACATCTCTCGCGGAAGGCAGCCTGGCAGCCATTGCAGCAGGATGCAAGCTGAGGCCGGACCAGCTTGAAACCGAAATCGTGGCCAGGCCCCGGGGTGGTAGGAAGGAGCCAAGCCTAGCCACAGCCAGTCTACAAGAGAGAAGATCTACAGCCTCCAGCAACTCCATATCTACCAAGGTGTGAAGAATAGGGATTAAAGAAAGGTGTGAAAAATAGGGATTAGAGAAAGGCAGCTGGCAGGAGGGGCTCATCCCAGGCCTGGAGCTGAGACCAGCCAAGCCTGAAACCACCATGTGGCCAGGATCCAGGGCGGGTGGGAGGAGCCTAGCCTCCCAAGCCACAGCCTGAGTCTACTTCAGAGAAGATCTAAAGCAATCTGCATAAGCCAGGATTAAAGGTCAGTGAAAGTGAGTGAAGCTTTCAAGCTAAATTTGGGAGAGGAAAAGCAGTTCAGCCAATCTACCCCCAGGGCAAGGAAGCAGTGGGGGAAGAGCAGAAACTGCTGTAACCAGCAAATGCCCCCAGTGGGCTGCTTCAGAGCCCCTGGCCTGTGGATCCTGCAGGGGGGCTGAGTCAATTGATCAGAGCCAAGTACTCTTGTGTTGAGTGGCCTAGATCCAGATCGTGGTCTTGGGTGGTGGTCCTGGGGTGCACTTTCAGCAAGCCAAAGCCAGGGGAGGCTGCAAAACCCCCCTAATAGCTCTGGCAGCTGGGAAAACCCCAGCGATTTGGAACAGAGCTTTCCCCCCTGGAAGCAGAGTTTCACAAAGCTAAAAAACAAAAAACAAAAAACACCAACCAATTAATTGACTGCCCAACATGAGGAAAAGGAAGCAAAATAAGAACAGCAATAACACTCTAGAATCCTTTTTTGTGGACAAAAAGGATCAAAGCATGGAACGGAAGACAACACAGTCAGAACTCCCACACCAAATGTTTCCAAGACACCTGAAGAATGCCTAGTAGCTATAAGATAA
>CM053598.1:83934360-84034360 GCA_028646575.1 Pseudocheirus occidentalis
TTTCATTTACTCTCATCAAATCTGGCTTAGGGAAGAAATGGCATAAACTCTAAAATGGGCATCATGCCACACAAGAGAGTAGGGGGCATAAGGATGAGAAGGGGCATGATGGAGGGGAGGGATGCTGCATGCTCACACTTCAATAAAGGGACAGGGACAGGGTAGAGAACAGAACAAGGCGGGGAAGGGATAGGAAGGAGGGACATATGATCACTGTCACAATATGTCCACTATGAAGATGTCCTGTAGAATCATACCTACACAGCCTGTCTTGAATTGGTTTTCCTTCCAGTGGAGGTAGGTGGCAAGGGAGGAAGCAAAAGAATCTAGAATTTAAAGCTCTGCAATACCTGCAACTAGGAATCAAGATATACAGGGGCTGGGATAGGGAGACCCTCCCTGCCCTACCAGAAAGTTAGAGAGCAGACCAGTGGAGGGGCTCTATAGTGGGATCGCTGTTTTGGGGGTGGGGTAGGGGAAAGATGGGGAGAAAATTTTTAACTCAAAAATCTCATGAAAATGAACGATGTAAACAAGAAAACAAATAAAATTTATTACATTAAAAAAAAGGAAAAGACTGATAAAATTGTTTTTAAAAAAAAGGCACCAAGTTTCACAAACACATTCTATTGGAAATTCTGAAGCAGATTCTCCAGTAAATCCTGGCAGAAAAAACTCCTGGGACTAACAAGCTATGGCGAGGTCCAATCTCCAAAGTAAGATACTGGCGCAACAAAACCAGTAGTCCAATGAGAAGTAATCTATCAGTCAGCATCACATATTAAGGGAAAGTCAAAGAATATGTTTTTCATATCATGCATCCTCAGGCAAAGTGAACTTGGAACATCTACCATGACCAGGACAGAAGCATCATCTGTTTTCCTCTCACAGAAGGCAGAAATGGCTTTAGCAGATCACTAACTCTATGCCCTGTCCTTCTAAAAGCAAAGAAATAGTGGTAAGTGAAATTCCTATTCCTAGCATTATACATATGCAATTCTGTCACTGACAAGCAAGGATGATTACAGTTCAGGGATCTGGCTGATAAACTGTCAATATTCTTGTAGCAACTGCTAGTCCAGCTATCTTTAAGGGTCTGTCAGGAATTTCATTACAAATTCTGATGGGGTAACTCAATTCCAGGTAAAATCTGGCAAACTCAGTTTTAATAAAGGTATGGTTTTTATCTGATTCAGGTTATAAAAAAAACCAAACCAAAAAAAGCTCCCCAAACCCCCAACTCATCAGCAAATTTCCCTAAATGAGTTTTAAATTCATAATCTTTTACCTGCTACCCCACAACCCCCAACTTCATGAAGCCTTCTACTCATTTATTTACCAACTAGAAATCTCCCAAGTAAGGCAGCTCACATGGTCACATAAGGCCTTTATTCTTACTGGAAGAAAAACAATGGAAAAAGTGGAACAATGGAAATTTCTTCAGTCATCATTAGGTCTATAACATTCGACAAACAAAAGGTTAATGACCTGATTGGAGGGAGGAAGAAAAAGGTCCATATCTCTCTTGCTAATAATTTGTACTGTTATGGAAGCTCCTAAAGAAACCACCAAGAATGAACCACCATCTTTACAAAAAGCCAAAACATCAGGCTGCCAGATAAATTAATGACTAATGTTAATGTAAGAAAAACTTGTTCCAGAGAAGTTTCAACTTATCTACCTGCAGTATCCCTGGGTAATGTTTTTTACCTCTGGTTTTAATAAAGGCTCAAAAATGGTTTTTTATTCTGGTTATAGTTTCAGGTAAAGAAAAAAAAGTTCAATTGAGGATTCTGTTTGGTTTGCCCACCCACAACATTATATTAACACCCATGCTAAGTTCACTAGGAGAAAAACCAAGATATACCAATGATCTGTTATTACTCATATGTTAATTTAGCAGGTATTTTATAGATCCAGTCAGAGATTCAAAATATGCTTTCATATAGTGTCTGGTGTATAGTAGGCACTTAAAAAATTGATGATGATACTTTTCATTATCTGTTCTATATAAGTGTTTTACCTAGTAATACAGTCAATAAGTCAAGACAATAAGCATTTATTAAGCACTTACTGTATGCCAGTCAGGTCAAGTGCTGAGGATGCAAAGGCAAAAAATAATCCTTGTTCTCAATCTAATGGGGGAGATAGCATGCAAATAACTATGTACAAACAGGATATAGATAAAGGAGAAATAATGAACAGCGGGAAGGCACTAAAATTAAGAATGACTGAGAAAAGTTTCTTGTGAGAAGAGAGATGAGGAGGAAGAGAATTCTAGGAATGGGGACAGTCAATGAGACTACATTGATGAGAAATGGAGTGTCTTGGGAAAGGAACAACAAAAAGTCAATGTCACTGGATCACAGAGTACTTGGGGATGAATAAGGTATAAGAAAACTGGAAAGGTAGGAAAGGGTTAGTTTAGGAAGGGCTTTGAATGCCAAGCAGAAGATTTTGTATTTGGTTGTAGAGGCAATAAGGAGCCAAAAGCATTTAGTTCAATACAGGTGGAGGGGTGTGCGTGTGTGTGTGTGTGTGTGTGTGTGTGTGTGTGTGTGTGTGTGTGTGGAGAGAGAGTGTGAGAGACTGAGTGAGAAAGGGAAAGGGGGGGGGGGAAAGTAGTGAGAAACTTGAGGCCTGGAGCCCAACCAGAAATGTACTGCAAAAGCTGAGCTGGGAGGTGATGAGGGTCTGTATCAAGGTGGTAGTGCAGATGCTACAAACTAGAATCAACAAGACCAGCAACAGATTAAAGATGGGGGAAATGAGAAAGTTTAGGATGATACCTGGGTTGTAATTCTGGGGGTCTGAGATATGGTGCCCTCAACAGTAATAGGAAAAGTTAGGCTTTATGAGAAGGAGAAAGTTCAGTTTTAGACATTTTGAGTTTAAGATATAAATAATCCAGTTCAAGATGTCCAATAAGGAGCTGGAGAAGAGAAACTGGAGAAATTAGGGCTGAATTAATAGATGATCAGCATAGAGATGATAACTGAAGTACTGGGAACTGATGAGACCACCCAGTGAAATTGTACAGAGGGAGAATAGAAGACAGTCCAAAACTGCCTTGGGGGAGGCATGGCCCGGCAAAGGAGAAAGGCAATGTTCAGAAAGTCAACGGTGAACCAGGAGTAATCAGTGTCATGAAAACCAAGAAAGAAGAGAGCGCTCAACAGGGTCAAGGACCACAGAAAGGCCATGAAAGACAGAGATGGAGAAAAGGTCATTAGATATGGGGATTAACAGCTCACTGGTAACTTTAGAGAGAGCAGTTTCGGTTGGATGATGAGGCTGGTACCAGGCTGCAGAGTTGAAGAAGTAAATGACAGAAAAGGAAGTAGAGCCACTGACTGCAGATGACCTTTTAAGGAGTTCAGCCACAAAAAGGAGGAGAGATAGAGGATAACAGCTAGAGTTGATGGATGGACCAGCTAAGGATTTTTTGAGCATCTGGGAGATATGAGTGTTTATTGTTAGGTAAAAAGGAAACATCCAGGAAGAGACTGAAAATTAGAAAGAGTGATGGAGAGGGCAATTTGCTGGAGAAGATGGGACAGAATGGGATTACCTAATTAAATTATCAAAAAAATACAGGGGCGGCTAGGTGGCGCAGTGAATAGAGCACTGGCCCTGGAGTCAGGAGGACCTGAGTTCAAAATCCAGCCTCAGACACTTAACACAAAAACTAGCCGTGTGACCTTGGGCAAGTCACTTAATCCCAACTGCCCTCCAAAAAGCAAAAAAAAAAAAAAAAATACACAGAAGGGGGAAAGTACACTGAGGGCTGAGGCAAGTTGGGGAAGGCTTCCTAGAACAGGCTTTAAATAGGTCTTACAGATATAAACAGAGAGGAATGGCATTCAGGATCAGGAGTGAAGGACAGGATCTCCAATCCTGTGATTAAGAGGAAATTAGTCTGAAATAAAAAGTCTCTTAGTTTCTATTATACATTATTTGCATGATCAAAATCAACCTATGTTAGTGATTTGGATGCTGAGAATAATCTTGAAAACAGTAAACATTCATGTTTGGGTCTTCAAAGTTGCAAAAAGGGCTGCCAGAGCAGTTATCAAGTTTCTACTTACAGGGAGCATAATGAATGTTCTCTGCAAGAGGTACATTGTGCCTTAAGAACATACAAATACCATAAAAGTGCGTAACCTGTCAAAAGGCAGTGGCATCATTTTATCTTTTAACATAATTCAAAATTAGTATTATGGTGTAGAAATAATAAGTATTTAGGCTGGAAGAAACCTTAGAGATAATCTCGACAGTATTCGGGAATCTAAGACTTGCAAGGGACCTCCCTCAGAAACCATAATACAACATGTACCTGGCCAATAACCCCCTCTACATTTTCACTAACAGTAGTCATCAAGTCTCTACTTAAGAGACCAGGTCTTCATATCTAAAAGCCTCATTTTACAGATGAAGAAACTTAGACCCTATTTAACTGATTTGCCTATGGTCACAGAGGTAGTAAAGAGCTAGTTTTTTAAAAGTTTTTTTTTTTTGTAAACAGTATTTTATTTTTCCCAATTACATGTAAAGATAGTTTTCAACATTCATTTTAAAATAAGATTTTGATTTTCAAATTATTTCTCCTTCCCCCCTCCCCAAGACAAGCAATCTGATACAGGTTATACATGTGTAATCATGTAAATATGTTTCCACATTAGTCATGCTGTGAAAGAAGAAACAGAACAAAAGGGATATACCACGTAAAAAACAACAAAAAAAAAAGTGAAAACAGTCTGCTTCAATCTGCATGTAGACTCCATAGTTCTTTCTCTGGATGGGGATGGCATTTTCCATCATGAATCTTTTGGAACTGTCTTAGATCATCATATTGCTGAGAAGAGCTAAGTCTATCATAGTTGATCATCACATAATGTTGCTGTTACTGTGAAGTAGCCAGATTTCTAACCCAGGTCATTTGGCTCTAAATCCAGTATTGCTTCCACTATACCATGCTGAGGATGATGTTTCTCTATCCTTGTCTGCAGGGGGGTGTCATACTCTTTGTGCCAATGTAATTTTTGCTCTCTTCTATGTTCCTAATTGGGTCAGCCATTTGGAAAGCTGAGCAACCATAAGGCTTAGGAGCAGATGCAAGAGAGCAGCCAATTGGGGGAAGCCACATTTTCCAAAGTTACCATCTGAAGCCTGCCTGCAGGTCTTCAAAAGTGCTTATTTATATGCATGCCACACTTTGGTAAATAGGTTCTTCCAGGGTAATGGAAGTCATGTGCCTATATGCTGAGAAGAACCAAATCAGAAAACCCATACTTTCAATTTAGAAAATCTCTCCCTGGTAGATCTCTAAAACTGGAGTGACCAAGTAAAGTACTTTTCCTTCCCTTGAGGTAGTGCTGCTCTCCACTCTTTCCTACAATCTCACTGCTTGTAACTGGACAAGAAAGGCATATTTTTCAATGCCAGCTGGCCATCTTTTTTCTTATCTTCATGCTCAAATGATTGATGGTCCAGGAAAGGCATCTGCATATGAGGCCAGGAGGTCTGTGGGTTGGGGGTCTGATGTGGTTGGGAAAGAAAACATAAAACAAGGAAGTGGAATAGCCAAGATGGGCAGGAGAATTTAGGTGACAGAAATTCACGAGTCTGGTCATTTTCTTTCCAAGTTGGGCATGCCTTTTATTAGGTAAGACAAATATTCTACTCTGAATATTCTGATCATCTTTGAACTAAACAGCAAGGAAAACATTCAAGATTAGAAACTGAGGTTACATTTATAAAGAAAGATGGGGCTTAAAAGAGGTAACTTTGTGGTTCTCTGGTATTCCCTTTTCACTTAGACCATACCTTCTCTCTCTCTCTCTCTCTCTCTCTCTCTCCCCCCCTCCCTCTTTTCACTCCCCCCCCCTGCCATTTCCACCCCTATTTTACTAGAAACTCTAAAGCTGAAACCCTCCTAATTTAGCTTCTGGGACAATAAACCAAAGTCAAGAATGGAAGAAACAGCAGGGGGTACCCTGTGGGAAAACTGGAGTCTCCTAACTAGGAGGGAGGGGGTTGGAGAATGAAGAAATACCCAAGTGCTTTTATTTTCAAAGACACTCTGGGGTCTGTTCTAAAATGAGACTAAAGATGGGTTTGTGTTTGCTTTCACCCAGGGGAAGAAGCGATTACCAACCACTTATCCTGCTACAGAGGAGAGTCCTGTCGAAATTACCCACACCTTCAAAAGGGGTAAATCCCCTTGTGGGATAAGAAACAATTATGGTCTGTTTGGCTTCTGCTTTGGCAGACTGGGATCACTTTCCCCCAAGAAACGAATACTAGCTTTTGATTTCAGACCCTGCAAACTCTGCTAGCCAAACTGAAATGATTAACATGGAGCTGGGAGGGACAGGTAAAGGGTTGCTATAAAATCACAGTCTTTTAAGATACTGGCATCAACAACCAAAAGAGTTAACTCCCTTTGAGGAAATCTCCATAAACATCATATGACGTTTTTCAAGCCTCTTGTCTTTCTGAACTCTAATCCCCCTGCCCAACAACAATAAGAAACCCAACCCCAGTCCAGCCCTAACAATCTCTCATTGGCTGGTGCCCTTGGAAGCACACTCTTTTATTGGAAGCCTCTTCTTTCATTCTTCCACTACAGGATACCAAGAATTTGCCAAGTAACTAAATCAGAAATTGAAAACAAGTCAAGTGTTGGGGACAGAGCCTGTATTTTCCTTGCTGCAGAGTGTTGCATAATGGGCTACAAGTCCTTGAGCTCTGCTTTTTAAAGCTGCTGTGACTTGGAGGCAATTTTCTCTAACTCCGAGATCACATACCTGAAAATGACATCAGTCTGCAGCCTTTATCCTATATGTTCAATACTGAAATTTCGCTGCTGTTGCACTTACCCTATAAATATTCTACTATTTCAAAATTACACGGAACACACATTTTCCCTCCCAATTCTCTTTTGGAAAAATGGCATGCTATAGAAATGAAATGGTAAAGAAGCTTAACATGGATGTGAACCAGTACTATTTCTGTCCATCATACAAATAAGCAGCATGATCTGTCCTACTGATCACCTGACTATATTTCTGAATGGAAAAAGAAAAAAGTTAACCACAAGATAGCAGCTTTCAATATATTTGTTACTTTTGGGTGAAGTATGATCTAATGCACAGAAGATTAATACAAAATACAAATTCCCCAATAAACTACTGGCAATGGGGACTGGCCTTTATTGAGGCATGCTCAATGTGACTGGGTTGTTTGTCATGGGCTCCATGGCAAACTTAACAGACTCCTCTAGGCCCCTTTCTGTTCACATCTCCAAAAGAAGCTATTTTTCTTTGTATTCTTCATTTGAATCTTATTTGGTAAAATAACCAAGCAGGTTATCTTAGAGCTGGGATAAAGGTGGGGGTGTGCACACATAGGCATATATACATATATGTATACATACATATTGTGTGCATATGTGTGTATGTGTTTGGGATTCTATTGTGACCAGATATGCTACAACTTCAGTGTTACAATTAGACCAATTAGAAATGAAACTGTGGAAATAATGTAAGCATCATTCACTTCTAAAAGGCTTTCACAAAGCTCACGCCCTCCCTAAATTTCCAGTGTTCAGAAATAAGCAGGTTTCCATGCAAGACAACTAGAATCCCTTAATAATTTTTGGTTTCTCACCACTTTTTCTTAAATCTATAGTCAAGGGATCTTAATAAGGCTCAGCATACATTAGCTGGATGATTAGTTCATTTTAAATCAAGCCATTTAATAATCATAACTGATGCATTAGACACAAAAGCATGATCTTGTTTGTACTTGAAGGTGTGGTCATGTGTAGCTGGAAATAAAACATGTGTTGATACATATATGTATAATGTATGTGTGCACATATAGGTGTCTGTATCTAGAACATCTAAGATGACTGGAATGAGACATTGCTTTTTTATGTATGACATACTATAAATTTTTGGTTCTCAATAACTTTTCATTTATGATGTCAATACTAGCGACATATTCTTTCTCAGAACATCCAGAATCCCAACAGGCTAAATATTCATCAGGCCCTTATTTCTCAGAGATAAGGATTAACAGGTTAAAGAGACATTAAGAATCAGTTTGTCATCATCAAATATTTACTGAACCCCCCTGCTGTGTCACTGTATTATATACTACCAGGGATTCAAGGATATATAAAATACAGTCAGTTTCCCTTGTCTTCAAGAAGTCATAATCTGGCAATTATTTTCATTGCTGATTAAAAAAAAATCAATGAGTGACAGAGAAACTGAAGATAGCAGAAATTTTCCACGAGGCCACAACCATCCAATTAGGGTAAGGAAAATGTTCTGCTGCTATAAAATATGCATTTCCTGTATCTGGCATTTTATTTCCATCCCAGGTATGGTTCCTTCTAGAAGATGACAGTGGTGGTGATGGGAGGAGATGAAGAAATTACAGAGAATAGTCTTCACCACCCTTCCTCTACCCCCTAGACTTGGTCACAGACAGTCACTGATACACACAAAGGATATGATCAGGTTCAGTGACGACAGAAAGAAATAGCAGTAAATGAAACATGCTGTTTAAATGGTAGGCATAAATACTAATATGCCTCCATGGTTTTTTTTCCCCAATATCCCTTCAATAAGTTGCCTGATATACCAGCTCATCTGTCACCCAAATGCAAACAGATACAAAAGCTTCCAGGAACATGCTATGTTCATATTTTGCTAATGAAATGCCTAGTTTCTAATATCTTGTTATTTATGCAAGTCCAGACCCAAGATAAGAAGGGAGGTCAAATGACTGAGGTCTCAACTCACTTCTCAACTTCCTTTCTTAAAGATGGTAACAAGGTTCCTTGAATCTTTCAGAATGCTGCTGTTCAACTTTCAAGGAGGCAGGTAAAAGTCTAATGGAAAAATCTAAGAATTAAACTACTAAAGTTAAAGAAACTATAAATCACCTAATTATTCTGAAGTGATGCAGAATAAGGATCACACATACAAGTAAAATCCAAAGATAATTTTAAAAAATCTTACTTTCATCATCAATTTCAACTTTTTGTCCTCAATAGAGATTACATAAAAGTGTAAATTTGATCAAAGTTTAATCTGTTCCTATACCCTTGATAAGAATGTGAGAATGGAGAAGGAAAGGAGTTTGATTAATCCAGAAAAGTTTATAAGAATCAGTTATACATATATAAATTCACACTGTTTCAGAAAATAGTTTACTAATCATTTGGAAAACAAGCATTTATTAAATGCTTACTATATGGCAGAGACTTCTCTGGGAATATAAAGAAAAGCAAAAATACTATCTCTGCCCTCAAGGACCTCAACGTGTCCAAATGTTAATAACTATGTACGTAGAAGAAATATAGTCAGATTATAGGGAAAGTAATCTCAGCAGGAAGATATTAGCAGCAAGAAGATTATCATAAGGGGACTTGGGATGCAAGAAGGTAGAAAAGTGAAGAAGATGAAATTGAAGCCAAATTTTAAAGGACCCTAGGCAAACATAGAGAGGAAGAACATTCCAGGCACTAGGGACAATGGGCAAAGTCTAAGCGACAGGAGATGGACTGATATGGGTGAGGAACTGTAAGTAGGCCAGTTATATCACCAAGTTTAAAGAGGGATAGAGTATAAGTATAGTATACTTATAAAGTAAAATACAACTATAAGGATAAGAAGTTGTGAAGGGCTTTAAATATTCAAGGGAAAACTTTATCTGATCTTATGGGTAAATGTGGAGCTATTGGAATTTACTGAGAACTTGCTTTAAGAAAATGACTGACAACTGAATGGTAGCCATACCAGAGAGGAGAGAGGTTTGAGACAGAGATAGCAATGAGGACATATGAGATATGCTGTGAAGACAGAAATCAGAAATCACAAGATTCATCAACAGACTGAAAATGTGGGGTGAGAACAAGGAATCAAGGATGACACTGAAGTCTTGAACTTGGGTGACTTGGGGGACAGTTGCACCATCAACTATAAGAAAGTTCAGGAAAGGAAGCGTTTCAAAGCATTTGGGGCAAGAGTTCTGTTTTAGACATGTTGACTTTGAGATACATATGTCATATGTAGTTAGAGATGTCTAAAAGGCAGTTGGTGATGTGGGTCTGAAGCTCAGGAAAGAGACTGGATCTATATATGTGGGAATCAAAAGCACAGAGTTAAGTGAAGTCACTCTAAGCCACTATGTGATTTTATAATATTTCATTTGAAGTTTTATAAAAGGTTCAGTTGCCATTTGTTAGTAAAGAGTCTGCAGCTTGGAACACGTAAACATATTCTTTAGTATTATCTTGTGTTCATCTCTAAGGAGGAGTTGACATTCAACAACCTTATGAATAAACAAACAAATAAATAAATAAAATCTTATTCCAGAGGCATCTGTTCTTCACTGGAACTCCCACAAGGAGCCCAGATTGCCTTTTAATCTCCAAAGTGATTTAATAGAAATTGCTCACTTGACAGCTACTCTGTACTAGTTTGAGCTCGGTATAAATCCCCTTATAAACTCACTCAACACCCCAAATTCTGGAAAGAGGGACAAATCATGGGAGAAAACAGTGGTAATTTGTTCTAAATACAAAAAAAAGCTTATTTTCCTTTGGCAATTCTTCAGAGATTTACAAAGGCAAGGAAGGTTATTCTTCCTATATGTACAACAGCTCTAGATAGATCAGATAGCTTTGAAACCCAACTTAATGAAACTTTACTGGGGCTATACGGTAGAGAAGTTACTTTGGGATTTAAAAAAAATCTTTCCCATCAATTTGGAAAGCAATGAAAGATTTTCTCCTTATTAACATTTTTCTACTGTTTGGCCTTTTGTTGGTGTTCATCCTGATGTTGGCAGCCGCCTTTTGCTGATTTAACGGTATGAAGGGGCAGAGAAGTGCTGTAGTCCAAAAGAGAAAACATTCTCTCACAGGGGCTGGGAAGGCAATCTGTAATCACAACAGTAGCTACTTGTTAATTTTCTGTTTGAAACACAGTGATGTCAATAGTATTGCACCCTGCCAGCTACCATGGGGTAAAGTACATTCTGAAACCAAAACAAACTTCCTACATGCTGGCAAGTCAGGCTGAAGATACCATGATGAACTGCTGGAAGATATCACCTCTATTTGTGTGTGTGTGTGTGTGTGTGTGTGTGTGTGTGTGTGTGTGTGTGTGTGTAAAACATAATGAGCACAATTGTAATCTTTTGCAATGACCTCCACTGTTGACTTTCTCATATCTCAGGAGGATTTTTTGGGTAAAGGGGAGAGAATATGGTTAATGATCTCTAATATAATGGTGAGCTTCAGTAAAAATGACACACTCAAGGAATGTCTGGTAATACAATCGTTCATTTAAAAGCACCAAACCAAAATAGCATAAACTCCCAAAGTCAGTTTTACTAGTGAGATGGGAGTGGTCTAATTACTTACTTAAGAGACTAATAAACTCTTTGAGAAAAATACAATGTTTAAATAGAGCTTCTTGGTCTGGAGCAGTGGTTCTCAACCTGTGGGTTATGTTCCATTTGTAACAATGAAAATACATCCCACATATCAGATATTTACATTAAGATTCATAACAGTAGCAAAATTACAGTTATGAAGTAGCAACAAAAATAATTTTATGGTTGGGGGTCACCACAACATGAGGAACTGTATTAAAGGGTTACGGCATTAGGAAGGTTGAGAACCACTGGTCTGGAGGAAAAATACACACACATAACACTACACACACACTCCTCCAGAAACTGAACTTTCACAATTACACTGAATATAAGTTATCGTGAGCGGCCACTATGCTCACCATTGGCAGAAGGTAAACAACTTAATGCTACTGGACTTTTTTTTAAACCAGTCCTTTTTAGCACAACTACTATAAAATTTAAATGCCTTTCGTGTATTCTTCCAGATGGTGATATTGGTACCTACAAAATCTGAACAGCGTAAAAGTAATGAAAAGGGGTCATCTCCCAATCAAATCCATTTTTGTTCACTGTGCACTATGAGAAAATGTAACTAACAAAATTTCAAATCTGCCACAATGCTGATCCTAACAGAAAAGTTGCAGTGTTAAGTTTTACTTCTAAAGCACACAACTCCAAGATTCACTTTGGTTGTCTAGATCAAATTTTCTTGGTGACCTGGCAACAGTGCTCAGTGGAACAGTTCCTATTTGAGAGTTACATTTGGGGATGGCTTTGTACAAACACCTGGCACCCATCCTAGGCATGCTCTCCTCTGATAAGGCAGACATTTTTTCAATACTGAATTGGGATGGTAAAACAATGGCAGACCTGCATTTTTAGGTAGGATAATAGGAATCATACTGCAAAACAAACAAACAACCCCCCCCAAAAAAAACACAGGCAAAAAAGCTTTATTTTTTAACCCACCTGAAAATGAAAAGCCTTTAACAGATGAGCAGTAATAACACTAGTCACCACACAAGGCAATCTTGCAATTAATAAAAAGCTGTATTACAATTTATGACCAGGTTCTCTCCACTGTAATTGGTATCTTTTATTTCATTTTTCTAAATCCAATGTTAAAATCTTGTCCTCTGGATATAAGTACAGGAAGAGATAAATGAGACCTGATCTCAATATTATTATTTACATTTTTTAACATCTCTGGAAATGTTGCCTTCAAGGTGTAAAGTCAAAAAGAGATGTAGAATGAAAAGCCTCAATGGATATAAATTTTTATCTCTTGATTCTGCCAACAGCTCAACATGGTAGATCTGCAAATTCTGCAGTTTCATGCTTCAGGGAGTGCCCAATTCTTCACCAAATGTAAGGAAGAATAAAAATTCTATCTCTATTCACCAGAGAAAACAACTTGGGAAGATGATGGTCATCTTTACCCCAATATAGCCCAAACAAACAGATGGACATCGACGTTGTTTCCATAGAAAGTGGCAGAGCTGGAGAGTAGGGAAGTTTGCCCAACTTGGCTAAATTTCCTTTCATATATTAAGGGCTGAAAGTCCTAAAACATCTTTCAGGACCACCAGTCTCTTTCATCTCACAGAACAAAGTGGTGCTTTGAAAACATGAAAAAAAAATGAAGCCTAATGGTAATTCAGTATTTTCTTTCCAAGAGCCCCAACATTTACACAACAAAGCAACCCATTCTGACCATTTCTCCACCTTTATCTGAGCACAAAATTCCCACTGGCTTTCAAGGGAGTACCAGGAGCCCAGTATTACCAGAGTGCTCTTTAGGAAATGTCTTCTCCATTACCAAAATAGCAGTTCTGCTATGCTGCTCAACTTTAACTAAATTGTGACAAGTGTTTACAAATATTTTAACTGTAAAGATGAAATTCTCTATGGAAGGATCCTTATTTAGTAAATACTGGAATTTTTACAACAGCTATGTAAACTACAAGCTGTTCTGAGGCAAGATCAGGGTGGAATAAATGAAAAGAAAGGAGGCCATACGAACTTTAAAATTACCAAAACAAGAAATGTTAGAAGAGATGAGGACCTTGATCAATTTGCTTAAGATTTAGTTTCTATTAGTGGCACTGAAGGATTATTTATAGGCTAGTATGACAGCTTGAGTTTGTACAAAATATCTGAATACAGGAACACTGGCTCGCCTCCTTTTGAACCCAGCTGTGTCTTGCTAAGCTTACCTTCCTTATTTTCCTTAATGAGCTTCAGCTGTGGACAGCTCCCAGTTGCAGGGGAGCATTTCCTATAAGGGAAAGAGTTGTACCTGAGTGGGTTTGGCAGGTCATTTTCACTGACAATACTGTAAGGGCTGGAAGATTTTTAGAAAAAGTAGAGGAATGGTCCATGTACAAATATTCCTTTTGCTTTAAATGACTGCCTACCATTTGTGTGAGCACCAGCACAGCAGATTTGTTCTATTTTGTTTTTGTTTTTCCCCAGCAGGCAGAACTAGAAGCACTAGGTAGCTTAGATTTGATGTAAGGACAAACTTCCTAACAACTGGAACTGTCAGAAAGTGGAATCAGCTGCCTCAAAAGCAGGTGGGTGCTCCTCCTTTGGAGGTCTTCCAGCAGAAAGTGGATGATCACTTCATAGGTGTTAAATTGTAAGAACTGCTTTCATGTATGGAGTGGATTAGATGGTCTCAAAGACCCAATCAACTCTCAAAATCTGTGATGCTGTGATAATAGGAAAATGCAAAATAGACCTTGGATTAGTCCTAAAAAGAGAAACATGCTCCTCTATGAACAGTTACCCCATGACCAAGTCTTTCCTGATTAGTCCCAACCCATATTGATCATCTGCCCTGAATTTCTATTGTATTTTAGCATGCACCATACAATTTAGCACTTAATTATATACTGCCTTGTCCTGTTCTCTAAATTGTTTCATATACATGTGTTTTTTTCCCCTAATGAATTGCCTCAAGGAGAAGAACAATGCCTTCTACTTCTGCATTCTCCATAATGCTTTTAGCATACAGGCCCTTAATATGTGTTTACTGATTGATAAAAAATTTTAGAAGTCCTTTGCAAGAGACCAGAAATGAGCTGCTGCTACAAACTCTGCCACTTCCACCAAAGATCCCAAATGAGAAAACATTATCTCGTGGTTGTCAATAGCACTGAATTGTTAGAAGACCCAAAAAACAGCATGGACATCTGGTTGCTATTACTTGGAGAAGGGCAGCTTGAATTAAAAGAAGCCAACAAAATAAAAAATTATCTTTCAACAGTCTCTCCCTTACCTCTCCCTGTAAAGAGGAAAAGTTAAAAGTTAAGTGACAATTTGGTGGAAAGAGTAATATTAAAAGATGATGTTCTCCCCCTAAATATTGCTTTGAGAGAGGGTATAGACACCCAATATTTCTAGCACAGAACTAATGACAACTTGACCAAAAATGGAGAGGTACCTCTGAGAAACCACTAGCTAAGAAGGGAGAATGGGGCCACTCTGGAAGTTGTGTCTACTAAGTTCCCAGACTATCACTTAATTCGAGCTGCACTTTTTCCATTTTCAAATGACATCTATCTATGTGGCAGCACAATCCAGCTTATAACATCATTCCTCCAGAAGTACTGCTTTATTATGAAACATGATTTCAAATGTGAACCATTTTCAAGGTAATAAACAGTCCTCAAGTTATTTACCAAACCATTTTATTAAATAAAAATAGTTAAATTAATTACTGCTATGTGTGATTTTGAAGGGAGAGGCATCTTATTACAGTTATTTCTAATCCCTCCTTTTAAAAAAACCTTACCTTTATAGAATTACATAAACTTTGCCATTTAGGAATTTATGTACATAAGTCATCTTTATTCTTCAGAAAAAGAAAACTTGGTGAAATCTCAGGTACAATGAAAAATTACCAACCAATATCTTTTCTTTTAAGCATAGCAGACAAGAATGTACAATATATAATTATTTCAAAAATATCCAGTAATATTCAACAGAGCAGGAGCAAGTTAGCTTAAATATAAACACTTTACACTCCAAATTCACTAAAATAGTTACAGAACACTTCACATTTCACAACCTCTCATTATCTTTTTAAAAACCATTTTACATTTTAAAAGCATTCCAAACTTCCAACTGTTTTTGTAAGTAAGAAACAGAAATTCTATTCTGGCTATTCAAGAATGGCTCCAGATGAATACTTACGCGTTACTCAATATATATACACCCAATATATATAAACCACCTGGTAGTATACTTTTAATGGCAAATTCTTAAGCTAGAAACATTTATGGAAATTCACTAATTTATTCTTCTTAATACTATGTTTTCCTAAAATTCCTCATTCCAAACTAAAATACTTTGAAACTTTTCAAAGAACAGTCTTAAATCTCTCCAAACCTTCTCCTAGCTGAATTAAGTTAACCATGGAAACTTCCACAAGGATATCTAACTTGTTCAGTTTATTCTGTAGGATTAATTGTTTTGAATTATATGTCTACTCCAATAAGCCAAGCTCAAAGATTTGAAGTAGGACTGTGAATACAACTACGGATGAGGAAAGCATTGAGATGCCTAAAACCCTCAACAAGAGAGAGCTGGCATTAGATAATATGTAACTTATAGGATTCTCCAGAAACACATACACAAAATGTACCATAAAAATTTGTCACAGGATTTGTTATTTATGGTCAAATTCTCAGTGACAGAATTCTGGGTCTGCTTAACCAAGTCAAATAGTGAAACTAAAAGCACCAAGCCAAGAGGCCCTTTCCCATGCCACCACACACCAGAAGAGGTTGTATCAGGAAGCAAGCACAATCACCACATATTTCCTAAGTGGGTCATATTACCTATAATATCCTGTTGGGATAAACTGTGCTCTCTGAAGCAAGAGTGGAGATCAAAAGAACACATCTAAAGAACAAAACTCTTTTCCTTGGAAGGGGAAGATATTTGCAGGGAAACACATCACTTCAGTGTGTGCCTCCTTGAAATATTTCCTATTCTGAAGAGGCAAACTTCACAGAAAACAAAATCACTGCTACTTGTTTGACTTGGCATTCAGTTGTCTTCTCTAAACTTAAGAAAAGTGGAACACAGCCTATCTTGAAAACATTATTCTATTAGGTCGACAAACATTTATTGAGTACTACTGCACTGAAGGTACTGTAATAGTCAGAAGTAAGGGTTTACAAAGTTGCACAAGACAGTCTCAGCCCTTAATAAACATATGATTTATGAAAAATAAATACAGAACATTACAGTATAAAATAATATTTTAAGTGCCATTAAAGTGGTTTAAAATCTCCAAAGATAAGAGTTCAAAGGCATGAGAGATCACATCAGTCTTAGGGATTCATGGAGAAAGTCGCATTTGAGTTGGGAATCTAAGGACAGGTAGGATTTCAAAGTGGAGACTGGGTGGGAAAGAAGAAAAAGGGGTGAGACATTCCAAATGGAGGAAGCAACATAAACAAAAATCCCAAAAAAGGAAAATGTAAGTAATGTACAAGGAACAGAAGGTAGTTCAGTTTAGCTGGAGCATAAATCACACACAGAACAGTTAAGATATATCATGTTCTCCACGTTCAGGCTGCAGTTACCTAATGCCTTCCTCCCCCACCTCCCACTCCTACCCTCCATCATTCTCTCTTTTTCCAAGGTACCTGATTTTCAGTCTTTCTACCTCAGCCCTTGTCCTTACACTTGTGAATTTCAATATACATGTTTGTGTGCCTTCAACCACCTTGGCTTCCCAGTTTATCAACTTCCTTAGATCTCATGTCCTACAGCATCTCTCCACACACAAGGGATGGTCTCACAATCATCCCTAAGTGTTTAACTCTTATGATCAAGAAGTTAAATTCTTCTGACCATAACTTGCCATTCAATCTGTTCCTGTGCCTCATTCCTCTTATAAATTTCAAGTCACCATCCCCACTCAAGTTTAATTTTCTTTCATTCTCAATCCTGACTCTACAGTTAATGAGTTTAACTATAGTATCTTCTTCTCTTGAATCTCCTTTTCCCTGTCCTATAACTTACTACTTACACTCTGCTAAATCTTAACCTTGGATCACTTCCACCATCTGCCTTCTCTGTTCTGACTCACATACTGTTTACAAAGACGCATGTATCATTTTAAAAAATCCTTCAATTGACTCTACTATCCCTAAATTTATCTTACAGTACTCTTCTTTTTTCACAGTCAAATTCTTAGAAAAAGATGCCCATACTTACTGCTCAACTTCCTCTCTTTTGACTTTTCAGCCCCTTGCAATCTAGCTTCTGATCTCATCACTCAACCAAAACTTCTCTTTTCAAGGTAAAACAATGATCTCTTACTTGCCAAATCCCATGGCCTCTTGAAGGAAGGAAACAAATATTCATTAAGGACTTACTAGATATGCTGGGCACTGTGATAAACACTGGGATACAAGGACAAGCAAAAACAAAGACATCTCCCTTCAAGAAATTTAGAGCCTAATGAGAGAAAACAATACATAAAAGGAATCTATCTAAAGAGGAGGGATCCAAAACAAGGATGAGTAGGGAAAGAAGTGGTACCCAGCATGTAGGCATGGTTCTGAAGTCCAGAAAGTCAGGGACAGACAGGATGGAGGAAAACTGACCAGGACCCTTCATAAAATGGAGGTTCCAGGAGAAGGAGGAGAAGGAGAAGGAGGAAGAGGAGGAAGAGGAGGAGGAGGAAGAGGAGGAGAAGGAGGAGAAGAAGGAGAAGGAGGAGAAGGAGGAGAAGAAGGAGGAGAAGAAGAAGGAGGAGAAGAAGAAGGAGAAGAAGAAGGAGAAGAAGGAGAAGAAGAAGAAGGAGAAGAAGGAGAAGAAGGAGAAGGAGAAGAAGAAGAAGAAGAAGAAGAAGAAGAAGAAGGAGGAGGAGGAGGAGGAGAGCGGGAGGAGTGCAGTTGTGGAAGGATATTGCCTAGTGAACAGTACATAGAGGTGGCAGCATGTTCCAGGACAAGGAGGCTGTAAGCATTAAAGGAAATGCAAGATGAGACAGCAGTAGAGGCTTTGAAGTCTAATGACTTTGAAGTCCAAAAAGTCAGGAACAGGGCTGGGGGTGAAACAGAGGCAGGCTGGCTTGGCTCCTTCAGGGAAACTTCAGGAAGAATGCACCAATGGAAGAAAAGAAGGAGGGCTCTTGTCCGAACCCATCCTTCTTGACATCTCTACAGCACCTGACAGTATTGATCACCTTATCTTCCTGTATATTCTTTCATTCCCTGGATTGATGGGACACTGTTCTCTTCTGGGTCTTCTCTTACCTGTCTGCCTGCTCCTTCTTAAATTCCCTTGATAGATCATCAACTATGGCCCATCTCCTACATATGGGTATACTCTAGTCTTCTGTCCTGGGACCTTGCTCTCTTGTTTATCTTGGTTCCCATGGCTTCAACTCTGCAGATAACTCCCAAATATACATATTCAGCCCTTATCTTTGAAGTTTCAGTTCTTCATCACCAACAGCCTATCGAACACTTCTAACTGGATGCCCCAGAGACCTTTTTAACTCAACACATTGAAAGGAGAGCTCCAAACACTGCCCTACTGCCCCAAAACTTCTCTTTTTCTGTTGAGGGTACCACCATCTTTCTAGATATCCAGTGTCACAACTTTTAAGTTAATCCTCAACCCTTCCCTCTTCTTCACCTTTCCCTGCTCATATCCAATCAGTTATTAAGTATTATTAATTATACACACAAATACATCAAATTTGTTCCCTTCTTTCCATTCACATGACCATCACCCCAGTTCAAAAGCCCTGATCATATACTGCTTGGACTATTGCAATAGCCTCTTAATTGTTCACTGTACCCATAGTCTCCCCCTCTTTCTAACACAGCATTCACATAAATATCAAACTGATATTCCTAAGGTGGAGGACTAACATCAACTCTTGCTCAAAAAGCTCCAGTGGCTACACATTGTCTTTGGGAACAAAACACAAAATTTCTGTTTGGCATTTAAAGTCCTTCACACATGGCTCCAGCCTCTTTCTTTCATGCACTCCATATTCTAGTCAAATTGTCCTTGCTGCTTTCTCTTGATGACATACCTCTCGATTCCATGCTTTTGCACAGGCTATTCCCATGCCTGAAATATACTCTCCTCCTCTCACTTCCTTTTCTTAGATTCTCTAAAACTCCTTAAGGCTCAGCTCAAATGCCATCTTCTATCCTGACACTCTCACTGTTAATCTTTCACCTTGAAAATTACTTTGTAAATACAAATTCGCTTTGTTATTACTTATCTATGTTTATGTTATTTGTCTCAATAGAATATAAGTTTCTTGAGGTCAAGGACAGTTTTGTTTGTCTTTGTATCCCCAGCACAGCTAGGATAGTATCTGGCAGACAGCACAGGCCTAATAATTGCTTATAGAATAAATGTCACACTAATAAGTTTAGAAGACTTTGCTGAATGTAGGTAATGGAAATTCACTGAATATTTTTGAGCAAGAAAGTGAAATAATCATACAGGTGCTATACGAAGATTAATATTGTAGTTGTATATATGGGAGAGAGAAGATGAGGGAGAAACCAGAAATAAAAACAATAAAAATAGCTATGAAGCTGGGCTGACAGTCTAGAAATTAACAAAATTAAACTATAATATTGTCTTTAAAATTGTTAAGGGTAAGATGAATGTAATAACTACTGGAAATGAAGAATCAGTAGGAGTAGGTGACTAACTGGAAGTAGGAGAATTAAGAAAGGATGAGAGGTCAAAGTCAACTCTAAGATTGTGAACTAGGTGGCTCTAAGAATGATAGCATTAGTAATAGAAACAGGAAAGTCAAGAAGAATAGGTGGTTTGGTAGGAAACAAATTAATCCAGTTTTTAATAACCCCTAATATACTACTCAGAAATCCCCTGTCCACTGACTACCCTGATCTGAGGTTTGCAACAGAACTCAACTATGCCAACTTCTTCATTGCCCCACAGAATACCAAAATGCCCAGGCTCGGATTACAACAAGCAGCACTCTAATATAATAGTATTCAGCCAGAAAACTTGAGGAAGAGATGGCACTGGAGCAGGCCATCATAATGTGTGATACTCCACTTAGGCTGAGAGAGAGGAGACTGGCATCTTATTAGGGCTGTCTTCACCCTTCTGAAGTCACTTTGGGGCAGAGACTAAGGCTGGTGAAACATCAGTTCCCCAGTGTTGGATGACACTGAGATAACTTTTAAAGTCCAGGACCTGGGGTAACCATCATCAAAGAGAAAAGGAGTCTTAAAGTGAGCAATAGAAGAATATAAGGGGAAAATTACCGAAATTACCAAAGATACCAGGAAGAAGAAAATTAGCTGAATAACTGAAGCATAAGCAGATAAACAAATAGGGAGGATATCAGTAACATGAGAAAATATGGTCTCCAGATCTAAAAGAGCGAATCCAGAGCTAAATGAGTCCAGACATTAATAAACATATATTCTTTCAAATTTATCCAAATGAAAATGAATCAAACCTGATGAGGCAAAAGACCCTGCGGATTTCCAAGACAGAAAGGAACCACAGCAAAATGTTTCTGAAAGACTTAAAAGAGAAGTAGGAATTGTGAAAGCAGACTTTATGACCCATTCAGTAAAGAAGAGGAAAACTTCAATCCATCGTGGTAAAACTCACCAAAGAGACAAATAAGAGAACAACTGATTAGGAATTCAAATATATAGCAGGGGATAATCTGGGAGAAGAGAAGCAAAAAGCAATAATACAGGCCTCTATAACTTAGGATAAGAGATAAAAGCTGAAGATAAAAGATTTGGAACTTATCCCCTTACAACTGTTAACCAAATATTAGAGCAGATGAGATCACTGAAGGAGATCATGAGATCATGAAGCAAAAGAGTCCACTGACATGTACCAAGCTGACTCTGACATGTACCAAGCTGACTCTTTCTGTTTCATGAAGAGTTTCAAGAAAGAAAGTTAACAACATCAAATGCTACAGGGTCAAGATAGGGACTAAGAAAAGACCACTGGATGTTTGTGATTTCAAAGTTCCTGCTGATAAGGACAGAGTGATTTCACTAGGGTTGTGGTGGTGAAGTAAATGGTGGAAAATAGAGAAAATGGGTACAGATTATTCTTCTGAGTATTTTGCTAGTAGAGGAACAAGGAATAACAGGTTACAGAGTAGGGTTGTTTTGTTTGGTTTCTAAAGAGTAACTAAGGCATATTTGTAAGCAGAGGGAAAGGAGTCAGGGGAGAAGGAGAGAAAAAAGACATAAGGGGGGAAAAGGGACAATAGATGGAACAAGGGGTAAAGGGGCAGCTAATAAATTTTGGGGATGAGTTATATTAGCTGAACTCTGATCTGTTTGAGATGATAGGTAGGACCATTACCTGTTTTGTATTTTCTCGGCTCTCCGTTGGCTAAAGGAAGGCGAAAGTTACTTAGCAACACATTATCTTGTAGTAATTGTGCATGGAATATTACGAACTACCATGCCACCACAAAACTTCATGACTGGGTGTAAGCCTGGTATTGAAAGAATGGCTCAATGAGCATCATTAAATTGGGTGTGTTCTGAAAAGAAGATGCCATTCTCATCTGGGGCCACCAGATAACAAGACACATTCAGGAAATGGGGTGGTGGTGGAGGTTAGGATGGGTAGACCTAGTTCTGGATAACATTAGATTAGAAAGCTTACTTGTATCTGTCATTCTGGGACTGGGTAGATGTTTTTGAAAATATACACTTCTAATTATATTAACCTATTGTATTGTTTTATGAAGTTATATAATCTCTTTTTTCCTTGGCAAGTGAATTCTCTTGTGGTCTAGAGGGTATAGAATATGTTGGGTGTAAAAGGAACTAAAGGTTAAAAAGAATTAAGCACCTAGACAGTGGCATCAACCAAGGAGAGGAGAGATAGGGAATTAGGACTTAACATCTAACAGTTCTCTGAAAACAAACCAGGACAGCTCAGAGGCCACTAAAGACCAGGAGAATCAGTGATCTTAGCTGAGGTTCAGATAGGAGGGAAGTTTAGAAAAAAGTGAAAGGTGAACCCTTCAGGTGAGAAGGCAAATATTCTACCTGAAGGTATCCCTGGAAACTGACAGCTGGTCAAAGAAGCATTACTAAGGACCAGGGTTGGATTTTTCATCTTTTGCATAAGGTCCTGAGGAAAATTTGAGAAAATGGAATCAAAGTCACCAGTAGAAAAGTTAATCTTGCAAAGGAGGAGAGGCAGTTCTTCAGAAGCAGGAAAGGTGGATGGGGGAGCAAAAATCTTAACAGTAAAAAGGAGATTTTTTTTTCCAGTAAAATAGACATCAAGGTCAAATGCTAGAAGTGAGTGGAGGTAGGGGTGGGGGGCCTGAGGAACATGGCCAAAGTTTCACACAGTCACTGTGAGGAATGCCATAGAGAGGTTAGCATTAAAAAAAAAGAATGCCAAGCAGCCATGAGGTCCAACTGAAGTTAACATTAATTTCTAATAATTTCATGACTTTCTCCAGCCAAAAGTTCACAGGAGCCTGTGAGCTTAGGGAGATGAGGGTGGGGTTAGCCCAGGTGGAGAACTGGCAGAAGATCAAGGGGGAGGGGTATGGAGCACGGTGAATACATCTAGAAAGAAAAGTATTTGTTCTCTGAGCAGAAAAGAATAGAGAGCTAAAAAAACCAAACTTGCTTTCAGTTATTTCCTCTTCAAGTTGTTTACAATCAAATATTTAAAATAAACTCAGGCCTTCCTTCCCCAAGTTGTGTGCCACGGCAGTGTGATGTTCATACATCATCCGGTGATCCCTGAGGCTTGTTAAACTGAATGATACAATGCAACAGTATGACAGAGTTGCCACCAAGAAAGCTGATTTCTGGGATTCAAGCAAATGTAGACTACTCAGAAAACAGTGATACTTTGGAAACATGACCTGTAGCTGAAGCACAGCACAATTTACACATCAATTTAGGTTCTATTTCCCTGTGTACTACTAGTGGGGTTTGTTTTGTTTTGTTTCAGACAGGGAACTCAGAATTAATTTTTGTGCATGTCAAATATATGGCTTTATATGAATACATAAGAAAGCATTTTTAGTTTAACAGCAAATACTTGGATTTTAGAGAAAAGTCCAGTGTTTTTCAAAATGCTTACCGTTAATCAACTTTTTAATAAAATGGGCCCAAGGCACTGTAGTTCTAGCAGTATGTGTTAATACAGATATTTTATAGCATATTTTTCCTAGAGCAATCAGCCAGAGCATAGAAATTTGAGTATCAATGGATCTCTGCTTCTGAAACTAATTTTTCCCCTAAATTACTTAATCAACTTAGCCCTTTCTTTCCAAATACAACTTTCTTTTTAAAATTAGGGGTGGGAAGCAGAATTCATGATAGTTCAAGTTTCCAAAATGGTTCATTTAAAAGTTATATCTGCAATTATTGAAGTTAGAATGCATAACCACAGAAATTTAGAACTAAAAAGAACTTCGGGGGATCATCTAATCCCAGCCACCTACCCACTGAAAAAACAGTGTGTTAAAATGAAAGTGATTTAGCTCTGGTCACATGGCTAATCAGTGGCTTTCAGAAATAGAACTTAGACCTCCTGATTCCAAACCCTGTGCTGTTTCACCGTTCTGCCTCTCTTCAAGGAAATGGCTAATACTTTATCCCCATAAAATTTTGAACAAGCCCCTGCAGAGGAATCCAAGCATTCCTTCTGACAATATGATCTGGGGGCCCATATCATTTACATCTACTGTCCTTCAACACTAGTTTCCTTAAAAAGGGTATAACTTACAACTAAGAGGTTTTAAGGTCATTCAATATCAACTTAAAAAAAAATATATATATATATATGCACATACACATACATACACACACAGCATGAAAACAATAAACTCTACTTGTGGTTCAGTTTTGGACTAATTATTTTTAAACTAAGTTTATCTTCATAATATTATTGGTTAGCAAGTACCCAGATTAAGAAGCTATGTTCTCACTGTCATCCTCTCTTAGCACTAGTAGCCTCCCCATGTGGTTTTTCACTACTGACACCCATGAGTTTTTGGGTAGCTGTTATTCAACAGAGTGAGTGGCATATGCTAAATAAGCATGAGATAATTATCTCTCGCTACTAGATATCAAGATATCAAGGGTCCTGATCCTTAATTCTTGTATGCCTAAGGGAAAAGGAATGTCTCTTGAAAGGTTTGGTTAAGGTTCCAACCTTTGCTGACCTTGTAACACAGATTTATCATAGTTAAGTGCCTTTGTGTTCAAGACTTTGAGTAGCTCTCCACAAGACCCCTTGGGGAATACTAAGTAGCCCAGGGAAATATACACAGAGCCCTAAAAAGAAAGAAAAAGCCACTCATCTGACCTTTGTAGCTATACTGATCTGTCACAACAAAGGTCCCACTTGTCTCCAGCTCTCTCTGTACTCTTAAGGATTATCATGTTCTGCACTGGCTGTATTATTGGGGATAGTCTCACAAACAACAGTAAGGAAAACCTTGCTTCTTTTGCCTCTTGTGTGGTAACTGCAGGCAGTCCCAGAATGGAACTGAGCCTATTGACTGGAGCTGCTACCTACCCATTCCCCACATTCAGCTGTACTAGTTTTCGTTTCAAATTGACACCTATCTTCTACAAAGCACGTCTCTAGAAATGGCTGAAAAATGCTGGGGAAGTCCCTTTTTTGCTTAAAAAAAAAAAAAAAGGTCAGAATCATAGGAACACAAGAGTTAGCACTGAAAGGGTCATGAGGTCATGCAGTCCAACCTCCTCATTTTATAAGCAAGTCATCAGAGGCCCAGAGAGCTTCTGCCCAAAGTCACACAGGAAGTAAATTAATTGCAGAATCAGGATTCAAACCAAGGGCCTCTGACTCCAAATCAAGACTCTTTCCACTGCTTCTACAATGCTCACCTTTCTGCCTGTCACAATATTCTAAGTGCAGCTTATAAATGCTAGAAAGCAAGGCCTAGATAAAAATGGGGATTTCTTTAAATGGAGAAAATAAATTTGGGAATTGCTACTAAATTTGTGGTGAAAAAAAAATCCACATACATATTATTCACAACCAATCATTGTTTATCAGGTTTATGATTATTATTTACAAATCATTCTAAAGAAAATTTAAAATTTCTTTTATACTTTAGAGTTAGTAATTAAACATTGTTAGTATTTTTCTACCACACAAAAGTTAAAAACTTCAGGGCAACAGTAGGAGTATACAGTTTTATGGGTTAAACACAATCCTAAAAACACGTTTATGTAAACTAAACTTTTGAACATCAATTAATATTTTCAATGTGCTAAAGTATATGCTATTAAAAAGAATTCTCTTATTAATTTTCACAATAGTAAGCCAATAATTTCCTGGCTTTTCTTTAGAGTATGAACTAGTCTGACATATCTATTTTCATATCATGTTTTCTCACTAAAGTACACTTGTAGAGTTATAGCCAGTAGAGCAGCATTTCAATAAAACTGATAGATCTTTCATATACCTTCAGTATAGAATCCCCGCCACCTGTTACTTAAGGTATGATATGACTTATATATGCTCCAGAGATAATTCTAGCAAACTTATCTTTTTTATCCTAGCACCTAGGAGTCTATTTAGATCTAGGTCTCTCTGACTTTCTTCCAAAGCATGAGTTAAGCACTCTCTAAAACTAAAAATCTTGTAAAAGGCAATTCTTTGTTGTTGTTTTTTAAAGAAATTGAAAAAAAAATTATACTTCAATATGCACTTGGTTCATCAGTTCTCTCTCTGGAGATAAATAGCACTTTTTATCATGAGTCTTTTGGAACTATCTTGGATCATTGTGTTGATCAGAGTAGTTAAGTCTTTCACAGTTGATCATCATTATAATATTGCTGTTACTGTGTACAATGTTCTCCTAGTTCTGCTCACTTCACTCTGCATCAGTTCATACAAGTTTCCCAAGGTTTTTCTGAAACCATGCCCCTTGTCTTTTTTTTTTTAAATAGCACAATGGTATTCTGCCACAATCTTATGTCACAACTTGTTCGGCAATTCCTTAATTGATGGGCATCCCCTCAATTTCCAATGCTTTGCCACCACAAAAAAGAGCTCCTTTATAAATATTTTTTGTACATATAAATCCTTTTCCTTTTAAAAAAAATCTCTCTGACATACAGACCTAACAGTGGTATTGCTGGATCAAAGGCTATTCACAGTTTTATAATCCTTTGGAAATAGTTCCAAATTATTCTCCAGAAGAGTCAGACTAGTTCACAACTCCACCAATAGTGCATTAGTGTCCCTATTTTTCCCACATCCCTCCAGCATTTGTCATTTTCCTTTTCTGTGTGTATAGGGCAATTCTGAGAGGGCTGTGGAATATAGAATATGACATTACAGTGTCTTTGAGGCAGACTCCGTAATCTTGCAGCACACTGAGCTGGGGCTTGGGAGTAGGACAGCTAGTGCTGATGTGCTATTTCTGACAAAGGTCAATGCTGCTGAAGCTTCATAACTGCTTACAAACAACTGCAGTGATTTGATGGAATAAAATGCATTTTAGAAGTACTATGTTGTCTTAGCTATGCTGCCTCAATTAATCATAAAACTTTCAATCTATAAAACCTGCTTGTTACTTGATCTTTAGTATAACCTTTAATTCTAATTATCAGGTCCCTATAACTGCACTCTGATGGCTATTTTGAGGTTGATTACATGCATGCAGCATTTCTGCCCCTTTAGAAAAACAACTAAATCCTTTTATAACAAAATGAATCGGTTACATGCCGATTTTTAACAAAAAAATGAGAATACTAAGCATTCTTTTCTGGTGTTCATCCTCTCAGAGATATGTAGCATTTCAAAGCTAGATATCTAACTCCCTCCTTTTTCCAGATGGAGAAATGGAGGCTCCAAAAAAGGTTAAGTCACTTTCCTAAAATTAGGAAATGTCACAAATTATACAGTTAATTTATATGGGGCCACATGACGGATCTCAGAGTCACAAGACCTAATTCTGAGTTGTTTTATTAAGGATTTATTAAGCCAGACACTGGGTTGAGTGCTGGGGATACAAAGACAAAAAATAAACAGTATCTGCCTTCAAAGGAGCTCACATTCTTTGGAAGATGCTAAACAAATTATTACTCTTATTATGAGCCAACATTATTTGTTAGAAGTGTAAGCAGTACACAGTGAAAGCATCATATTTGCAGTCAGAACACCCAGGGGTTCTAGCACTGGTTCTCCTATTTACCACTTGTGTGATTTTCACTATCACTTTAACTCTCTGGACATCAGTTTCCTCATCTGTAAAATGAAAGGGTTGGACTAAATATATTTCAAGGTTGCTTTCATTTTTAAATCTGAGATAATTAGCCAAGTCTATCAAGCAAGTTAACTACTCCCTTTAAAATGTTTTCTAAGGCATTGTTTTGGACCACACTAAGACATTATTCAATTCTATGACATAAGACCCTGTAACTCAGCATATTTAACTACCATATCATTGGCTTCCCTAAGTACTTATCTGTTCTGGTAGAGTTTGTCCTAGAGGTCTCTTAGTGTTATATAATTGGGATCAAATATAAAATATAAAGGGGAATACTATACCTAACTTCTTTACTGACCAAGTCAGAGAACTGGGTTCACTAGATATTTCACTGGCCATTAAAAGATATTCTAAAAAATCTATTCTAGTTCACCCTCCCACTGCCCTACAACTGATCTATATTGTTTTGTTGTTCAAAATAACAAATTTTGCCCTCTCCTACTTCAAACTGATAAAAACAATTCCACCTACGGTCAGTATAAAAGCTTGTTAATATGGATTGTTATTCTACAGATCCTTCAAATCTGCCACTAGAGTCCAAAAATTAGTTTTAACAATCTCTCCCCATCCCCTTTGATACAATTTGGAACTTAAACATTTGCTAATGTTGCAGAAAGATCACAGATGAACTCCTATCTAACCAAATTAGAGAATTACAAAACAAAAAGGGAAAGTTAAAAGGAACCTAAGAGGCCGGCCAACAATCTTTTCTTCTTTTTAAAATTTTTTTATCTTTTTGCTTTTTGGGGGGGGAGGGAGGGAGGAACACAGGGCAATTGGGGTTAAGCAACTTGCCCAAGATCACATGGCTAGAGTTAAGTGTCTATGGCTGAATTTGAACTTGGGTCTTCTTGATTCCAGGGTCAGTGTTCTATTCACTATGCCACCTAGCCGCCCCAACAATCTTTTCTAAAACATTTAACACAAGTGGTCATCCGGCCAAATCTACTTTTGGTCACCTCTGTTAGGAAGATTTTTTTTATATCAAGCCTAGGACTTCTACCCTATATCTTTTCCTTACTTCTTCCTTATAGGACCAAACAAGAACTAATCCCTTGACCAAAATAGTGTAATCATGTCCTCAGTAAAGTCTTCTCTTCTTCAAGCTAAACATCCTAGTTTCTTCAAATTGTCTTCATAATATGGTCTCCACACATCTCATCTTCTTTGCTGTTCTCCTTCAGTTGTGTTCCTGATGGCACCTACATCTTCCTAATACAGAGCACATATGACTGTACAAAATACAATAGATGGGATCTGACCAGAAAAGAGTACAAGTATGACAATCACAGAATCTCACATTTGAAAGGACAGAGACAGTATGGAATAGTGCAGGTGTCCTTAATCTTTTGTGTGTCATGAACCCCTTTGGTAGCCTGGTGAATGTTACTGACCTCTTCTCAAAACAATGTTTTTACATGCATTAAATACAAAGGATCACATATTAAAATCAATTCTATTGGAATATTATCAAAATTAATTTTCTTAATAAGTTAAAGAACCATAGGTTATGAACCCCTAGTATAGATGGAAAAACAATGGGGTTAAGAAGGTGAAAGCCTCATTTTCAGTCTTAATTATGACTTTTACTACCTATATATCTATGAGAAGGTCAAACCTCATTGAATGCCAGGGTCCTTATTTATAAAGTAGGAGTAATAATGCATGGGCTACCTCCTTCACATGATATCATGTTATATGAACATAAGCATGGCAGAAGTCAGGGGTAACCTTAAAGATACATTTCTATGGAATAGCAGGAACGAAAAGCGGATTGCAGCATTTCAAGAGAGGAAAGGGACCAACATTTCATTAGTCTTCATTTCTAAGAGTTCTTTTGAAAAGTGTGACTCTAAATGTTTAAACTAGGGTTACCTCCTACATTAGTCAAGCAACAAAGTTAAAACTTGCAGATGACAACTGCTTCAGGCCAAACAGAAACTGTATCATCTTCACAAAGACATTAGCACTTCCAAGTGTACCACAATGCAAGGTCAGTGGACTTCACCAGACCCTTTCTCTCCTCTTCCTAGGTATGATACTTCACCACCAGTGGGGGCTAGTAGAGAGCACTGATCACCTCTGAGTTGGTAAGGAGCATAAGATTAGGCTTGTGAGTAAGACAAAAACTAATAGGTATAATTATATGAGATTTTCTTCTGTACTAAAATGTTGAGCAAGAGAAACAGGTAATGGAATGGGCTAGAAGGAGGTTGTTATTTGTAACTGTGGATAATTAACTTCAAACAGCAAATCTGCTTTTTATTTTGCAAAAATTATTTTTTTCTTTATACATCTAGAACAGTGTTAATAGATACTACAGTCTATATCATGTTGGTATACCCAAACTCTACTTTCCTTAGAAACAAGGAAGTCATTTAAATGCCATTTATATTTCTTAACCACCACAGTGACCATAATCCTTCCAATAAGGACAAGATTAGGGAACTTATTGTAACTCTCTCAGTAGTCCTTCCAACACGAAGTAACTAATCAAGTATAGTAATCACTTACTGGGTTCAGTGATAATCTTAAAATAGTTCAGTAGTGTTTTTTTTTAAATCTCCTAACAAAAGTCCTACTCATTTGCTCTATATGTCCTGTATCTGCTAAATTTCACAACTACATCTTGAAATACAGGTTTTCAATTTTGCAACCAAATGTATAAGAAAGCCTTAGCTTTTACTCAGCTATAAAGACCAGCATATACATCTGTTCTTCTAAATCCAGAACGTTGTTCAGTATTTTCACTTTAAAGTTAGATGGTGCGTTCTGAGTTTAGAATAGAAGGAAATTTGGTAGAACTGAAACTTCTAAAACCATTAGCCTTGTCCACTTTAGATTCAACTGTAGTTAAACTTCAAAAAGCATAGTAGTTCTGCTAGCACAACTGAATAAGAAATTCTCAACTGAGAAAAACACCACAATCTGTATATCATAATATAGGGACTGTTTCACCTCTCTGAAAGCTTTGCCAATCTAATCTTTATTTTTCTTTATTAGCATAAAAAGTAGCCACATAATTTTTTAGTGCATACACATTGTTAATATATAAGTGAATATTATTTTAATACATCTCATACTAATATAAAGAATATGCTGCCAAGCCAAACAAATCCTGCCTCTCCTATCAAGTCATTTGGATTGACTAGGTGATATTTGTAGCATACAAATCAGTACCAGTACAGTAAGCCAAAACAATCTAGCAAAATATCTGTTCAAAAAAAAGTGTCATAATAGGATCACAAAATAAGAGATGTAGGATTAGAAGGGAATTTTGAGATCACAGGATCATAGATTTAGGGCTGGAAAAGACTTTAAAGGTTAGTTCATTTTACAGATAAAGACACTGAGACCTAAAGAGGTTAAATGACCTGCCCAATGTCACACAGGCACTATCTAGGACTTGAACCCTGACCTTGTGACTTTTAATTCAGTGCTCTTTCCACCTCACCATGTTGCTATAGAAGACACATTTCAAAGCACACTATTATCCATTATCATGGCCAAACTACTACTTTATCACCACCTGTCTTTAACATACAAAATTCTATCATCAAAAAATGGTGGGGTAATTTTTTTTTAAAAAAAAAAAGGATACTTATTTCTCTCTACAAACCTAGGTACACCTTCTAATCATGCTCATTCTTAATAAGTGTTTGTGTGGGGGAAATGGGTGAGAAGATGGAAAAGGAGTACATGGTTCATATGAGGGGCACAAACTTCCAAGAGAGAAGCAGTTTGCAAAATTACCTTCCCAATATGTCACATGGAATTCTAACGGTCTGAGAAAAGTCAATTTATCTCCAGAAAAGCAAAGGATTGGTTCTTTTTGTCAACAGATTCAAATCCAATATAGCAAAGTGCACGCATTAAGTTTTCCCATAAAATTTATTCACATTTTATATACACATTATTCCCACCATCCCCTCTCCTCCAGAGAAAATTCTTTTAATATCTGCAGCAACAGTTTTCAAACTTTTTGGTCTCAGGACTCTTAAAAATTGAGGACACTCAAAGAGTTTTTATTTATGTGAGTTATAGCTATATATATTTACCTTACAAGAAATCAAAATACCTCAATATTATTATTAAAATAATTTTTACCTTGTAGACCCTCCAAGAGGGATCTGGGGACCACCAAGGATGCCTGAACCACACACTGAGAACTGCTCATTTAGAATAGTTTCTTTTTAAAAAAAATCTCAAGAAGATTTCTATTTGCTTGTTTTTGCTTTTTGGAGGGGGGAACTTATTGTAACTGGGGTTAAGTGATTTGCTCAAGGTCACAGGGTTAGTCAGTGTTAAATGTCTGAGGTCAAATTTGAACTCAGGTCCTCCTGACTCCAAGGCCATTCACTACACCACATAGATGCCCCAATCTCAGGAGTTTTTACTACATTTTTTTCATTTCTTGTGATCAGGTCAGTCACACTAAATACTAAAACTATATATATCACTGATTTTAGAATCAGTAACAGTATACAGGATTCATTCTTTGCAATGCCTCTCAACCCCATCCTTTCCTTTCCACTTCTAGGCCTAATTCCCTAGTTCAAAATTTTATATCTCATGGTGAAACTATGACCACAGCTTCCTGAAGCATCAGACCTTTCCAATCTATCATATCTACTACACGTCAGATCCTAGTCTCTGAAATAAGTCTAAGTCCAACAGGAAACATACAGCCTGTAATGCAATGATGTCAAATAGAAAAGGAGTACATAAAGATACCTGCAGACTGCATATTTACTTAGAAAACGACGTATCAACGTTATCTATGTTCTCCTGTGTTTTTATTTATTTTGTTAAATATTTCCCATTTATATTTTTATCTGATTCAGACTGCACTCAGCAATGTTGCTGCCATGTGTGGGAGTACTGTGTGTTTGACATCTTGGCTGTACACCACTGACAGATTGAGATTCCTAAAATATCACTTGATGATATACTCCAATGTTGAAAAACCTTTGGTTGGTGGGTCACTCATTGCCTACAGGATACAACCTGAACTTAGCCTGGCATTCTAGTCCCTTCACTGAGCCCAAACTCATCTTTCTAGAATTATCTCTAACTTCTCTTTGCTTCAGCTATCATGGTTTATTCACTATCTCTTGCTGTGCTTTCTCTGTCTCTACAACTTTATTGTGAAAAGTACTATATACTCCTTGTCAGGAATGCCCTACTTACTGCTCTGTGCTCATCTAAATCTTAACCAACTTTCAAGGTTTAGTTTTTTTTTTTGGAGGGCAGTTGGGGTTAAGTGACTTGCCCAAGGTCACACGGCTAGTTTTTGTGTTAAGTGGCTGAGGCCGGATTTGAACTCAGGTACTCCTGACTCCAGGGCCGGTGCTCTACTCACTGTGCCACCTAGCCGCCCCTCAAGGCTTAGTTTTAATCCCACAACTCTTTAAAGCTTTTCCTGACCCCATCTAGAAATGTTTTTTCTTTTCTTTGAAACTGCATAGCATTTCTCTGGGTGATCCATCTGCCTGATTTTTATTTATTGCCTGGTATCATTTATGATTAGTAAGCATTTCAGCTTTTGTATTTTCTATAGAATAGGTATTCCACTCATCTGTTCTCTCTCTCTCTCACTCTCACACACCCACACCCACACACACACACCATACAAGAAATAAGAGGTAGCATAGTGTAGTAGAGACCTGACCTTAAGAGTTGAAAAACCTGGGTTCAAATTCTGCCTCTGATCATATATAGCTGTGTGGTCATAAACAGGTCAGTTAACCTCTCAGTACCTGAAGCAACTCTTTAAGACTATAATTTGCAATTGATCTGTCATTGTGCTTCAGTGGTAGTTGCCTACACAGATAAAATCATTGGTCTGAATAAAAATAAAAGGGGAAAAAAAAGAAACCCTGTGCTAGGTGAGATGCAAAGATTAAATAAAACTCGGTCCCTGCCCTTGTGGAATTTATAACACATAATAAGGATATGTGATGGAGCTGGTTGAATAGTTTGACCCAAATAGTAGCCATTAATGGTGGGATGTTAACTTGGACAGAAATTTCTAGCAGAGGGCACAGGAATCTGTGATTAGGCTTATGCTGTTTCACATTTTTTATTACTATCTTGGATAAAGGAATAAGATGATATATTTATCAACTTTTCAATAAAGCTGGGAGAGGATAGCAAGTTAGGATCCAAAAACATCATGGCAGGCTAGGACAGTGGGCTAATTCTCATAAGATGAGATTTAGTAAGAATAAATTATACTTCTTTACAAAATGCAAACTTTCCAAATACAGGATGGGGGAGATAAGGATAGAAGCATTTAATCTGAAAAAAGATGTGGATGTGTTAGTGGCCTGCAAGCTCAATGTAAACTAACAGTATGATATGGCAGCCCCAAAAGTTAAGGAAATCTCAAGCTGCCTTGAAAGGCAGAATTAAAGAGCAGAGTTCTATTACATTCTTTCTTACTCTCACCGTGTTTGGAGAATTAAGCCCAATTCTAGGTACCATGGTTTGGTAAGTGAGTGACCAGAGGAAGTCCACCAAGGTTAGAGTTGTTCTACCTGGCCCTCTGATAGCAGAACTAGAAGCAGTGGGTAGAAGTTTCAGAGGCAGGTTTTGATGTTATGTAAGGAAAATCTTCCTAACAGTAACAGCTATGCAAAAGTGGAATGGACTGCATCTGGAAGTGAAAACCTTTGTTGAGAGGAAATTCGTACTCATATATAAAATGGACTAGACAGCTAATGAAGTTTCTTACAACTCTGAGGTTCTATGACGTGCAAAAACAACTACAAATATGTGATAATCACATTAAGAGGCAGAAGTGAAGTAGCATATGATATCAAAGAGGGGAAGATTATTAACTAAGTAGGGGGAGAAGATAAAGGAAGGTGGTATTTAAGCTAGACTTTAAAAGATGGACAGATTTCAACAAAACAATTCTTGATGATTGATTACTACAGAAAAAAATTTAAAACTGGACATAACTTCAAAGGATATGACAAAGTCCTCAGAATGATGATGCTTGTCATCTCTTAGCCACTTGCCTCCTTTATAATATACAAAAGCTTTCAGGAACTTTTGTACTGCCTAGCCAAGCATTCATTTCTTGCCCTGTGTCCTTATTTGCCCTCTTCCCCCCCTCCCCCAGCTTGCCAAAGTTGTAATCAGGGTGAGCCTTTTGTTTCACTGGTATGAAAGCTATTAAGGTTGAATGGCCCCTCCTGCAATCAGCACTAAGACTCCTGACCATTAAAGTCCTGCTAAAGTTGTTGACTCCTTCCAAAACATCATCAGTAATTTGAATTAAGAAAATGAAAAGGCAATGAAGCATCTAAAATCTGCACTGAATGGTTTATTCTCTGGCAAAGGAATCAACTACACAGTTGAGCCAAATAGCCAAAACAAATTCTTAATTCAAAATCTGAAAGACCAGCTGAACTCACCATTATGCTTTGCAAAGGTTTCAGAGCAGTGAATTAGTCAATCAACAAGTATTTATTATCTACCAATCAATGAGCTAAGCTTTGGTTATAGGCAAAAAATAAGACAAAAAAAAAATCCCTGCCCTTAAGCAGCATACATTCTAAGGAGGGTAGCATTCAGAATTCAGAAAGATTGTTTGCTCTACATTTCCACTTCAGGGTGTGTTAGAACATGTAGGATCTTCAGAAAGCTTGGGTGACTAATTCCTCAAATGATGAGATGCTTGAAACCACTTTAAAGCACGGCTTGGGTGTCTTTGAGAAGGATATAGAATAGAACTCTCAAGGTCTACTGGAGCTTCTAAACCAGTGGTTCTCAACCTTCCTAATGCCACGACCCTTTAATACAGTTCCTCATGTTTTGATGACCCCCCCCAACCATAAAATTATTTTCATTGCTACTTCATAACTGTAATTTTGCTACTGTTATGAATCGTAATGTAAATATCTGATAGGCAGGATGCATTTTCTTTGTCACAAATTGAACATAACCCACGGGTTGAGAACCGCTGTGTGAACTCCTGAAGCTTTGTTCACCTTGTGCTCTGGATCTTTTGGCCCTGCTTACAAACCAGGATAGACTGCCAGGGCTTGTCTGCTCCATCCCAGACCTGGCCCTGAAGATGTCTTCTAAAAATAATAGCTGGTATTTACTTTAATGTTTGCAAAGTCTTGTAAATACATTATCAGATGTGAGCCTATATACCACTTCCTCAAGGTCAGACCTTAGCAATCTTAAGGGTCTGCCTCAGATAACCATCTGGAATTTGTGAACTCTGCTATTCACTATTAAATTTAAGCCTTTAAACCATCTACTCTGCTGCTTACTAAATTCTGAATCAGATCAGAAATACTAACAACTTTATATGGAAGATTAAAAAAACCTAGACAAAAAGAAACAAGCAAATTTCTGGCACAAAGACGAACATAGTAGCAAGTCTTCTGGAACAAGAATTGCTTTCCTAATGCTAATGCCCCTCAAAATAACTATATAGATTGTTCTCAAAGAGAAACAAAAATCAAGCTAACACCGAGCTACTTTTCTCGCACTGGTTAAAATGAAGACAAATGAAGTTAGTTATATTAAAAATGTACTTCTTTTGAAAGTCAGAGAAAACAGATTATCCCTTTCTAACACATTAAGAAAATTTCTCCATTGTTTAAAGTACCAAAATACTGAACTGTAAAAAAAAAAAGAAAAACTAAAAACAAACCCCAAAATGGTGTAATTGTAAAAATAAGCTAGGTTTTTTTTTAAGTTTGCCTTTTCTTATTAGTCATTGGCCAAAATACCCCCCATTATTTTTATGTCTATCATGTTATTTCTTTGCCATGTGAAAAGGGCTCAGAAATGGGCTAATTAATGTAGACCACACTATTATTTTCTTAGTTGGAAGGAGAAAGTATAGAACAGGGTGAGGGGGAGAGTGGATAACAAGATCCCCCACCTCAAAAACGCTCCTCCCACACTTTGCCAGTTCAAGATTCAATAAATTTGCCTTTTGGTAAGGTTAAGCCTGTCAGCCATCCATACTCTGGAATGAATTATTCTGATTGCCTAATCAAAGTCGCATCCCTACAAACACCCTAAAGATCCATGAAAATTCTACAAGGGGGGAAATGGCAAAAGGCAGAATTTTTTAAAAAGGGTATTCCTGGGGAGAGTAAGGAAGTATGCCCTCTTTATCATTAAGATTTCTATGAAACTAGCACAGGTGACTATTACCTGTTACATCCATTACTTTAATGTACTAACAGGATAGCCCACCAAAGTGTTTTCCTACTTCCTTCCAATACATTCTATGTGAGAACATGTATACTCAAACAGAGACTACACACCCCCACACACCATTTTCTAAATGCAAAAGTATGATCCTATCACTCCACTGCTCCAAAACTTTCCAGTTTCCCTTTTATATACAGAAGGTATAAACATGGCATACCCACTCAATGAGCTCCTTTTGCTCCCTATTACTTCCCAGATCAAACATAAATGCCCTTGTGTGGCATTTAAAGCTCTTTATAATCTAGTCTCTTTTTACCTTTCCAGTCCTCTCACATTTTATTCCTCACTAGCCAGGGGTATGTTGGTAAATGATTAAAAACCAGCTCTCTAGGAAAAAAAAAGTATGCTGGACACATTTGTTTTAAAGTTTAATCTACATTATTAACATTTCCTCCATTACCTTAAGTATGGACAACTAGCAAAACAATAAATCAAACCCTGATTTGTAGAGTTTGCCAATTTCTGATGTATAAATACTTACACTGAAAATTTAATAACAGGATGTACTGAAAAGAGCTGTCTCCAATACATCCTTGCCTCTACTGCATTTTATAATCTAGTTACATTGGCCTACTTGCAGTTTCTTGAACAAAACACTCCATACCTGTGCAGTGGCAAAGGAATCCAGGTACATGATGCCTGGAAGGCTCTGCCCCCTCACCTCCGTCTCTTGATTTCTCTGGCTTTCTTCAAGACTCAGCTCAAAGCCTCCTTCTTTAGGAGGCCTTTCCATCCTCCTCAGGTGACAGTTTACCCTCTTAGATTACCTTACAAGATGTATCTGGTTATTTACATATTCTCTCCAGCCACAGAATGTTCACTTCTTAAAGTTTGGGGCTGTTTTTTGCCCATCTTGATATCTCCCAACACTCAGTACAGTACCTGGCAAATACTAAGATTTTAATAAATTCTTCTTCACTGACTTTATGGACATACTATCCTATTACTGAGGCAGCATGATAGAAGAAAAATTTTATTTGGAATTGGACAATCTGGCTTTGAATCCTCCTTCTTACACGGAACACTTTAAGGTTTTGACAGAATTAAAACATTAACTTTTCTGTTTCCTCATCTGTCAAAGCAGTAGTTTAGACTAGATGAGTGTTTCTTAAGGAATTCTGTTCCACAAATTCCTTTCAACAACGCAACAAAAAAGTGTGTTGTGAATGCCCAGGATAATTTAACATACTACCGTAATCTTTTGTTGTTCAACTGTTTTTCAATTTTATCTGACCTCTCTGTGACCCCATTTGGGGTTTTCTTGGCAAAGGTACTAGAGTGGTTTTCCATTTCCTTCTCCAGTTCATTTTATAGATAAGGAAACTGAGGCAAAGAGGGTTAAAGTGACTTGCCCAGGATCACATAGCTAGTTAAGTGTCTAAGACCAGATCTGAACTCAGGAAGATAACTCTAGGCTCAGGGTTTGATGCACTGTACCACCTAGCTGCGCAATGTTCTTTTAGATTTATTCATTAAGCACTTACAATAACTACACTAATAACCTTTGTCCCTCAAAGCTCCAAATAAAAACGTTATATAATTATGAAATATAAATTTTATTCTATGTGTCATTATGAAAAATCTAAATATAAAATTATAATGGTATCTTTAAAAAAACTGACCATGTATTAAGGCATAAAAACCTCACAACTAAATGCAGAAAAGCAGAAATATTAAATGCATCCTTTTCAGACCATAATGCAATAAAAATTACATTCAATAAAGGGATGTGGAAACAGATTAAAAATTAATTGGGAACTAAGTAACCCAATCCCAAAGAATGAATGGGTCAAAGAACAAATCATAGAAACAATAAACAATTTCATTAAAGAGAATGACAACAATGAGACAGGATACCAAAATTTATGGGATGAAGCCAAAGTAGTACTTAGGGGAAAATGCATATCTCTAAATGCTTATATCAGTAAAATAGAGAAAGATCAGATTAATGAACTGAGCATACAACTAAAAAAAGTAGGAAAAGAAAAAAAATTAACCCTCCTCAATTAAACATCAATTTGGAAATCCAGAAAATCAAAGGAGAGATTAATAAAACTGAAAGTAAGAAAACCATCAAACTAATAAACAAAACTAGAAGCTGGTTTTAAGAAAAACAAACAAACAACAAAATAGGTATACCATAGGTTAATTTGATCTAAAAAAAAATGCACACCAAATTACCACCAATGAGGATGAAATTAAATTATTAGGGAGCTATTTTGCCCAAATGTACACCAATAAATCTAACAATCTAAGTGAAATGGACGTTTTTACAAAAATATAAATTGCACAAATTAACAGAAGAGCAAATGGACTAACTTAAATAGCTTGATCTTAGAAAAAGAAATTGAACAAGCCATTAATGAACTCCCTAAGAAAAAAAAACCCCAGGACCAGATGGATTCACAAGTAAATTTTCCCAAGTATTCAGAGAACAATTCATTCCAATACTCTATAAACTATCTGGAAAAATAGGCAAAGAAGGAGTCCTACCAAATTCTTTTGATGACACAAATATGGTGCTGATACCTAACTGACGAAGAACAAAAACAGAGAAAGAAAACTAGAGACAAATATGCCTAATGAATATTGATGTGAAAATTTTAAATAAAATACTAGCAAGGAGATTACAGCCATATATCACAAAGATCATACAATAATGATCAGGTGGGATTTACACCAGGAATGCAGGGTTGATTCAATATTAGGAAAATTATCAGTATTACTGATCATACTGATAACAAAGCAAACAAAAATAATATGATTATCTCAATAAATGCAGAAAAAGCTTTTGAACAAAATACAACACTCATTCCTATTTTAAAAAGTACTAGAAAGTACAGGTATACATGGGGCTTTCCTTAAAATAACAAGCAGTATCCATCTAAAACCAGCAGCAGCAGCATCTGTCATGGAGATAAGCTAGAAGCCTTTTCAATAAGATCAGGAATGAAGCGAAGATGCCCATTATCACCACCATTATTCAATACTGTACTAGAAATGCTAGCGATAATAATGAGAAGAAAAGGAAATTGAAGGAAGTAGAATCAGCAAGGAGGAAATAAAACAATTTTTTCAGATGATATGATATACTTAGAGCATCCTAGAGAATCAACTAAAAAAACTACTTGAAATAATAACTTCAGCAAAGTTGCAGGATATGAAATAAACATCCATAAACAATCAGTATTTCTATATATTACCAACAAAGTCCAGCAAGAAAAGAAAGTAATTCCATTTAAAATAACTGCAGATAATATAAAATATTTGGTAATCTACCTGCCAAGACAAATCCAGGGACTATATGAACAGAATTATGAAACAGTTTTCACACAAATAAAGACAAATTTAAACAACTGGAGAATACTAATTGCTCATGGGTAGGCCAACTCAATATAATAAAAATGACAATTCTACCTAAATTAATTTACCATACCAATCAAACTACCAAAAATTATTTTACAGAACCAGAAAAAATAATAACAAAATTCATCTGGAAGAACAAAATGTTAAGAATATCAAGGAAACGGGGGCGGGGGGGGGGAGAAGGGGTGGCTAGGTGGCACAGTGAATAGAGCACTGATCCTGGAGTCAGGAAAATGATTACCCTGCTTTTCCCCCTCCAAAAAGCAAAAAATAAAAATAAAAAAAATCAAGGTAAGCAATGAAAAAAATGCAAAAGAAGGTAGTCTACCAGTACCTTATCCCAAATTGCATTAAAAAGCAGTAATAATCAAAATAATCTAGAACTAAAAAACAGAGTGGTAAATCAGTGGAATAGGTTAGGTACACAATATCCAGTAGTAAATGGCCATAATAATGCAGTGTTTGATAAAACCAAAGATCCATACTTTTGGGACAAGAACTCACTATTTAACAGAAATTGCTAGAAAAACTGCAAACGAGTTTGGCAAAAACTAGGTAGAGAGTAATATCTCACACCATATACCAAGATAAGGTCAAAATGGGTATGTAATTTACACATACAGGAAAGGTGATACCATAAGCAAAATCAGGAGAGTATGAATAATTTACATGCCAGATCTATGGGTAAGGGAAGAATTTAGAACCAAACAAGATATAGACAGCAATAAAAAAATGTAAAATACATCATTTTGATTATATAAAATTTTTAAGTTTTTGCATAAACAAAACCAAAGCAACAAGAATTAGAAAGAAAACAGGAAACTGGGAAAGAAACTTATACCAAGTTTCTCTGACAAAGGCCTCATTTCTCAACTATATAAAGAACTGAGTTAAACTGATAAGAATGAGTAATTCCCCAACTGATAAATGGTCAAAGAATATGAACAGGCAGTTTTCAGACAAAGAAACCAAAGCTATATACAGTTATATGAAAAATGCTCTAAACAGCAAATAGAGAAATGCAAATTACAACTCTAAGGTACCACCTCACACCTATCAGACTGACTAATATGACAGAAAAGAAAAGTGATATGTTGGGGCAATGTGGAAAAATTGGGATACTAATGCATTGCTGGTAGAGCTATGAACAGATCCAGCCTTTTGGGAGAGTAATTTGGAATGATGTACAAAGGGCTATCAAACTGGGTGTACACTTTGACCCACTAATACTTCTACTAGGTCTGTATCCTAAAGAAATCAAAGAAAAAGAAAAAGGATCTATATGTACAAAAAATAGCAGCTTTTTTTTGGGTGTCAAACAACTGAAAATCAAGGGGATGTACATCAATTAGGGAACAGCTGAACAAGTTGTGGTATATGATTGTGATAGAACACTACTGTGCTATAAGGAATAACAAGCAGTGTGCTTTCAGAAAAACCTTGTAAAATATACATGAACTGATGCAAAATGAAGAGAGCAAAACATTATACACAACAATATTGTAGGAATGATCAACTGTGAATGACTTAGCTATTCTTAATAATACAATGATACAAGACAAGTCTAAAGTGTTTATGATACAAAATGCTATCTAACCCCAGAGAAAGAACTTAGAGAGTCTGAATGTAGATTGAAACATACTTTTAAACTTTACTTTTCTTGGATTTTTTTGGGGGGGCGGGTCTGTGTTTTCTTTCACAGGATGATTAATATGGAAATATCTTTTGCATGGCTGCACATGTAAAACCCAAATAAAATTGCTTTGCCTTCTCAATAATGGGAGGAGAGACAATTTGGAACTCAACATTTTTTTTAAAAATTAAAAAAGAAAAAATTAAAATATAAAATTATAAAACTAGTTATAAAACAATTACAAATATTTTGTGTGGTGCATTCTGTATTATGAAAAGAAATAATCTAGCAAGACCTTATGTACTTATTATCAGCAAGACTTCATATTAACTTTATTTTGTTAATTATGAATAACATAATTTACAACCTGGAAGATGTTTAACATAATATAGTAACACATCAACTTAATTTTGAAGTTGGCTTTTTGTTTGGACAAAGGTTTGCAATAACTGGCTCAACATCAAACGCAATTTTAAATCTTGTGCTACATGGAGTTGGTTTCTATATTTTTATTTAAAACAAGAATAAAGTGAAAATACACAAATATATGGTAGAACATACTTGGAGAATTTCGCAAGTTTGTGCACTGAAAAATGTAAATTCATTTAAAAAATTTTAGCCACCTAACCAACTGAAAAAATGAATAGCTAGTTATAACATAAAATATGTACCTTTCTATGGTCTAAAGAAAAGTACTTCATTAAGTGATAAGTGTCTAATTGCATATATAGCTTCCTTTTTAAAAGACAACATTTATATACAAACTAATCTTTAAAATGAAAGACTCTTTGGACATGACTTTCTTCTTTTCTACCAGTGGTTTACAGCAATACTTCTACAAAACCTTTACTGAAAAACTGACCAGTGATGTCAACCAGTTCATTTGAAAATCTGCCAGAGAATTGTAACATAAACGAATGACAAGTTTAAATCACAAAACGGTCTTGATATTGCAATATAAGGTTTGTTTCTGCAAAACACTTATGATAGTCTATAATGGACTCAAGATAGTTTGTAATGTACACATTTAGTGATTATGGTTTTCAAAAAGCCTGGTATTTGCACTCTAAGAACGCAAAAAAAAAAAAAAGTTACATTTTGATCATGTGATTACCAAGCGGATGAGGTACAATTACTGGGTAAAGGGGGGAAAAGGGAGCTATTCTGGTGCAGTATATAGAATATAAATGAAGGTACATGCATGCATAGATCTGTTCAGTCACTAGGAATCACTTTGTACTCAAAGGCAGAATGCTTCTGGCAGTTTGGAAACAATTTGATGACAAGTTGAGAAACTGCAATAACATGTTTTACTTAGAAGTAGTTGAATATAACTGTTGCATGAACAACAAAATCACTATGTGTATGATCATGACATGCTGAAGCAAACCTATAATGCTTCAAACATGTACATGCTTACTATTACAGAGGAAAAATATACTTGTAAAGTTGGTGGAATTTTTTTTTTTTTACTGCTTAAGGCATCATTAAAGAATCTCTCGGGCCATCATTGCAAACCCTCAAGGGGTTCTTAAACCTCTAACAGGGAACTACTCCCCAACATGGCACCAATCTATACAGCTTCATCAATTCAATTCAATTCTTCAGCAAGCACTTATTAAGTAATAACTATATACAGCAGGTACCATATTAAACCCTGAGAATACAAAGACAAAAACAAAACAGTGTTTCTCCTTAAAGAATCTACTGAGGAAAAGCACCATGTACACAGATAAGCAAATAATACATACAAAGTAAAGACAAAGTAATTTGGGGAGGGGAGCCTTAACAACAGAGAGGGATTAGTAAAGGGCTCCTCAAGGAAGTAGTACTTGAACAGAGCCTTGAAGGAAGCTAGGGATTCCAAGAGAAAGAGGTAAAGAGTATGAACATTCTAAGCATGGAAGACATCAAGTCAGGTCAGAAGATGGAATCTTTAGAACAGGGAAGAGAAAGTAGGCCGATTTGTCTGGAATTAGACAGCGTATGAAGAAGAGTGATACGAAATAAATTTGGAAACACAGGTTGTTGCTGGGCTATTACAGGTTTTAAATGTCAAACTGATTTATATTTTATCCTAGAGCTGCACTCAACTTTTTTTTTTGTACCATGGACCCCTTTGCCATTCTGGTAAAGACTATAGGCTCTTTTTCAAAATATTATTTTAAAAGCATAAAGCAAAATATGGATTACTTACTTACTTAATTAATCACTTAATTAATCCAGAGAGGGAAAAAGTAGAAGCAGAGTGACAAATTAAGAAGTTACTGCAATAATCTATGAGAAAGGTAATAAGGATTTGAACTAGATTTGTAGCCATGTGAATGGAGAGAAGACAGATATGAGAGATGTATAAGCAGAACTGAAAAAAAATTAACAAATACTGGATATAAAGCATGAAGAAAGTGGAATAGTTGAGGATAATGACTCATAGGTTATGAACATGGAAGACTAGAAGGCTAACAGCACTCTTGACAGAAACAATGAAGCTGGGAAAGCAGATGGGTTTAGGAGGAAAGATTATGAGTTTCATTTTGGAACTCATAATTTAAGTTGGAATTGTTGCTTCATAAGTTTGAGATGTATCTGGGACATCAAAGTGGAGATGTCCAGTAGGTAACTGGTCATGTGAGACTAAGGTCTAAGAAAGAGATAAGGAATGGATATTTAGATTTCAGAGATACCTGCAAAGACATGATCACTCAATCCATTGAGATCACTCAATCTAATAAAAACATTGAGGAAAAAATGGGAGCCCAGGACAGACAGACACACACACACACACACACACACACACACACAGACACACAAAGTAGGGCAGAGAAGATGGCCTAGCAAAGAAGAATGAATTATGCTTTAAACAAACTGGACTACTCACTGATCCCCAAATGCATCTGATATTTTATTCTTCCCCACATCTCCTCCTGTTCCTTATGTCTAGAATGACCTTCATCAATCTCCCTATCAACAATATACCCATTCTTCAAAGCCCAGCCCAAATACCAATACATACTCCATGAAACTTCTTCTGATCTCCCACCTGAGAGAGGAAACCTTCCTTTTACAACAATAACTTCTCACATATATAGAGCCATTTGGTGCTTTCCTCACATGAGACAGACAGGACAAGGATTATCTTCATTTTATATATAAGGATACTGAGGTTTAGAGAAGTTAAGAACCTTAACCACATTAGAAGCCAGTTTAAGTTCATCAAGAACAAAGTCATACAAGATTAACTTCCCAACTTCCTTTCAAAAAAAATTAGAGTAGATAAAGAAATACTATAGATACAGTCTACCTCAATTTAAGTAGGAAGTGAGACATTTGTTAGGGATGTCCTAGGTGGGCTTCCTGCCCAGGTATAGGTTAGACGACAACACATCTGAGATCTCACGCTGCTCTAATTCTAAACTATGGTCCCTATAGGCTTCAGTTTCCTTACCAATACAATAAAATGCTTGGTCTAGATTATCTCAAAATCCCTTCCAGCTGAAAATTCTAAACTATGTATCATTCACTTTTGCATTCAAACATTGATTCAATAAATCTTTATTGAGTGTATAAGGTACCATGTTAGGAACTCTGGTGAATAAAATTACAAATTAAGACATGGTCACTGCCCAGTAAGTTTAAAATCCAGTAGAGTATGTAAAACAAATATACACATAAAGCAGAATGTGATTAAGTACCACAAAAGAAATACAAAGTATAATAGATTTACAGAGGGAAAAGAACAGGGAAAAAGGTGCTGGCTAAAATCCCTGAATAATTCATCTGGTTTAATAATGGCCAGTGGGGTGAATATACTTTATTTTAATATTAATTTCTTCTTTACTACAGAGATTACAATAGTTCTATCAAGGAGAAAGAAACTCATGGCTCTTTAGTTTGTGGTAATAAGAATTAACTAGTGCCTCAGAAACTAGATACTGTAGTAACATCACATATGGACCATTTTTTGTAACAATTAACTTTTACTGGAAAAGTAGAATAAAGGAGATGTCATGTCTTTCAGTTTAGACAACAGTTTATTTAATGGGGGTTTGTCTTTTAGAGAAAATTGGTTAGGATTATGATATATATCCTTCTTTATAATATTATTATTGCATATACCATATTACAATCCCTTCACATCAAAGTTGTTAATTTAATTTTAAATTACTTATTATTTTCACTTTATCATAGACTCACCGATTCTTTTCCAGCTCATTGTGTGTAGACCTGAAAGATGAGTAAGAGAGAAAGAGAGGGAGAGATAGGAAGAAAGAAAGAGAGAGGGAGAGAGAGAAAAGAAAGAAAAGGAAAGGGGAAAAAAAAAGATTAGCCAAGTTCTATTGCTGGGGGAGCAAGTCAATCACTAATGATTCTAACTAGCACATTTCAGTGAATGTCCCTAATAGTAAAACATATAATACCTCTCTAATTCTTCTTGCTAAGAGTATTATTCACCTAAATTTACTTTCTCAGATTTAATGTTTTCTGTTTTCAGTGAGAAAAATACCAATGAAATATTAAAGGTAAAGTTATGCAATTCTATTAATAAAAGCAGTACTGAATTGTTTCGAGCTCTTTCTTGCTATGGAAAAAGAAATTGTACAAAATGAACATTTTATTGAAAACTCTAAGATACCAATATGGTTGTTCAAAATGGTTAGGGTTGTAGTTGAAAAAAAGGAGGTAAAATTGAAGAGCTGAAAAATTCAAGATCCCTACACCAATGATTGGAATTATTGCAATCATTAATAACCATTAACCATTTTAGTTCAATTCTGACTCCTTCAAAATAAGACTGTCTGGTCTACACCATACAACTTCAGTATCATGACATTTTTATCACACTACTGATAATTTCAATAATTTCAGTTCCATTTAACAAACATTTAATAAATGCCTGTTATGTTCTGGGCACAACTAAATTAAGTAATGAGGATACAAAGAATAGGACCTTACACTCTACTAGAGAGATACAACTTACACACCCATAAGTAAATATAAAGTAATTACAGAAAGGAGAATGGACAAATACCTGGAGGGGGGGGGGTGGAGAGGAGCCTTGAAGGAAACTAGGGAATCTAAGAGATAGAAGTGAAAGGAGAGTACATTCTTGACAGGGCAGATGGCTTATGTAAAGCTAAGGAGACAGGAAATGGAAAAGCCAAATTTAGGGGACAGCTATTATTAATCCAGTTTGGCTGGAGTGCAGAGCTCACAAAAGGGAGTAATATAGGATGTCTGGAATAGTAAGAGCTAGATTATGAGAGTATTAAATGCCAACCTGAGAAGTTTGCATTTTTATTCTAAAAGTAATGGGGAGTCACTAAAGGTTGAGCAAGTGCAGGGCTATAGTCAGACCTGTAATATAGGAATACTAGTCTGACAGTGGAAGATGGGTTGTAAAGGGGAGAGACTAGAATGAGGCCAATTAGGAAGCTATTGGAATATTCTAACAAGAGATAACATGGGAATGAACTAAGGTAGAACTTACATGAGTGCAGAAAATGGGATAAATGCAAGAAATGTTGTGGAGGTAGAATCTTGGCAACTGAACTGATTTCATAGCTGGGGGAGTCAAGGATGACTGGAAGGTTATGAACCTGAGTGACTAAGACAGTGTGCTGTCAAAGGAATAGGAAATTTGAGAAAAAGGTAAGTTTGAGGGGAAATGTGAGTTTGAGATGGTGATGGGGAGACATGATGGAGACCAAGATGTCAGATGGATAGCAATACAAGGCTTTGGGTTGGGAGAAAGATTAGGACTAGGGATGGAGATCATGAAGTAACTTTCATGAAGAGCAGAGGATGGAGTACAGTAGTAAATATGACACTAGGCTGGGAATCAGGACGACCTGGGTATAATCCTGCATCACTCACTTATCAGCTACATGACCTTGGGAAAGTCACTTAACCTTTCTGAGTCTCAGTTTCCTAATGTATAAAACAAGGGAGTCAGACTCAACCTCTAGAGTCCCTTCCAGCCCTAATCCTACCTATTCTATGTTAAGATAATCACTGAACACAAAGGAGCTGATAAGATCACCGAGCACTGAGAGGGAAGAAAAAGGGGTCCAGGACAAAACTTTAGATGTCATCTACAATAAATGGATGATGATACAGCAAGTTCAGACAGACAGGCAGAAAATACAAACAGAATAACATCAAAGAAGCCAAAGGAGGAAAAAGCATCCAAGAGGAAGTATTCTGACAAGGTAAAAAACTACAGACATCAAATTAAATCAAGACAGAGAAAAGAACATTGATGGAGCAATTAAGAGATCCTTGGAAATCTGAGAGAAAAATTTGTGTAGAGTGGTTGGGTTGGAAACTAAACTGCAAAGGATTAAGAAATGAATAAGAAGCCAAGGAAATAGAGGCAATGGATTTAAATTATTTTCTAGGAGTACTTGGACTACTGCAATACCTTGCTGTTCGTTTTCCCTGCCTCTCTCCCCACTCCAGCCCACTTTCTACAGAACTGACAGATTCTCCTAAAGGGTAGGTCTGACCATATCTCCTCCTCCCCCATTTCAAAAATTCCAGTAATTCCCTATCACCTCCACAATCAATGATAAAATTCTAACTTTCTATTCTTCTTAAACCTTCCTCTCTTTCGGGTACTCTGGAATGCAGTGACACTGGCCCCCTCCAACCTGACACTTCATTTCCAGCTATTTTCACTGGCTGGCCATCCCTCATCTCTACCTTCTGACTTGTCTGACTTCCTTCAAGTCCCAGATAAAATTCTACCTTCTATGAGAAGCCTTTCCTGATCCCCCTTAATGCTAGTGCCTTTTATCTATTATCTCTAATTTACTGTGTCTCTTCCATTAGATTGGAAGAGATTGAACTCCTTGAGAGGAGGTACTGTTTCATGACACCTAGTAGGTGCTTAATAAATGCTTGAAGAAATACATAATAATAGCTTAAAGGGACATAAAGGTTAAATAAAGGCTTTTTTAAAGGGTGGGAAGACCTATGCAAGGGCAAGTAGGTGGCACAGTGGATACAGTGCTGGGCCTGGAGTCAGGAAAACTCATTTTCCTGAGTTCAAATCTGGCCTAAGACATTAGCTGTGCGACCCTGGGCAAGTCACTTAACCCTGTTTGCCTCAGTTTCCTCATCTGTAAAACAAGCTGGAGAAAGAAATGGTAAACCACTCCAATACCTCTGCCAAAAAAAATCTCCAAGTGGGGTCACAAAGAGTCAGATATAATTGAAAAACGATTGAACAACAAAAAGACCTATGAATGTTTATAGGTAACAGAGAACGAATCAATTAAGGAAAAATTGAAATGACAAAGAGACAGACTGAGGTGATAAGTTCTTAGAGGAGACAGGAGGGTAAATGTACAAGCAGAGGGGTTGGTATTAGAACAAGAGCAGGCCCATCTTCCTCAGAGACTGGAGCAAAGGAGAAAAGAATGGAGAATACTATAGATCAGTGGTTCTCAATCTTCCTAATGCTGCAAACCTTCAATACTCATATGTGGGCAGACCCACCTGGAGATGGAGAGAGGAGCAGTGTCTCAGTTCCTAAGACCATTGGAAATATGTGTTTTCTGATGGTCTTAAGTAACCTCTGTGAAAGGGTCATTTGGCCCCCAAAGGGGTTGCGACCCACAGGTTGAGAACCGCTGCTACAGATGATTTGAGAGGTACAGAGTAGAACAAAGGCTGTTTCACCTCCATAACATCTTTTGCATCTATCCCATTTTCTGCACTCACGTAACTTCTACATCAGTTCATTCTCACATTATCTCTTGCCTAGACAATTCCAATAGCTTCCTAATTGATCTCCTTCTAGTCTCTCCCCTTTCCAATCCATCCTATTCTCCATTGTCAAACTAATATTCCTATATTATTGGTCTGACTATAGCCCTGCCCAAGCTCAACCTTTAGTGGCTCCCTAGGTGATACCTATGGATCTCTTCTCAGAATAATGTTTTTAAATGAACAAAATAAAATAAAGAAGAGTATACAAAAAGAATAGACAAAGACCAATTCTATTGTAATATAGTCATCAAAATATTTATTTTTTATGAAACAAGTTCACAGACTCCAAGTTATGAACCCCTGGATTAAAGGATAAAAGGAAGCTTACACTGGATAACTTCTGTTTTCCCAGTAAAAATAGGTCCTGGTCTAAGAGGGTCAGGGAGAGGTTATAAGCTCAGAGATCACAGATTTAGAGATGTAAGGGACCTTAGAGCATATCATTTTCTACTCCTCTCATTATACATGTGAGGGAAGTTGAGGCTGAGAGACTAACTGTGCCCAGCGATAAATGACTTGCCCAAGGTCACACAGCTAATCATACAGTAGTACCTACGTGGTGCAAGATTTGGCTTTTCTGATTCCAAGTCCAATACTTTATCTACTTTACTACTGAACTTCTTCATAAATATCTAAGGTCCTATGAACACAAATTTAGAACTAGAAGGGACCTTAGAGGATCTTGAGTCTAGCTCCTCTTATTTCACTGATGAGGAAACTGAGGCTGAGACTGTCCCCATGGTCACACAATTAATACGTGGTCTGAAATCAGTTCTTCTTGACTCCAAGCCCAGAACTCTGTCCTCTAAGTCCCCTATCAGTTTAGGTGGTTCACAGGGCTTAAAGAAAAAAATGTTTAAAATTGAGTTTGGACTCAATCTGGGAAGAATAAGAGAATTTCTGAGTAGCAATGAGAGCCCAGATAAGATAAACAAATATCTAGTGGTATCAGTTAAAACAGCTTCATAACTTTCTTGAAGTAGCATGTAAGTAGGTGTAAAAACAAATGGTGGGGTTGGAGTTTGGAAAGGAGTGACTGGGGATGCAATGAGAGGACACAGGATACAAGGGTACAGAATAGTTTATAGCTGAACTGGTCACCTAGAGGTGAAAAGGACCTTTTTCCTTGAGGACTGCCACTCTACCACAATGCTTTGGGACCAAAGAGACCACTCAATCAATGATGGGCTTTATTTGCCTGCCTCAGGAGGCTATGTGTAGGCAAAGTAGCATGGGGACATTTCTTGGGTGAGAAGTTTTGAAAGAACCTCTGGGAAAGTGAGAAGTGGATTAGAGAAGGGTAATAGCCCTAGAGCTATGAGATTCCAACCCATGTCACATCTCATCATATAGAAGTTTATAGACACTGAGGCTTCCCTCATATTTGCTTGTTAAGAGTGACTCTGGCAGAAGCAGCAGCAGGGGGCTTTCCTTTCCATTCTAATTCCCATCCAGAGAAATGATATTTGCAGGCTTCAGTATTTCACAGTTCCAAGGCAGACAATGAATGTACCACAAGAATTGCAATACGGTTTCCTGCTATTCGTCATGAATGACTGAGCATCCTACCTGACACTATGTTGGGAAGAGAGGTTATCTAGGAAGCAGTAAAGCTACTTGTAGGCTGTGTTTGCTTTTGGCATAGTAGGGGCTGGAAGTGTTTGGTGTTACATATTATTTTCCTGATAGTTACCCTACATTTCAATGGAAGTTGCCCATTTTCATTACTACATATGATGTCATGATTAACACTGGATGGTTGTGGAAGAGAGATTCTGAAAGCAGGAAATGGAGACTAGATGAGGATTTGGTTCCCCATCAGAAGAAATGAAGAACCCAGACAAGTTTTAAGAGCCTTCAGATAGATAAGGGGATCTCCACTATTATAGGAAGAAAATGAAGATGGTGTAGATGATAAATGTCATAGACCAGGAAGGAGAACAATGAGAGAAGGAAGGCCTGGGGGTCTGAGAAGCTAAATAATAGGGTTGGGAGAAAGAAGCCAGAGGGAGAGAGGAAAGTATAGGAGGATCCATTTTGCTATTGGATTGCCAGACTTAAAGCAACAAAAGTACACAAATATGCCAAATTAGCAATTTCTTGGGGAGAATTCACCTACTGTGCCTTTTGCAGTCCAAGGACTAAAAGATTTCCATTTTCAATTTGCCCTTTGAAAAGTTTTATGAGGTTTTCATTGAGGTGGGGGGACAAGACTGAAGGAAGGTTAATGTACATTCCTCCCTAAACTGCCCCCCACCAATTGACAATGTTTCTCCTTCAAAAGAAGTAAAGCATTCTGATGATGTTATGAAGAACATAGCCACCAACTCTGAAAACATTACAAAAAAATGGAGACAGTTTCCAGTTTATCAGATAACACAGAATTAAATACTAAATATGTATATATACACATATGTGAAAAATAAAAAAACCCAACAACAAAAGAAGTATCTGTCTCCACTCTCATAATATTCCCTGTACTTTCCTCACACTAACCCTAATAATATGCAGGTTTAAAGAAACTTCTGGCAAATCAGTGAGTTGAAGAGTATAGAAACAAATTTTAAGGTTGTGTGTGGTTTTTTTAGAGCTTCACTAAGTATGAAGAATAAGCAGTTGAGAAATTAAACCCCCATGTGAACAGATACTTTGGATTTAAATGCTCTTATACACTGATATGATTTAAAAATAAAAAAACCAAGGAGTATTGTGAGATATAATCCACATATAAAGCAACTGGGCTTTTGGTAAACAGAACACTGTATTTATGGAAGAGCAGACTTATTTACCATAGCTTCTCAACATTTTGGCAATTCTAAAGATAACCACAAATGCATAAGAAATGGAATAGCTGAATTCCAATATTATATTGAACCGATTATCAAGGCCAGCACCAAAAGAACAGAGTCTAACCTACTGCTGTGAACAAAATTAAAACAGCAGGTTCTCCCCACTGCTTTCAAACAGGCGACTCTTTATTATTTATCTCCTTTCTAAAGAACAAAATGATTGCTAAGAGTGTGAACCTTTTAATCAAGTCAGGAAATTTATGCCATTTTTAGTTGTTTCACTGACAACATTTCCAAATACCAACAGGCAAAAATGGCACTAAATGCTCTGATCTAATTCCTTTTCAAAATGTTCTTTTCTATAATTAAAAAACAAAAATCAAAAGTGGAGGGAAAATTAGAGGAGCAAAACTACTATCTACCTTAAACATTAAGTGAAATTTTTTAAAAAATCATTTCTTTTTAGTTTTAAACATTCACTTTTATAAGATTTTGAGCTCTAAAATTTTCCTCCCTCTTTTCCCTCCTCCCTCCATGGCATTCAATCTGACATAGGCTATACATGTATAGCCATATTAAACATATTCTTAAATGAAGTCTAACCCCCAAAATTTAGTTGGTAATTTTATTTCTTATATACCTACTATGCGCAATGCTATGCATTGTGCAGGATACAATGATGAAAAATAAATGGCTCCTATTCTCTAGCACACTACATTCCAGTAGGATGGATGACATGTATGCAAATAACGATTTCAAAAGGCAACATAGGATGCATGCTACAAGAGAAGTACAAAGTGCTAGGAGTACAGAAGTGAATTCCATTAAAAGCATAACCACCCTCACAGTCACCCAATCATCCATGACTTCTCATTCTCTCACCCTCTATATCCAACGTTGCCAAGTCCTGTCAATTCTACCTTCCTAACATCTCTCCTATATTGTCCATCTCCCCTGATATTACCACTACTCTGTTGCAAGCCTTCCTCATCTTATGCTTTAACTATTTTTGCAATAGTTTTCTGGTTGGTCCCCTTGCCTTAAGTCTCTCTCTTGACTCCAGCCAGTCTGTCTTTCACTCAACTACTGAAGTCCTAAAGTGCAACTCTGACTACATTACATCTCCCCCCACTCCCACTCAACAAACTCTAGCGGTTTTCTATTGCCTTCAGGATCAAATATAAAATCTTCTGGATCCCTTCATGACCTGGCCCTTTCCAGTCCTTACACCTTAAGATCTCCACATACTCCGGGGTTCAATGACACTGGCCTCCTTCCTTACCCTGGCTTTTCACTGGTTGTTGCCTTTACCTGGAATACTTTCTGTTCCTGTCCCAACCTCCTGACTTCTCTGGCTTCCATCAAATTTCAGCTAAAATTCCACCTTCTGCAAGAATCCCTCTTTAATAGTAATACCTTCCCTCTGTGATTATATCCAACTTATCCTATAGATAGCTAATTAGTACATTGTTATGTGTATGTTGTCTGCCCCATTAATAATTATGAGCTTCTTAAGAGCAGGGACTATTTTTTGCCTTTCTTTGTATCTCCAGTGTTTAGCACAGTGCCTAGCAGATAGTAGGCACTTTATAAAAGTTTTTTGATTTAATGGAGGGAATAAGGAAGGCTTCATTGATAAGGCTGCATATGTATTATGTCTTAAGAACAGGTAAAATTTGGACAGAGAGGGATCAGGGAAGGCACTCCAAAAGGAGGAAAGTATAGGTGTAAAAATCTAGGGCATGTTCCAGATAATGTTTATTTTCATTCTAATTCAGGGCTAAACAATACATTATCTAAAAGCATTGCTGAGCATATGAATAAGGGCCTGCCTAAAGGATGGACAAAGAACTCTCTTAGAATCAGCTTTACGAAATTAAGTGTAAGGAAAAAAAGGGCAAGAAGTTAAAAAAAAAACCCACTGTGGTGAATAATTGAGAACTGCAATAGTCATAAAGGTGATTGAAGCATTTTTGTTTAATCATCTAGGCTGTTCAAAACAGTATGGGGGGGGACAGGAGAGAGAGAAGAGAAGATACCTAATTATGTGTACAGAGAGAAAATGAAGATCAAAACAGTGATGACAATAAACCATTAATTTAAGTATCATACTTGAGCATGCTCAGAAATAGCCCTTCTCTGAGCCTAAGTATCAGGCCAGGTCCTTTCCAATAATGTGCCTCTAAAATATTCAATTATACTAAATTCCCCATAAGGTTGAGATGTTTAGAATAATACAGCTACTTGTCCTATTTTATTATTGCAATGAAATAAACCTCTGAGGACAAACACTAATGAACTCTCATCCTTTTTGCCACCATTGTTCAGAATGCTTAAAATCTTCCAAGGACACAGAAAGACTTTTCTATTATTTTATTATTAAGTCACATGGAACCTTTTTCACAAATAACCTTCCTTTGAGAGTGGCATCCTCCTATACTTACTCTTTGAATGAAAAGTTGTTATCTCTACCAGATCTGTGACTTTTCATTGAATATAACACAGTTCTAATACATAAACCTGTAATTCTACAGGGTGCAGTTTGGTGGCATTCAAGGAAATGAAGCATAGAATTGAAATTGCATAAAATGCTCCACTTTGACTCACGAGCTATGCCAAGACTGGGAAAAACAAGCCCAAGGGAATCCCCTTCCAACAGGAACACTGTTTCTAAGCATAAGAAAATACCTCTTTGTTGAACTAATCACCACTTCCTTGATTTTGTGAAAATGTTTGTTTCACCTAGTCTCTCATCAGTCATGATTCCTCACATAAGTTCCCCTCTGAGTTATACTTTAGTAGAACTGAGTTACACATTCCAGACAACCAAAAGATCTAACTGGTATCCCAAATTTTGTACTTCAAAAACATATTTCAAAGGCAAGAGACTGAAAAATATCACAAAGTTTAATAAGTTAGAAACCATTCCTACTGCTAAATAAAGGTCATTTTAAAAAAGGTAGTTCTAGATAGTTATTCCCACTAAGTAGCACATCCTAAAAAAAATCCCAAGTACTTTTCTTACACAGACTATATTACTTCTTCAGAAAAGCACAAATCATACCAAAAAAGGGACAAAAATGAAGGCATTTAAGCAAACTTATATAAACTATGACTATAGGCAAAATTTACGTTATGCAATAAATATTGCTAAAAATCTATATATAAATTGGATTACTGTAACTTAAATATTTTAAATGGAGTAAAAGCCCTATTTGAAGAAACTGTAGTTAACAAAACTCCTAGTTTGGTAGCTGGAGAATCTAAGTTCAAATCCTTCCCATCATTTAAGAGTAAATTGACTTTGGGTGAGTCAATTAGCCTTTTTGAACCTCAGTTTCCACATCTGTAAAATGAGGTAATTAGTTGGATTAGATGGCATCTATCTAGTATTCCTACAAGCTCTAAGATCCTATTATACTAAGAACTCCTAATTTATGTGTCACTATCAACAAAAATGTTCATATATTGAGTTTGCCTAAAGCAAGGTACACATTTTTGTAAAAAGAGGGCAAACAGGTTGTTTAGCTGACAGTGGCATCTGATTACACATAAAATGGCTGTGCTTCCACATGGCCAAATTATATTTTGACCAGTATTTTTCCCCAACGTTTTTTGACATTAAAAAAAAAGCACCACTGAGATCTTCAAAGATAGTAAGAAATGTAGCTACTCTAATTTTTTCTAACCTAAAGGAAAGAGGTTGTCATTCTCCAATAATGAATTAAAAGACAAAATAAATAAGGTATTACAGAAAAGAATTAAGATCATGTTTTAAAATCAATCAAGGTAATCTATTAGAAATAGAATCTAATTAAAGCTCATCTGAGCATTCAAATGTTGCACAGACAATCTTACTGATAGCAAAATATGTAATTTAAAGATTCAGGGAGGACCAGCTCTGGGTAGAATTTCAGAAAAAAACACTTTGATAAAATCCTAACTCATCCATCAAAAAGCATGACTGACAAGTTCAAGAGTACTCACTATTATATGTAAACATCTCTAAAGAATTGTAAGAGGGCAAGAAACAAAGTAAATAATCAATTTCATTTTCAAATCACACAACAGTCTATCAGAGGTCAGACTGTGAATGATTATGAGGGTTAAGGTGTTATGGTTTAAAAATGTATTTAAATTAATTTTTCTTAAAAATGTCTGAAATGAAGGAAATGGCCTATAATAACTAAGGAGAGAACATTCTTGGTTAAACAATCACCTTTAAAATATATCAAGTTAGGTGAAATGGTAAAATTGTATTGAGGTGATACAGTATGGTCAGAAAGAAAACAATCTGGAGTTAGGAGGCTGGGTTAAAATTCTGAGATCAACACTTATTATCTATGAGACTAATAATAATAATGTTATTTAACTTCTTGAAAACTCAGTTTTCACACCTATAAAATAGGGCTAATAATGTACTAAGTACTGTACTGTAATAATGTACTCATTACCATATAGTACTGAGAAGAGAAAATTGTACACTTTAAAAAATGCTACCAAAAATCTTATTCATATGCGTCCATTTATGAAGAGCATGGAATTTATGAATACAATATTATTGCCTGACATGATCCTGATTGTCATGGAGCTTATATTCATGAGGAAAGACAACAAGTCAATAAACATTTATGTGCCAGGCACTGTGCTAAGTGCTAGGGATACAAAAAGTGGTCCCTGCCCTGAAGGAGATTAAATCTAAAGGGAGAGGCAAGAAAAGCAAACAAATATGTACAAACAAGCAATATAAAGCATAAATAGGAAATGAGTAAGAGAGGGAAGACAACAGAATTCATGGGGTTGAAACAGGCCCCCTGTAGAAGAATTTGGTTGGGGACTTAAAAGAATCCAGGGAAGGCAATAGGTGAAGATGAGCAGGATGAGCATTTGAGGTGGGGGGAGGGGGTTGTACAAGAGAAAATGTCTGGAGCTGAGAGATGGAGTGTCTTGTCTGCAGAATACGAAAAAGGTCAATGTCACTGGGTGGAAGAGTGCATGGCAGGGATTAAGTTGTAAGAAGACTAGAAAAGTAGGAGGGGGCTTTGATTGCCAAAGAGAGGATTGTATAGTTGATCCTGGAAGCAATAGGGAGCCAATAGTTTACTTAGTAAGGGGGTGATGTGTCAGACCTGTACTTTAAGAAAATCACTCCGGCTGCTGAATGAGGAACAAATTGGAGTGAGGAGAGACTTGAGGCAGGCAGACTCATCGGCAGACTTCTGTAACAGTCCAGGCATGAGGCAAGGAGGGCCAGGGTGGTGGCAGTATCAGAGGTGAAAGATTGCAAAGGTAAAATTTCTAGGCCTTGATAACAGACTAGATATGGGGTATGAGAGATAGTGAGGAGAAGATGATGAAATGCAGGACTGGAAGAATGGCACCATCCTTGACAGTAATAGGGAAGTTAAGATGTAGGAGAAAATTAAGGAGGATAGATAAGGAGTTCAGTTTTGGACATGTGGAGTTTAAGCTGTCTATTGGATGTCTGAAAGGCAATTAGATATGTGATACTGAAGGTCAGCACAAATGTTAGGGCAGGATAGACAAATTTGAGAATCATTATCATAAAGATGATAATTAAGTCCATGGGAGCCAATGAGATCACCAAGTGAAGTAGTAGAGAGGGAGAAGAAAAGAGGGTCCAAGATAGAAAGAACCTTGTGGGAACATCTCTGATTAAAGGGCACAATCTGGATAACAAACCAGCAAAGGACACTGATAAGAAGCAGTCTGATAGGGAGAAGGGGAAACAGGAGAGAGGGGTGTCCTGAAAGCCCAAAGGGGAGAGGGTATCAAGAAGAAAAGGGTGATTTACAATGTCAAAGACTGCAGAGAGGTCAAGAATGAGGACTGAGAAGAGCCTGCTGGATTTGTTGATTAAGAGCTCAATGGTAATGTTGGAAAGAGAAGTTTTGGTGGAATGATGTCAGAAGCCAGATTATAAAAAGTTGAGAAGAGATAGGAAAGTAGAAGCACTTATTAGAGATAGCTTTTCAAGGAGTTTAGCCACAAAGGATAGATGAAATATAGGACAATAATGGAGACAGAAAGATCATGTGAGGGGTTTTTGAGGATAAGAGAGATGTGGGTATATTTGTAGGCAGTAGGGAAGGAGCCACTGAGAGACTGCAAGATAGTATACATTGAAAAGACAGACACTGAATATAAGTCACAAAGTAGGGATTACAGAGTGGGCAGTGTGTTAGAGGAGACAGAATGAAATAGGATTGCTTATGCAGGTAGCAGGGTTAGCCTTGATAAGGAGTAAGGGTACCTCACTGTGTAACATGGGAAGGAAGGAGATAGTAGCAGAAGGTATGAATGATATGAGATAAGGGAGTAGAGAGAAGACAGAGCTCACTTTTTTCAGCTGAGAAGATGGGGAGAAGTAGAGCCTTGGAAGAGCTGAAAAGGGATGAAAAGGTTTAGAAGAGCTACTGTGGAGAGTGCAACAGCGAGTTGATAAGAGAGGTAGAGAAAGATTACCTTACTGTAGCAACAACCACACTGGCATACCCAGGATGGCAGCTAACACAGGTTCTTACTAGGAAAGATAGTTGTTTAAAGGGTCAACAATCTTTTTAAATTACATTCCCTAGTTCAAGGGAAAAGTAAGCACCCTGAACTTCGGAGAAAATACAAGCAGAGAAACAAAGACCAACAGACAGGGCTCTGACTGCCTGAATCAACTATACACTTTACAAATATCCCTGGATCAAGCAGCTCTTACACCTGAATCTCAACCAGAGAATCACAAGATCATTCTCATAAGCAAGCCCCCAAAACAAAATACCAACTTAGAATATATGTACACTTCTCTGAGCCAGAAAGCATCACAAGCCTCATGACTCAGTACCTAATTAGAAATTAGCAAAAAGTGTGAAAGCCTTCCTCCAAGCAAACCTCCCCTAAGCAAGCTTCCCTTAATGGGCTCCATGGGAGGCCTATTAATGGGCAGGGAAGATCTTATATCCCATTAACATTATACTTACCAACAACAGTGAAGACTCAGGTGAGGCCACATAACATAAATTTACAGAAGACCCAGTCAGAACAGTTCTTTGATTTTTTTTCTTTTGCAACCTTTCTTCAGCAGAACATGGGTAGGAACAAGGATGGTGGGAGGGATAAAAGGCTGAGGCTTAGCAAGGCACAATAAACAATATGATAAGGGGAGGCTAGAGACTCAAGAGGAAAGTGTAAAATTGAACTGGTTCATCAAGGGAAAAAAAAGGAGACAGTGGCTAGTGTAGGAGAGATGACCTGGGAGGTAATTGAGGGGTTGAGGAATTAAGAGTACATGGTATGGACAGAGTAGGATTCGGTAAGGGGAAGGCAGAAAGAGAGGTAAGAATACAGTAAGTCAGAGTCAGATAAGAGAATTCTGAAATTCTTAGACATGTGGTTGCTGTATTTGTGGGTGCTGATAAGATCAAGAGTATGACCATCTTCATATGTGACTAAAGTGTAGTAGAGGAGGTCATAGGAACTGAGTAGGCTGAGACACTGTGTAGTCAGGATGTTTAAGGGAAAGTCAACATTTATCTTGAAGTCCCCAGTTATGAGGGCAGGAGTTGGGGAAGAGGAAAAAATTATGAGTCAGGCATCAAACTCACTGAGAAAAGAAGTGGAGTGACCAGGAGGTCTGTAGACAACAGCTACCAAGATTGTGATTGCACGGTAGCAATGAATTTCATGAACCTCAAAGGAGGAGAGGTGAATAGAAAACATACACAAAATAAATACAAGGTAAATTTGGGTGGAAGGTATCAGTAGCTGGGAGCATCTGCAAAGGCCTCATATACTTGTGCTTAGCTTTAATACTTTTCTACCATCACCTGACTGGAATGCCACAAAACTCTATGTTCCTTGAAAAGTACCTTGCATACACAGGAGCTCAAAAAATATTTTGTGACTGAATGATCATGCTACAATTAATGAAAATATTTGCCAAAGTATATACTCATAGAGTCTATCATATTCTTTTTCTGTTCATCTACTCAGCTCTTTTCCTCAGGGCAGGGAACAGTTCTTAAACTGAAGTTATTTCACAGATCTCAAATGCCAAGGGGGAAAACATCAGTAAGTACGTGGAAATATATCCCAAAGAGTTACACCAAAAGTTAATATTTATATCAGTCAGAAAACAAATATACTTTAAGATATGTATTTTAAAATAATAGATTCCAACTTTAAATACAAAAGAAAGACCAAAATCTTCATCTCTAATTTTCAAACTTGGTACTGAGAAACTAACAATGAGAAAAAGGGGCAAAAAACCAAATAAGTAGCTCTAAGTTTCCTTCGAAATACCTATCAAAAGTCATTCTCAAGAATTTCTCCATTTTCTGAATTTTTATAGGAGAATAAGGCAGGAATTATTCATCATTATCCTAATTCACTTTTATGTAGTACTTTAATATTTACAAAGTGCTTTCCTACAACAGCCCTTTGAAGTAGTTAGTGAAAGTATCAATCCCATTTTACAGAAGAACAAAATCTGAAAGGTTGTGACTTGCCCAAAGTTATAAAGCTAGGAAATGGAAGAACAGAGACTTGAACCCACTCCTCAGGCTCATATGACTAATATTCCTTTAGAATCACAGGACAGCTTCTGTTTCTACCTTCTGTCTTCCTATTATTGACCATTACTGTTGTCATGAGCCCCTTAGGCAGTCTGGTGAAATGGACCACTTCTCAGAATAGTGCTTTTTTAAATGCATAAAATAAAATACACAGAATTACAAAGGAAACTACTTCTCCTGAAATCCAGTTATCAAATTAAAAAACAAACATATATTCATGGATCCCAGGTTAAGAACCCCTGGACTACATTAAGTGGAGGTAAGAACTATGTTACATGATACTGTATCATACTAAGCAACAATTTATATAACTGATTACTACCTTGCCTTGTTTAAATGATATTTGGTATCAATTAAACAAACCTGTCTAGTCATTCTATGGTAATGAAACAACTGAGATTCAGCATCATCCATCCATTTTATTTCATATCTTCCATCTTTTGTTCTCTTAAGTATATATTTTACATGTTCTGACTTGGTCCCATTATTTCTAAACTCCCTAGATATACACCATGAAGCAGCACTGCTTCTGAACAACAACAACAAAAAAAAACCCCAAAACAGAAATCCTCTTCAATCACACATTCCTTTCAATACTAAGTAACTGTTACTATAACTTTATTGTAGACTCTTTTCAGTAAAAAGGCAAGTTTCTTTAAGGTTTCTTTTAATTAAAAATGAAATGTTGAAGTAGTCTCATCTTAATTGAAACAGGAAATGGGGGGGAACCCAACTCTTTCATTAAAAAAACTGACAACTGCTGTTAGGAATATTTTTCAGACTTTAGTTTTCAACAGGAGAGTATGCATTTAAACATTTTCAAAATTTTGGTCATGCTGTTACCTACCCTTCAGAATAATGAAGTATTTTTGACATGTTCTTTTCAAGACTCTCTCTCTCTCTCTCTCTCTCCCCCTTCAATCATTTTTCATGATTGCTTTTCCTGACCTGCAACTTCATTCTTGTAGAGGACTCCAGGTAAAGAAACACTTTCTATCTGGCCAGAGTAACAAGTGCTTTGCAAATCATTGTCTTCCACAGTTGCATGAGGCCCTAAGAGGCTAGGTGATCTGTCCAGGGTCAAATAGCAGTGTTTATCAGAGATGGAACTTGAACCCAGGTTTCCTGAACCCAATCATAAAAGATGTAAGAAAATTTTTTTTCTTTTACAAAATCTTTAAGGAAAAAAAAGAAAAGTCCGGAATACTTTTTTTTCTTCAGTAGTTACATAATAACATTTATTATCTAAGTTATCCTCACATATTTCATGTGACTATGTTCCACTGCCTTGGCATCATGTTTACATGTTTCCTGCAGACAATACTTCTACCAGGGAAATGTCTCATCAAATACAGTGCTGCTGAACTTTTAGTTCCAATTTGAAACACCTGATACAAAGTCAAGCTATGTTTACTGTAAGGAATCCGTATCATTCTGAAGGGATTGTCACCCAGATCAAGTTTCATTGCATATGTAGCTCATTCCTTTGTGCTTTAATATTTGGAGGTCTCCAGATAAATATATTCCACTGAAAGACTGAACCACCAAAATGTGAGAAATTCTAATCAAAAGCAACGCTGATACCATTAAGGGCTTAACTGTTACTAATTTTAATATTTTCCAAGAAATTAGAGAATTCTCTATTGAACTGACTTAGACTACAGCAACATATATTTCTTCAACAAAGAAATAAGGTTTCAAAATGCAACTCCCCTCTGAACTATAAAGCCATAAAAGAAGTACAAAAAAGTATAATATGCTTTTATAACATATAATATGCATAAAGTATAAAATAAGGAAATCTATCACTTCTCATTAAGTAAAACAAAAAAACAAACAAAAACTTCTCAGGAAAGAAGGTACCTTAACCTTTAACCTTCCCAAAAGTACATGCAAGACACAAGATGAGGATCTAAAACTAACAACACAGCAATTAATAGAATTGCCCTCCCCAAAATGAAGGACTGAAACATCTCTCAACTCAGCAACTGCAAACTCAAGAAACCTTAAATTACAGCTTTATAACCAATGGGAAAATTGTCTAAAAGGAGGCCACAATTTTAACAGCTAGAATTGAAATAGTGTCATTGTCTTAAAGGTTCCTGGCCTGGAGAGCAAGTATCAGTTCCAAAGGATATTTAGAAGGAGAAATATTGTGCTAGGTTCAATGCTGTCCCCAAGTTGAAATTCACACTAAAACACTGACTCCTTTAAGGTTTTAAGGCATACTTTCAACATTTCAGATCACTTTATAACAACCTGACTGATGTATGCCAAAGGCTCATTTTTACTCCTGAGTGCAGATAAGACTTTTATTTCTTTGCCAAATACAAATTTTGGTATTGTTTTATTCTTGTGGCAGATTTGGCCACAATCATTAGTCTTTGTTTTAACTACCACACCAAACTTGTCTAGGAATCCCCTAGACATAGATTTAGAACTGAAAGGAACTTTGGAGGTTATCTAGTCCAACCTCCTCATTTTACAAATGGAGAAACCAAGGACTAGAGAGGTTAAGTGACCTGCCCAACCTTAAATAGGTAGGAGGGGCCAAAACCAGGGTTCTGAATCCAGGTCCTCTAACATCTGATCTGGCTCATTTCCATTGTATGAACGACTGAACGGAACTCAACTAGTACATAATCATTCCTTCCCAAATTCTTCCCCTTCGACATTCCTTAGGAAACTAATTAGTGGAAAAAGTCTTCCAGGCTAAAAGTTCTGTCTTATTTCTTTGGATTTTCCCATAGTGCTCAGTGGTCTCAGGCTAGGGGACATATGATGTGACCCTGGTTTGTGGCATGTATGATTTAATAGGACTTAAGGATTTTATTAGTAGAATCAGAGAAAAAAAGGGAGAAGTGATGTGCCACAATTAGACAAGTTTGGGGAAGTACTATGTGCTTACCAGATGGTTATTACAGCCAGATCCCCTAATAGCTATGACATCTTAGCATGAAGTATTAATTTGGGGAAGACTCCACGTTGCATTATCCAGGATTAGAACAGCTAAGTGGAGCATATTTTAAGGAAATAATAATCTGCATTAGGCCCTACCTTACACCTGGCTGTTAGGAAGATTCAAAATAGTTATGTTATTGGTTTATAATATTCTTTTAATGTCATTTGTTTTCTCTCTTTTGTACTTCTTTGAAAACTGTCCTGCAAATAAGTTGAAAAAAACCTTAACATTATAATAGCATAAGGCAGCTAGGCGGCACAGTGGCTAAAGCATCAGAACTGGGGTCAAGAAGACCTGAGTTCGAATGCAGCCTCAGACACTTACTAGCTGTGGGAACTTGGGCAAGTCACTTAACCCTGTTTGCCTCAGTTTCTCCTCTATAAAATGAGTCAGAGAAGGAAAAGACAAACCACTCTAGTATCCTTACCAAGAAAACCCCAAATGGGGTCATGAAGAATCACCAAAAACACAACTGAAATGACAGAACAGAAACAGATAATAGTACAAGTCCATTTTCAGCAGAATCAAGACAGAAAGCCACAACCTCTCTGTTGTTTCCAAGAAAAAATATAAGCTCATTAGTCTGGCATTTGAGACCCTCTACAATCTGGCTCCAGCATACCTCTTCAGACTTCTCCAAATAAACAGACCTACTTGATGCTCCCTGAAGTCCTTGTTCTTTCTCCACGCTATACCTTTGCAAAGGTGTTCCTCATGCTTGTAATGCATTCTTTCTTCACCTCTACATCTTAAGAGTCTCACGTGCCACATCCTACACAAAATCCTTCTTGAACTCCCTGTTAGAGCTTTCCTTACTGTCAAATTATCTTGCACATTTACTTCTCTCTTTATGTATAACTAGCTGGTTCAGTGGACAGAGTATTGGACTTGGAAGTCAGGAAGACCTGATTTCAACTTCCCCCTTAGATGTAGCTGCATGATACTGAGCTAGTCCCTTAACCCAATGCCTGCTGAGGTAGATCTATGTATCCCCCATATGTAAAATGGGGATAATAGCAATATTCTATTTCACAGGGTTGTTGTGAGGAAAAAAAGGAGAAAACATATGGAAAGAGCTTTGTGAACCTTAAAGTGCTATGTAAACACTATTATTTCTATAGTGTAGCTCCCCAGGATAGCCTAAGTCCCTCTTGGGCAGCAACTACTCTGTTAGTCTGTTTTGGTACCCCCAAGTTCCTAACAGAGTACCTTGAACTTGGTCGGGGGAGAGCAGGAGAGAATTTCTATTGTACTCACTTGGTAGAAGATAAGCACTTTACAAATAGTATCTATCCTGGAGGTGCCTAGCTATTTCAGAGCCTAATTGGTACCCCCGCACTTAGTGCCTGGATCTGGACCTCTGAGATGTGGACACTCCCTTCACAGAGTAGACCACAACTCATTCACACCTTCTCATCCGATGGGATGCTTGTTCATGTCCTCTAATAAACTGTCTAAGGGGTTCACCCAAACCAGTAGGGAATTTTCTTTATGCCTCCTGACATTATAGTACCAAAACTCTGTATGTCATAGCAATCTATACAGAACACTAAAGGTTTGCTCCAGCCTTGGTGAATCAATTGATATTTTATGTCCTATAGAATATCACATGTTCACGATGGAGATTATGAAAACTAATGGCTAGAAAGAAGCAACAGAATTTGAATTATTAAGAATATTTGTGGGGCGGCTAGGTGGCGTAGTGAATAGAGCACCGGCCCCAGAGTCAGGAGGACCTGAGTTCAAATGTGGCCTCAGACACTTAACACTTACTAGCTGTGTGACCTTGGGCAAATCACTTAACCCCAACTTCCCCTATAAAAAGCAAAATATATATATATTTGTGTATATTACTGTATTCCAGTTTATTTCCTCACTTCAAATGATTAAAAATGGAAATCTTTACAAATATTCCTTCCTTTCTGCTTTAAGGTAGCAACACTGTGGTGTTCAGGATAAAGTCTAGACTTAAAGTCAGGAAGATCTGGGTTCAAGTTCTGCCTCAGTCACTTGGTAGCTGGAAGTCCCTGGGCAAGGCACTCTTCACTTTTCTGAGACGCAGTTTCCCCATCTCTAAACTGGTGATAATAACAGTAGTATAACTCACAGCATAGTTGTGATCAAAAGAGATGTCAGCAAAAGCATTTATTTTATGGAATGAAAGACTTTATTTATGTTTTCATAAGTAAAATAAAATGCAAACCTACAATTATAAAAAAATTTCTTTAAATTTCACTCCAAAAACCAGTCAATATTATACTACGAAGTTACAATTCTATCCAGTTTCACTTTTCTTCACTAACTTAATTCTGTTGTAAATGAACATAACTCAGAGGCTAGTAAAGCACATCTGCTATGAAAATAACAGGAACATTGCATTTAAATCCAACAATTAGTTAACAACCAGAAGAATTCTTCTAGTAGCCCTTAAAATAAAACTAATATGACTTGATAACTCCTAACAAATATGGGTTTGTCCTAACAAACATTATGGGTCAGGTCTGACAAGATTAAATGTACTAGAGATAATGCAGTATCCTTGCTTAATTAAAAAAACAACAACAAGCATTTGATGGTGGAGATGGGGTTTAACATTAGTTCACAGAAAAAGAACTGGGGAAGTTTTTATCAAATGTATGCATCAATAGTGTAACACAACCGCTAAGAAAACTAATACAATCTTAGGTTACATTAATAGACATATAAATATATAACAAAGATCAGAATTCCATTAAATACTTGGTTGGTCAGTCCACACCTAAACTATTGTATTTAAGTTCTAGGCCAGGGTAGGGAATCCTTTTATTAAAAGGATTTGTTCTATAAAATTTGGATTCAGTTGTAAGTCCACACTTAAGGATCTAGAAGGCCGCCTGTGGCCTCAAGGTTGAAGGTTCCCCACTCGTGTTCTAGGCACTACATTTTTTAATAGAAACACTAACAAAATATAGAATCTGTCCAGAGAAAGGCAGTCAGGATGGTGAAGGGTTTTCAAAACTCTGTCATATAAGCAACTGTCAAATGAACCAGAGATATTTAATCTGGAGAAGACAATACTAAAAGAGTACATAAAAGCTGCATTCAAATATCTAAAAGGTTAACATGTAGGGAAAAAAAAGACTAAACTTCCTAGAGATTAGAAATAAGTCCAATACCAGATTTTGGTTCAGCATAAGGAAAGCTTTCTCATCATTAAACCAACCCCAAAATGGAATCCCTGTGTGAGATCCCTGTCACTGGGATAGATTTTGTAGAGGATATTTCTCTATTTGAGAGTAGATTGGAGTAGATGACCTTTGAGGCCTCTTAACTCAATGAGTCATCTACATATGTGAATTTGGGTTTCTTACCACTGCAATTTAACATCCAAATTTTTGTAACAGACATTCTACTTCCAAAAGTCGGGAAATTTTGAAGGAATGGGTAGAAAGATCAGCTTATTCTCAGTACTTCATTTTAACCAATATATTTTTTCAATACAAGTTTCTCAATAGTTTGAAGCAGCAGCCTAAAATTCACTTTATAGATTTTTCTGGATTATGTATTGTTCAATTCAACAAGCATTTATAAGTGCTGGGAATACAAAGATTAAAATTGAAATCATCCTTGCCCTTAATAACCTTAAAGTCTATTGTTAAGGATATGAAATTTTTCTTCATTCCTTACTTCCTAAAGGAAAATTATTATACTTAGCTTGGGCAGTCTGGTTTGTGTAAGGGCAATTCTTGCCCTCAAGTATTAATAATACCAACAACAATAATAAAATGCTTATCTTTTCTTTTTAAAAATGTTTTATTTAATTTGTTTTTCGTTTTCAACATTCACTTCTATAAGATTTTGAGTTCTAAATTTTTTTCACCTCCCTATCTCCCCAACATGCAGTGTACTCTAACATAGGCTATGATGTATAATCATATTAAACATATTTCCACATTAGTCATGTAAAGAATTAGAACCAAAGGGAAAATCATGAGAAAGAAAAACAAAGAGACAAAGAGACAGAGAGAGAGAGAGAGAGAGAGAGAGAGAGAGAGAGAGAGAGAGAGAGAGAGAGAGAGAGAGAGAGAGAGAGAGAGAGAGAGAGAGAGAGAGAATATAGTACGTTTTGATCTGCATTCAGACTCCATGGTTCTTTCTCTGTATGTGGATAAAGCTTGTGTTTTCAATCAAATTTCAAAGGCTTGGACCCAAAAAGACAGCAAAAACACTGGTTTCACACACAAATCTATAGGTCTAGTATCTTTCTAAATCTAAAAGTGCTGTGTAAATGTGAATCATCATCATTATTATTATAATTACCAGGAATCCCCAGAAGAGAGAAAAACTACTCAGTCTAAAATCCAGGCTGAGCAAAATGTTCAAAGTAAACAATGGACTTTTCAGATAAAGTCTTCCAGTATTATTAGGAAATTATAACAGCATATTTTTTATTCAATCTCCTTGTTACATCATATCATTTAGATATTAGTAGAAAGGCCAGATACGAATTTACTGCTATAATTCTAGCTCTCTGACATACTAACTTGTATGTATCTCCTTAACTGTCAATAAGCCACAAAATTGTATATTTATAGAGTTGAAAGATGCCCTAAAAATCACTATAAAACACTCCTCTCACAAACGAGCAAATCAAGGCCCAGAGAGATGAAATTTTTTCACCAAGGTCATGCAATTAATGGTAATGTTGACAGCTACTTAATAACTATGCTGGATTCATGTGCCACTCCCTATAGGAATCTTTCCTTGATCCCCCCCCTAATTGGAGGATTTTTTCTTTTTTCAAATTACCTTCTACTTACTCATCTTTGTAAATGTTGTACCCCCTTTAATAGATTGTAAACTCTTTGAGGACAAGGTCTGTTGTTCATTTTTTTTTTTGGTATTCAGTGGCTGGTACATAGTAGGCACTTAACAAATATGAAATATACTAAAAGAACTAATTAATAGACTAAAAAGAAACTAAGTCTTTGATGCCTAGTCCATTACTCTTTCCACTATCCAGGGGTTCTTAACCTTGTGTCAGTGAACTTGTTTTGTTTTGTTTTTTTAAATATTCTGGTAACTGTATTTCAGTGGAACTGACTTCCTTTGTAATCCTGTTTTATTTAGTGCATTTTAAAAACATGATTCTGAAAAGGGATCTATACTGATGTTGTACGAATAAAGAGTGAAGCATAGGGTGGCTAGGTGGCGCAGTGAATACAGCACTGGCCCTGGAGTCAGGAGTACCCGAGTTCAAATCCAGCCTCAGACACTTAACATAAAACTAGCCGTGTGACCTTGGGCAAGTCACTTAATCCCAACTGCCGTCCAAAAAGAAAAAAGAAAAAAAAAGAGTGAAGCATACTATTTTTCACCTTTTTTGAGACTTGTACAAAATGATTATTATAAAAATCTTTTACATGACTGCACACGTATGACTTATATCAGATTGCTTACAGTTTTAGGAAGAGGGGAAGGGGACAGAAAGGAGGGATGGAATTTAGAACTTAAAACTTAAAAAAAAATATAATAAATGTTAAAAAAAATTTAACATGTAATTTGAGGAAAAATCAAATATTATTTTTAAAGGAAGTCTACAGACTTCACCAGATGGTCAACCAAGGAATCCATAACACAAAAAAAGGTGAAGAACTCCTAAAGTATACCATATAACACAATTTTAAAAACATGTTAAATCCTTGAAAGCAACATGAGTTCCTAAATAGTATGAGGATTTAAATATCTTGACCAGAGGAAAACAATAAAAATAATTCAGCCTCTATGATAATAATGGCTAGCATTTTATACACGTGAAGCCTTGTAACACATTTTACAAGTATTACCTCATGTGATACTGTGAAACAATACAGGAAAGCAAGGACTTTTCTTATCCTTATTTCACAGACGAAGAAAATGAGACAGAGACAGCTTACCCAGGTCATATAGCCAAGATGTCTCTGAGGTCACATTTGAACTCAGATCTTCCAGACGCCAAATAAATTCTCATTTCAGCCCTGACACAATGTGATAAGCACACTTTTTTTGCCACTGACAACTAAACACACAAAGGATGCATCAGTTCTTACCTACCCCTATTTCTTTCTTACCTTAAAAGCAATTATTAATTTTTTACAACTAAAATGTATATATCCTATCAGATTATTAAAGGAAGGACCACAGTTTTCATGGAAGTACTGCACAAAAACCCTCAATCAGTCAGTGACTCAAAGTTTCAGGCTAAAGGGAACATGAAAAGCACCAAAGGAAATTTTCCCCAATTCATATATCCAAAAGAGAAGCAAGGTCCAGGATCAGCACTAGGGTGGTTAAATACCCTAGCCAATACACACTGTGTTTCTCCCACCCCAAACATCTTTTCAGGGAAAAGTAGGTTAAAATGAACAATACAAAAGCCATAAGTGGGAAAAGGAATCGCAAAAAGGCAACGCGTAGCCTGAGAGGAATGTGCTGTAGGAGAGAATAGTATAGATTTTGCTTTGATAACACCTATACTATATAGCTATAGTTAACTTACAATCCATTCTCTTCCTCAATAAGACATATATATACACACATATATAAATACACACGTCTGATTTTTAAAGCATCAGTAAAAAGGAACCACCTCTTCTTCCCTCAAAAGCTGATTATAGTCACTGACCAACCATCTGGTTTTATAGTACCTTTCAAAACACAGGGGGCTGAGCTGTGTGAACCTAGGGATAGTTTTGCACCGTCAAATTTGAATGCCTCACATTATCCTCTAGATCAGTGGTTCTCAACCTGTGGGTCATGACCCCTTTGGGAGTAGGAGGGCGTCAAACGACTCTTTCACAGGGGTCACCTAAAACCATCAGAAAACACATATTTCCGATGGTCTTAGGAACCAAGACACCGCTCCTCTGTGTGTCTCCAGGCAGGTCCGCCCACGTGCAGATACACTCATATACAAGTATTAAAGGGTTGCGGCATTAGGAAGGTTGAGAACCACTGCTCTAGATGATACTTTAGGAGCCAATGATGAAATCTTACTCAGTTTTTCTCTTATCAATGGGAAAAGCAAGATGTGTATGTGTGTCTTTGTATATGTGTGTGTGTGTGTGTGTGTATACACACACATAAAAGAGGGAAAGGGAACAGAGAATCTTAGAATAAGTATCCAGAAAAAGGAAAAATTTTTTAAAAAAACCCTCCAAGGTGAATCCTTGAACATCATTGGTTCCCAAGAACAAAAATCTGAAGAGGCAGCCAGACTCTGCCAAAAAGTTTTCAAAAATGGAAGCCAACTATGTCTGAGTACACCCAGACAGGCATTTTCGAGGGATTTGTTCCGCTTGAAAGACAAGCAACTCCTTTCAAAGTTTTTTTGCTTTAAGGGTCTCCTGTCTCAACACAATCCAATCTTGTTTATTATTAAATAAGAAACTACACTTCCACAACATGCTGTTCCACTCCCATTCTTTATCCCTTCCCTCCCAATAAGCCTGTTTCTCATTCTACCTAAATTCTTCCTCATCACTTGACAACAAAACATTTTCCTGTTTCCTATCTTGCTAGGAATATTTTTGGCTTTTGGACTCAAGTTCCTGAAAACTGGAATCAAGAGCCATATACAAGATTACTACTTGCAGTTATGTGCACACATGTCTCTTGGACTCATTATTTTCTTAGGCCTGTGACCTCCCTTTTAATAATCTTAGCAGGAATTCCTAAGGTCACCTCCACTATTTCTATAACGTCACTTTATAGCCTCACCACACTACACTATGGGCTTTCTGTTTCTAACTGCTTTTTTTCTTAGAGGACCAAACCCCCAATTCTTGCTTCCCTTGATATTCGTCTAGGTTTGATGTTTGAACAGAAGTGAATTCAGAGGACATAGCACTGCTGCCTCAGTTTTTCCTCTCCAACTCCTTTTTCTGGGATCCTCAGATTGGTACCTGTTGGCAGTGCTGGTATTGCTGTTCCCACTGCTGTGTTTCTGTGCCCGGCTCAGTCTTCGTGGTGGCTTTGAGTGTTGCATTCGAGGACTTGGCACAGAAGGGAAGGTTGAGGCATAGCCATGTTCACACTCTGCACAAGACACAAGATAAAACGGTAAAGAGGAATATACCTGAATCCAGAGAGCCAAGAGCCCTCTTCCTGGCAATGGGCTGTTGAAACAGAAAAAGATGAAAATGACATTCCAACTTACACTAAGCAGTACATAAAGTAATTACACGGCACATCTCTGTTATTTGAGATGGATCCCCCAGAACCTAGTACAGTGTTTGACACATAGTGGGCACTTAAAACAAGTCTGTTCAACTGAATAATTTCTTTCCCTATCACTAGCACATGTTCTCCCTCTTCACCCACACACATTCATTGTACTACCCTACCTTACCTTTCCTCCACCACCTCTTTACCCCTTACTACTAAGAGCCTTTTTTTCCCCCTCAGAACCTTAATTCCCCTACCTTAACTTTTAAATACCCAAACTCCTAGGAATTCCATTTTTTGCCTCTTCTTCCCCCTCAAAAACCCCATTCCCAGCAGATCCTTCTTTCTTCTTTTGTACACTTCAAATATATATTCATCCACCAGCAAATATCTATTAACTACCAGTTACTACATGAAATGCACTGTATCAGGTATGAAGCAAAACTGAAAAACAAGACAGATTCTCTTTCCCCTTACTCTTTGTCATTCAATGGTTCCTCCCCCTTCCCAATCCTATGGTCCTCTCCCTTTTTTCCACTCTCTCCACATGGTTGTCCTCTCCCTCTTTACCCCCAGGTCTTGTCTTTCCCTTCTTCCACCCTGCCATCTGTAAGTCCCATCCTTCCCCAGCTGTGGTCCATGCAGGTTCCTTCTTCTACCACCCACAGTCCTATAGTCCACTCCCTCTCTATCCTAGTTTCCTCTCCCCCTCCAACCAACTATCCTATCCCCAACCTATGGTCTCCTCTCTCCCTATGCATTGGTCTTCAAAAATCACCTTTCTTCCACCCCACCCCTATCCCGTGGTCCTCTCTTCTACTTCTTTCAGGATCCCTCATCTCATGATCCCTTCATCCCTCCACTGACCTCTCCCCATCCCATGGTCCCCTTTCCCCATTCTTCTACCACCCCTCAGACCAAGTTCCTCTCCCTCCCCAGACTGTGGTCCCCTCTCCCCCTCCATCCATCCATCCCTCCCCATCCCATGTCCCCTCTCTCCCTATCCCCTGGTCCCATATCCCCCCCATCCAGTACCCTATACCCTCCTTTTTCTATTACTCCTCAACTCGTGGTTCTTTCTCCCCTTCCATCCACCCCTCCCCACCTTGAGGTCTCCCCTCCCCTTTCCCATTCTCCCTCCCCGTGACCCCCGGACCTCCTCCTGCCCCCCCCTCCCTGTTACCTCTCTCCCTGCGCTCAAGGAACTCGGCGGCCTCCAGCAAGCGCTGTACGTTGATCATCCGGACCGGCTCCATGAGCTATGCCGGGGGCGACCTCTCTCCTCGCCCCCGTCCCTTCCCGAGTGGCAGCGGCGCCCACGGGTGCCTACTCACCGCCACGGGGCATGCGAGGGGCGACGGGGAAGCACCAAGCACCCCCGGTCCCACCGCGGTCCCCCCCCCCGCTCCGGCCAAGGCCGCCTCCCCCGCCTGGCTTCCCCCCCAGCCCCTCTCTGCTCCGGGCAGACCCCGGCGGCTGTCAGGTCCGCTGCACAGTTTGTTTACCTCCCGGGCTAGAGCACGGGCGGAGGGGGGAGGGAGCTTCGGGTCCCGGGCCCGCCCCCTCTCCGCCTCTAACACTGCCCCCTGGGTAATGTAGTTTCCCCTCGGCCCTCGCCCGAAGTGTACGCCGGGAAACGTAGTGCCCAATCTGCCTTGGTGCGCCTGGGTTTAAGAGGGACTCTACTCTGCAGCTGCCCCTTGGAAATGTAGCTCTGCCTAGGAATCCAACCTGACCCTGGCACCCGTGATTCCGTTATTGCTGTGCAAACCACTTGCCCTTCCAAGTATTCCCATCTCGACGCAATTCTGAACCTTTTCCATAAATCCTCCACAGAGTATCTATCCTATAAGCTCTCTTCTAGTTAGTTTTTTATTTTACCCATGTTTGGGAAAGGCTTGTAATAATAATAGTGTTGGTTGTTTAAATAATGCATATTTCCTCCCACAAAGTCCTACTCTTTGCCACATCCTGTAGTGGAGACGATTCTGGGTTTTCAAAGATTATGCCAACAGAGAGAAAACCCTGGCAGATGCTACCATACCTCTGTACAGAAGCAGCAACAAAGTAGGTCTCCTTTCACTTAGGGAAAGGGAAACTTTTCAACAGTAGGCTGGCTGTCCATTAAGTCACGTTAAAAAAAATGACTCGTCTATTCGGACCCCCTTCTGCTTTTAGAGTGATGGTGGCAGAGGGGAAGAAAGAGGAGACCGGGGGCTAAGAATCATGACAATTTTAAAAGGTTACAACTATAAAATTAACTTAGTTGTTGGTAATTTTAAAACATGAAACCCTTTTCTAAGTGACCAGAGATGTTGACAATCTTGCTATAAATAAAACCAGAAGACAAAAAAGAAGGTATATTTAAATAGAAGGAAAGCACTGAGGCTCTCCTTGAAGAGGAGAATAAAGGAGTTAATAGATTTGGGTTTATTGTGCATCACAGGGTAACAAGAAATAGCATTCAATTGTTTCATACTGTAATGCTTGTGATAAGCATTTTCAAGAAGGCAGCCCTGAAGATAATTGGAGTTTACATACCAACATCAATTATAGAAGATGAGATTATATAAAAATTGATAAAATGCTTAAAATTGAATCAGTCTCTATGTTATTTGGTGACCTCATTATAAAGGTGGACTATAACATCATTAAGGGCAAGGCTTTTTTTTCATATCATTTTTGTGCACAGTGCTTTGCAAATTGTAAGCACTTAAATGCTAGGTGGATTGGCTCAGGAAAAGGGAAAGGCAGAAAAATTTTTTTCTTTTGGAAAATGGTTTAGGAATAAGAAAAATCAAAGGTCCGAAGACTATACATGTCTCATGCTTATATACAATGAAGACTGAGAAGAAGCAAGAGGTTAGCACAAAATATAGCCATTAAATATGAGACTGATAGGAAAGGACTACTAACTCACGTGAAAGTCATTTTCTAAATCAGTTGAATTAGACTATTAGCTTGTTGGAGAACAAACTCGATACCAAACTAAAAAAAAAAATGAAAAGAATAGGATTTGTGTGTAATTGAGACTACGATTTGACCTTTTTTTTTTTTTTTAGGTATAAGCAAAATACAGATAATGGATAAAAAGAACAGATATCAACACTGTGTTACCATTACCTAAGGAAGTTTAATCAAAGTAGATCAATTGTCACAGAGTCAAGAACCCCGAAAACATATCAGTCAGCAAACATATGCTTAGCAGAGAGATATGGAAGCCCAAAGCAATGTTGATTTAGAGTACAAAATTATTTATGGGGTTTTACAGATGAGGACAGTGGAAAATCATGAGGAGTATCACCTACAAAGAGTAAGAACTGGAAAAAACAAGCCTATAGAAAGCTTTGTAAAAGTTCCCCAACTAAATAATCATCCTAAGGTAATTTAAGGTTGAAATGAGGAGGCCAAGTTTCAGTTGTTTCAGATAAAAAAAAAAGTGGAAACAATTTTTGTAAAAATTATTTTCATCAATGACAGTGGAGCCCCAATATGCTGCACAAGGAAGAAAATGAACAAATCAGTGAAAAACATTTCTAAAACATCAGCGGGGAATACAAAGACAAAAGTCAAAGAGCTTACATTCTAATGGGGAGATAATATACACAGGGGAGTACAAAACTTTGGAGTGAGAGCCTGGAAGATCTGAGTTAAAATTCTGCCTCAGATACTTGCTATGTGACCCTGGAAAAGTCATTTAACCTCTGCCTCAGTTTCATCAACTAAAAAATGGGGATAAGGAGAGCGCCCACCTCCCTGGGTTGTTAACAACAAATGAGATAGCTTGTAAAATGCTTTGCAAACTTTAAAATCCTCTGTAAATGTTAGCTATTTTTTCCTGAGGGAATCACAGGAATGGTGACACCATAGAGAAAGTCCATTGTTATTTCCTTTGCAGAATGGTTTATAGATTTCATTACTATTTACAGAAAGGCATAAAAAGTAGGAGGGTAGGGGTGGGGACATGCAAATGACTTTAAAGAAAACAAGATGAGAAAAGCGGATTACAAAAAAGGAATTCTGTGCCAGATGTGACACAATGGATGTAGAGGGATTGATTATTAAAGAATATTAAAATATTAAAGATTATTAAAGAATGAAAAGAGGGAAGCATACCAAAGAATGAGAAAAAATCCTGGATCTTACTGTTAGTAAAAAAGGTAACTTTTTTGTTAATAACTATTGACCTATATATACCATTTTACTTTTTTTTGGTTTATTTTATTGATGTGTTTTGTTTTTATATTACAAACATTCTCAGATTACCCCATTCCATGACTGATGTCTTCCAACAAAGTAAGACAACCAAGCAAAAATAAGACAGTGGCTTCATCTGAAACTGTATGCAGTATTTTGCATATGTAACACCCTCATCTACTTGAAATTTTAAACAATCCATCGAAATGTTTCCTCCTTCTCCTCTCCAATTTCACTGAAAAAGCCACGTCCTTATAACACATGCATAGTCAAGAAAAATTCCCTAATTGGCTGTCTACAAAAAAGTGTGTCATCCTGCACCCCAAATTTATCTTCTTCTGGTCAGGTGATAGTATGTTTCATTATCGGTCCAATGGAATCATGAATGGACATCATGTTTCTTAAAGCTTTCAAAGTTTTTGTGGTATCGTATACTGCCCCATTTCTGCAAAATTTTTATGAAAATAATCTCCACATCAACAGAATCCATGATGTAAGAATGGGAAGGGACCAGGCTTTTTCAAACACTTTTCCAGTGGACTACAGGTTTCAGGTCACGTAAGTGAAAATCATAGAGAATACATGATACCACCAATTGAGTACAAAACAAGTATTTCATTTAGAGGAGTAAAATGATGCCTTAATGTTGCTCCTCTAACAAGATGTTTGCCCCTGCAGCATATGCCAAAATCAAACAAGATTCCTTCAAAGTGTAATAATAGAGAAAGTTTCATTGTAAGACTATATTCGGGAATAAAATAGAGATTTATGCTTGCCAATGTCAAGGAGGATACTCAATGTAGAATCCAAATAGAAAAAGAGATTGTTTTTAGATGAAATTGCCATCTGGCCTTAGAACATTGCAGAGCTTCTGAAATGAGATCTAAAATCGTTTCAAAGATTTTGGCGTAATGTAACACTGGAATGACCAAATAGATGAAGAACGTTCATTTTCTAAAATATCATATACAGTTGGGTAGATAACCAGCGAAACTGTTCTACCTGTTCATACATACTGGTTGACAAAGTAGATGTTCATCGAGTGGGGACTGACTAAATAAACTGTGGTACATAAATATAATGGAATATTACTATGTTGTAAGAAATGAGAAGAATGATGAATACAGAGAAGTATGAAAAGACTTACATGAACTAATGCAAAGTGAGGTAAACAGAACCAAGAAGACAATATATACAAGATTACAAAAATGTATAGGGGAAAAAAAACATCAAACAATTGAAAATTACAGAATTAGAAAGAATAAACAGATACTTTACATGGACAATGAAGCCGTGCCCAAACTGGGCAGGAGGAGCTACACTGTTCTTGGGAAACTGTTCAACATTTTTAATAACTCCAAAATCTTTCCTCAAATAAAGGTCCATATTTTTGAACAATATTCTTCTGATGATGTACGCCTGGGAGTTATAAAATACTGCAGCTTCTGAAAGAACTAAAATTAGGGCTCCCTCAAAGGACAACGATGGGCGTGATTAGTCAGTTAATGAGCACTCACTATGTGCTAAGCACCGGGCATACAAAGAAAGGTAAAAGTTCCTGTTCTAGAGGAACTCATAATCTAATAGAGAATACAGTATGGAAATAACTATGGGCAAACAAGCTATATACAGGCTAAATTGGAAATAATCAACAGAGGGAAGACATTAGAACCAAGAGGATGTGATAAGCTTCCTATGGAGGTGGGATTTTAGCTGGGACATGAAGAAAGCCAAGGAAGACAGGAGGTGGAAATAAGTAAAGAGATTATTACAGGCATGGGGGAGAGATAAAATGCTCTGGAGATAGAATGTCATGTTCAAAGGAAGAGGAAGGAAGCCAGTATCACTAGATGGTAGTGTATATGGTGGGGGTATAAAGTGTAAGAAGAGTAGAAAGGTATGGGGTGGGGGTGGGTGGAGGGCAGATTATGAAGTGTTTTGAATGACAAATACAAGATTTTATATAGTGTATTACCAGTGAATAAGAGAAGTCACAGGAAGGAAGTCATCAGGTATACAACTAGAAAAGAATATGGGTTGAACATGTGGTAAGAAGTAGTGCTCTAAATTATCTACTTGGTGCTAAGAGAACCAAAGGAAAGCCCTTGACACATCAGGCGTGTGTCCATTATAGAAAATCTACAAAGGTACATGACCAGGATAAGAATGTGTGGATAAGTCAGAATCTCTATCAACGAAAAGAGTACCCTAACGACCTGATTCACCAAAGAACAAAAATATTATTTACAAAATACTTATCCTACAACAACTTTGCAATTTAGGGAGATTTCCTGTTGTTCTCTGGTAAATTTAGGAGGAAAGAGTTGGTTCAGGAAGCAATGAATTCAGTGCCCAAAGGTGGGAGGCCAAGGTATTTTCACTACCCTTCAAGGTTCCTAGGAGTGGGAAGGGGTAAAATGGGGTTTGGGGCATCAGAAAAGATCTAGGTCTCTCTGCTTTGCCACTAACTAATGATGTGACATTAGTCAATTTCCCTAACTTCTCTAAGACTCAAGTTTCTTCATCTATAAAACAGACAAATCTGCACAAAACTGCTGTGATATAACTGAACAAAAAGAGAGAAATGCCTTTTGAAAGCCGCAAATACGTCACAAAACTAACAATCCCAAAGTGAGAGGAACTTCAAAACTCTTGGCTTTGGGTAGGCTTCTACCCAATCTATCTCAGACTGGTGGTTCCTAATCCCATTTTTAAAGAATTCCAGGATTCAAACTGACCAGACTGGCTAACAGGAAATAAAAGGCCCAGGGTTATGACCAGTAGGCACCTGTCCTTTCAAATGCAAACATATTTGAGACCAATCACCTCTTGGGTAGTAATAGAGGACGTATTAAAAAGGATCCACCATTCTCCACAACCATCAGCTTACCTTTAGTCATAACATCAACATCTGTTTAAAGTGTGTGTGTGTGTGTGTGTGTGTGTGTGTGTGTGTGTGTGTGTGTATAGGAGGAATAGGAAGAGGAAGGGAAAAAGGGTTATGGCTACAGATTCTAGGAGGCATCAAAAATTTGACAAGTGAACAGATCACTTTCCCTCCTCTATGTTCTGAAATGAACCGAATATTAGCTCCTGAAGGAATCATAGAGATCAGCTCCTTATAAATCACGAAACTGAGACTCAACAGAGGGGATAATGATGACTTCAGTAGAACAAGGAGCTCAGGGTAGAGGTGGGACCAGAACCCGTATTTCTCAATTCCAGGGCTGATGCTTTTTCTACTATATACCACACAATGAGTATACAGTGAAAGTGATCTCCAATGAGTTCATAGGGTTGCAAACTTTTGCCAATGCTTTTAAATATTATGCTTGGCACCACATTTAAGAACTAAAATACAGCCCCTAAAATACAGATGTGTTCATAAACCACAGAAGAAATTTTTTTCTTTAAAAAAGAAAGAAAAAAGACCTTGAACGATTTTGCTTTCTCAGCTGGTAGCTCTGTACTCTCTGATCTGGGCTTTCCCATCATGTGTCAGTAACAACCATCATCAAGAAGGAAGCCAGAGGGAGGTCAGTATGGAACAGAATTACCTAAAAGGAATGCTCTACTGCTCACTTCCAAGGGAAAAGAAAGCTGGTTTGCAGAGGTCAGCTATTTGCAGTGAGAAACTATTAGGATGCAATTTAATCTCATCTATTTACAAAACACCTTTACTCTACAGATCCCAACTCGCTTTGCTTCCTCCAAGAAGTAGCCCCAAGAACTTATTATACACAGTTTAAAGAGGAAGGAAAGAAAAGATTACTTTCCACAGTAGGGAGTAATGATACTCAGAAAAGTACATCAGGTTGTAAATATAAATAAATTCAAGATGGGTTTAGATGGATTATTAGGGAAGTTTCCGTGTTAGGGGCAATATTCCTGGCCCTTGAGGACAAAAAGGACAATCTTGATCCCATTTAGGACCAAGCTTCCAGCAATATGGGTGGGGCAAATCACACTGTGTGATCACTGGGGAAAAGTTTTATATGGGTGGACAGCCTTGAAAGAGAAAAAAGTCTCTAAAGGGCAGCTCTGTATTAAACTTATGACAGGGTATCACAGTGTCAAGCATATTTTTGTGTGTGTGTGTGTGTGTGTGTGTGTGTGTGTGTGTGTGTGTGTGTGTGTCTTATCTCCCCACACTAGACTCTTGAGTTCCCTCTGGGCAGAGACCTAGCTTAACCTAGCTAGGTTAACCTATCTTTTCATACCCAGCTGTTCAGCAGTGTGTCACTCTACACATAGTAGGCTCTTCACTACACCCTTGGTTTTTGTTTTGTTTTGTTTTTTGGAGAGGCAATTGGGGTTAAGTGATTTGCCCAGGGTCAAACAGGTAGTAAGTGTCAAGGGTTTGGTCAGAGGCCAGATTTGAACTTTGGTCCTCCTGACTTCACAGCCGGTACTCTATCCACTGAGCCATCTAGCTGCCCCCACATGGTAGGCTCTTAATCTAAGGAGTATATGGTAAGACAGAGGGGCATGGAAAGCTTGTAGGTTGATTATATGTCCCTGACTGAGCCTCTGGCAATTAGCACCAGTTGGGAAAGCCACCTTCTCCTCATGTGGCTGCCCTACTTGAGTCACTGCCCAACTGTGGGTAGCTGGTGTGCTCCCTACCCCACCCTTAGAGTACTGGGTCTGATGCAACTGCCTCAATGACCTATCCTCTATCCCATGTGCCCCAGATGGAACAGAACAGAATCTAAGTGGGAAGAGTCCATGGGAACGTTCACATGTGGCACTTCTGATGTTCTTATGATAGAGCAGGGTACATTATGACTTCCATACAGCAGATGGGAAAACTAAGGACAAGAGAATAGTCCTCTTATAGATAAGAGGTTCCCAGCCTTCCCTGCTATCAGCCCTGTCCTGTTGTAACATTGTCTCTTGGAGGAGGCTCTATACAAGTGTTTCATCTGAAGATGGAAAGCTCTATGTTTGTACTAAGGTGAGTGATTCAGTGACCCTAAATGTCAGGTTTATATAGAGTAAGCTGTGAAAAACTCTGGGTTTTTTTGTGGGGGGGGCGGGGGGGGGGCGTTCAGTTTCCAAATACAGACTGCCAATAATAGTTATCAACTATTCAGGCCCAATAAATAGTATGTCTATTTCATGGATCGAACCAGAAGTGGAGACATTAAAGGCAGATTAGATGACTTTCCCAAGTGACTTGTCCAAAAAAGTGGTTAGAGTGTAGAATAGTCTTCTGCAGGTGCGCTGAATTAATCATCGAAAGACTTAATCAAGAGTATAAATGGTATGGTGCTTTAGAAGAAAGATCAAAGTCCCAGAATAAGGATGATAACAATAATCATGTTTCTGCCTTATTTTATACCTCTCAGTACTAATCCTACCTTCACATCCAAATACACACACAGACCACCCGTCCTACCTCACCCTCCACTCCCCCCCACGCTGAAAAACTCGGGGTAACTCGGGGTAGCGGGGTGGGGTGTGTGAACAGGACCCAGTCCATGAATCAGACATCCCTAACTCCTCATGTGAGCTCTTTCAAAGCCAGCCTGCAGTTAGAGCAGCCAGTCTGTATGCATAAGAGATAAATTTGGGTCTAAAAAGAGTGACGTAATGATCTGCCAGAGAAGTAGACTTCCAGATCCCAATCACCCATGCTGGCTGACAGCTCCAATCCAGGATCGGTATGTACTTAAAACAAATCAGGTGCCTACAACATGGGAGGGGTAAAAGGGGAGAGAAGGGCCATGAGATTTGGGGGAGAGAGAGAGGAAAGGAGGGTGTTTTATCTGAGATCACAGAAAATGGGAGTTTTTTACTTCAGTTTTCTGATGGTGAGATCAGGCTGCTTGGCAGAGGTTCCAACAGCTGCACTTGACTCCTATTCTGGTCTCTCTCTTCCCCTTTTCTAAAGAAAAGGGCTTTAAAAAACAACAACAACAACAACAACAATAAAAAACCAACCAACATTCTATTAAATGGCCTTTACACAGCAGCCAATTTTCAGTGATAATAATGAATTTGTTAATCTCACTGATGTCCTCTTCTTATTCAGAACAAATTGAATCCAAGAGGAATCTGCATTGCAGAAACCAATTAATATGCACATCTTAGAGACTTGCTAGGTCTTCATAACATGCGTATGGGATATTATTTTTCATCTGGTTTTAGGTGTCTGGTAGAATTCTGCTCTTCTGTGCCAAGGTCAATATTCCACAAACAGTGTTTAATAGAATTTCATAAGGCTTTAGAGGTCATCTAGCTCAGCCCCTTTGTTTTATAGATAAGGAAACAGACCTAGACAGAGAAAGTGACTGATTCAAGGTCATGGCAGAGCACGGATTAGAACCCAGGGCACTTTCCCCTATACTGCCCTCCATCTTCTCTTTAAATAATTTGTAGATACCCAGTTATTTACCTGCTGCTTCCCTCAAAAGAATATAAACTCCTTGAGTACTGGGACTTTTTTCCTTTCTTCTTATCCCCAAAGTTCAGCACAGTGCTAAGTCCAGAGAAAGTTTTAAATAAATGTTTATTGACTGATTGCCTCCTAGCCTTCTGCTATTAGAATTCACTTATGTCATTTAATTGAAAAAAATGCTTCAGCAGTCTTTTTCAGCTGGAGCTGAGGGAAAGCTTAACTTGTAAATATTTAAGATGGAGAAAGTTGTCTTCTCAAATCAACCCACAAGTTAGTAACTATTTCATTCTTTCTTAGAAAAAAGGTCTTTAAATCAATTCAGTCAATGCTGGTAAAGCCAGTCCTGAAAACTGTACCTCTCCCAATGGAGAAGATCACCACAGACCTTCTATGCAAGCAAGGAGGCAGTGTTTGTTTACTCTGTTGCATCTGCGTGGGCCAAGAACCAAGTTGTTTTTTCTCCTATTTACCACCAACTTCCTGGTCAACAGAAACTGACCAAAGCCTCTCAGAGGCACCAGGCCTTTGCACAACTGGACAAGCAAATGAATGTGAATATCCTGTCTCAACTAAAATCCCACCTTCTACAGGAAGCCTCCCCTAATCCCTCTTAATTCCAGTACCTTCTATCTTTTAGTTATTTCCTATTTATCCTGTATATAGCTTGCTTTGTAAATATTTGTTTGCATGTTGTCTCTTCCATTGGATTCTAAGCTGCTTGAGAGCTGGGACTATCTTTTGCCACTTTTTGTATGCCCAGCATATAGCATAGTGCTTGGTATATACACAGTAGGCATTTAATAAGTACTGACTGACTGGTACAGTGGAAAGAATATTTTAAGAGAAGGCAAGAGACCAGAATCTGCCACTGAGAGAATGTGTCCCTGAACAAGTTACCCTACCTACAGCTTTGGATCTGATTTTGCTTGTATGTAAAATGAGGACTTTAGCCTGTGGCCCCTGAACACCACTCCAGCTCTAAAATGTATGAATCTATCCTCTCTTCTTTTTCTCATATGCCCTATCTGTAAAGCAGAGATGATGTATCTGTCATTAGACTCGATCATCTCCACAGCTGGAAGGCTTTATAACACCTGGCTCTATCTATTTCACTAGATTCTAAGCTCCTCTATCAAGATGGAGGAGGGCAGGAGTCAGGTCATAAATTTTCTGTCTCACTCAATACTTAGCATTATGCTTTGCATGTAGTAGATTTTTAATAAATGATGGTTGAATTCTAGAGAGTCTAGGGTGGGGCTATTGTGATAGCAAAAGAATTTACCTGGATTTCCACACACTCTTCATCAGCCTGTGGATTGTTTGTTTTTCTCTATATAAGCAGCCTGGTTTAGTGAAAAGAGCACAAGACTTGAAGTCTAGCGAAATGTGGATTCAAATTCCACCTGACACAAGTCACATAAACTCTCTGAGCCTCAGTTTCCTCATCTGCATGATGGGGAGAATATTACCCCCTCTAGTCCCTTTCCCTCTAAACACATAACTCCCACTCTAATTCAGGGCTCTCATCACTTCTAACAACCTTCAAATTGGTCTCCCTGCCTCAAGTCTCTCCACATCCCAATTCAACATCCATTCAGCTACCAAAGTGATTTTCCTAAAGTGTAGGTCTAATTATAATACTCTACTACTCTATAAACTTCAGAGGCTCCCTATTACATTTAGGATCAAATATAAAGAAAGCCCTTTCTTTGGTATTTACACCTGGCCCCTTCCTATCATTTAAGTCTTCTCACACTTGTACTCTACAGCCCAACTCCTCTGACCTACTTGACGTGCCTCCCACAGGTGCTGTAACTCTTGCCTTTACACTGGTTGTGTGACATGCTTAACTCTCCTTCCTGACCTCCATCTCTTGTTTTACCGGACTTCTTGCAAGACTAATCTCCAATCTCTCCTCCAAGAGGCTTTCCCCAGTTTTCCCAGTGGTTAGTGACTTCCGTTCTGAAATTACTGACCTTCCAATCCACATGAGGATACCACATTGTTGTTGACAGACTGGCTTCCTCACCTCTCAGAGCTGTATGAGGATCATTTAGTCAACAAAGACTTATTAAGCACTTCCTAAATGTCAGGTAGTGTGCTAAACTCTGGGAATAAAAAGAAAGGCCCCAAACCAGTCCCTCCCCTCATGGGCTCGGGAGTTGGGGGTGGAGAGGTAGGAAAGGTTTCTTTCAGAAGGTGGGACTTTAGCTGAGAGAGGAAGGAAGTTAAGGAGGAGAGAGACAAGAAGCAAGAAAGTGAGGAGTGATAAATGAAGAAAAAGGAAAGATCCATAGAAATTTGATCAAGTAAAGGAGAAGAAAGAATAGTCAGAGTAAATAAAATTACATTTAAAAAATTCCAAGAGTTAATAGCTGATGTGATTATACTATGAGCCAAGCCTAAAATGAGATGTAAAAATAAAGTATATAAAGCAATTTGCAAGTCTTAAAATGCTACATAAATCTAAGTTATTATCATCATCATTATAGGGACAAGTGAATTTCTGGTTTCTCTTTAGAGAGGCAGAAGGTTGGGAACTCTGTCCATCTCTACTTCTTTATTTCCCCTCCCCCCCATTCTTTCTCTTTCTCTTCTTCTCCCAGTAGGAGGGCCCAACAAAAACCGAGTTCATTCACATTCAGTTTACCTGAACCTCCTGAGTATAGCTGGCACCCAGTTACATGGTCATAGCTCCACAGCAACATGTTCAGAAGCCACAGTAAAAAGGTTCACAAAAGTTAGATCCCATACGCTCAGATCTGACTCCTATCTTCTTACTGACCTCACCTGTCATCTGAAAGGGGACGGAATGCTTCAGACCCCCAGTATCTGGAGCAAAACTTTTGCTGACCCTTGTGACACTGCTTCTTACTCAATCTTTCAGATGTTCTAAAGGCTCCAGCTGCTTGACCAACTGGGATACAGACACACTAGACTTAATAATGCAAGCACACATGAGAGCAGCCCTCCCAAAGCCTTCCCTAGAGAAGAAGTGTCTGGGCAAGTCACAGACAGGCCACCAAGGGAAAGCACTTGAGGAATTCCAAGACTGCCATGGGCTCACTGAATCTGGCTCCCACACAAGTCCTTCTGTTGCTCCCAAGCTGTCCCTTCCTTTGCTCTGTGACAGTGACAAAATTCCAGGAGCTGGTGTCAAGAATAAAGAATGAACAACAAGAATGTGGATTGCTTCCTGCAGTGTAAGCTACACTGACTGACTACAGAATCGAAAGCAACACAAGGGAGCTTTCCAACCCATGTGTGCCCTTCCTTCCTACCCCCACACTGTAGCTGCCATGCTGCCTATGCTTGGCTAGCATGCCCCACCCCTGGTTCTTCTGCTTGAGCTACTGGTTCAAGCCATAGTCCCAGCAAAGCTGTTCTTCAGGAATTCAGACATAATCAACCCCATGATGTGTCTCATAAAGGCTGTACTGGTTGGATAAGTTTACCAGAGGATGCTGGGCAGGGAGGTACCATCCATGCAAAGTAGAATGGAGGTGACTACTCCCTCAAAGGGAAGAGACCACTTTGTCCTCAATTTCAATGCCTCAAGAAACACACAACAGGTTTTGGCTGTCCTCTGTCAGAGGATGACCAGTAAGAAAACAGGTTGGAACATATGCCAAGACCAATACAGCCTGGCCAAGGAGGGGGGACACACCCTACCTAACTGGGGCCTCACTGGGGACTTTAGAATTCCAGGTTCTGTTTCTGGCTCCCCTGCTGATTCTCTCCTTCCTTAGCTATCTCTCAGGGATCCGGTTTCTCCCTCTGAAAATGGAGAGCAGGAAATACTTGCTAGGGACCTCTTTGGGGACTAGTTTTACTGTGTATACAAGAACTCAATTTCAACATGGGGGAGGGACAAAAGAATAATGAGAAAAGAAAAGAAGCTAAGAAGGACAGGAGCACTTTAATACTTTATATCCGTACAATGTTTTAAAATAAAACTTAACGTATTGATTACTAACTAGATGGTCTAGACTAGAGCAATAGTGTCAAACTCAAATAGAAATAGATCCCCGCATGCTGCACACTGACTTAAAAACACACAAATTAACATTATCTAGGTTGTTTGGTATTTTAAAATTAATTTTGTTAAAAATTCTCCAATTATATTTTAATCCAGTTCAGTTTTGCTAGTGGCTGGCAGTCCAGGAACATGAGTTTTACACCTCTGCTCTAGAGAAAATCCTCACAACTCTTGGAAGTGGGTCATGCAAGCATTTTACAGCTGACTATAAGATCACAGATTTAAAACTGGATGGGGCCTTAGAGCAGTGGTTCTCAACCTTCCTAATGCTGAGACCCTTTAATACAGTTCCTCATGTTGTGGTGACCCCCCCAACCATAAAATTATTTTCATTGCTACTTTATAACTGTAATTTTGCTACTGTTACAAATCTATCTGATATGCAGGATATATTTTCATTGTTACAAATTGAATATAACCCACAGGTTGAGAACCCTGCCCTAGAGGCTATCAGGCCCAACCTCTTCATTTCACAAATGGGGAAACTGAAGCTCAGAACCACCTTAAGGTGACATAGCTAATAAGTACCTTAGGTGGGACTGGAACCTAAGTCTTCCTAACTCCAAGTCAAACACCCTATCTGGGGCCCAGAGAAGTTGAAAGACCCATTCACATAGCTAACAAATGGCAGACCTGAGCCTCAAAGCCCAGGTCTCCTGAATCTAAGTACAGGGTTCTTTCCACTGTATCATGAGGTTTTGTCTTATAGAGAATACTCTGAGTGTTCTAATGAAATAAAGGAAGCAGTGTTGGCTTCACCTTCGATAGGGAAAGGACTTAGGGAATCTCCAAGGGCAATGATGGGGCCTTATATAGCCCAGAACAATGACTGCACCCTCTCTTCACACCCGGGTAAAACAGGGCTGCTAAATGTCAGCTCTTATTTACAGATCTGCCTATTGTAGGACATAAATCAAGACAGTAAAGTATTTATGCTGTCTTGAGTCATTGCGAAAGAGTAAAAAAAAAAAAACCAGAGGTTCAAATAATACAATTTCTGACTGTCCAATTCCTACCTACCCCTCACTGTCCCAGATGAAATGTCACTTCCTGAAGAATCCTTTCTAATTTCTCTCTTTCCTCTGAGCTTCCATAACATTTTGTTTCTACCTCTTTTATGAACATACTAATTTCATCTTGTAACATTTATTTGTTTACTTTTTATCACAAGTCCCTGGTAGGAAGGGACTAATCTTACGTTCCCTTGTGACCTCCATAGCACCGAGCATTGGTCTTTGCCTGTAGTGTTTAAGAAATACCTTTTGAATGAATAAATAAATTAAATTAAATTATGACTTCATGAAAATAATCTTTTTTTTCACAACAGCATTTTTTTATATTCTGATCAGAATCCTACTAAAACATGCTTGTTTTTCCTAAATGGATACTGGAATTGGCTATCAGGGCGTACCTACAAAGAGGTTTCAAGGTGGCATGGTAAGGTGGGTACACTGTGAAAAGAGAGCCACAAAATGAGTAACAGAGAATGAAGAAGGCTTGATGCCACTTTACCAGCCTACCAAGAATAAAGAGTGGAGCTGGATGAACTGCCACGGATTATATACAAATGATGTAATTAAAAAAAAGGTGGGGGAACACCCTTCTTAAAAGAAGGTTTTTATGCTATTGATAATGGTTAGAAGTCAAGGTGAAGTTATAGGTAGAGTGTCTCACCTGAAAGTGGGCCCTGCTTTTAAAAACTAACATATAACCAAACAGTCCCTGCTGTAAATGATCTCTCCTTAGAACTCATAACCAATTAGAGATTAAAAGCCACTTAGGGATTGTCTAGTTCAATCCACTGGCTTTTGCTTTTGTTTTTTCAAATAGTAAAGTATTAATTGAACCAGCACTATAATTGGGAAAAATCAAACAATGGAATTCATTCTTAGCCCACCCATACTCAAATCTTTACAATCTCCCACAGATTCACACCCAAATGAGAAAAGGAATAGTTTCCTAGTAAACTCACTTTTTGGAGGTGAGGACATTGCAAAATCTCAGACACTTTCCTGGACCAAAGTTCCTTCAGAAGATTTAACTGTTGGGTGTGTGCCACTTTTCACTATCTCTATATTCTTTTATTTTTACAGAAGTGGATGTGGACGTCCAGAGAAGGAAATAATTTGTACAAAATCATATGGCTAGTTGCTGGCAAGATCCAAACTAGAAACTTATCTCCTAACTTGTAGTCTCTTGTTCTTTCTACTAGGTATGATTACTAACATTGCAAAATTATTTCCCATTTTACAGAAGAATGAAACATTTACCTTAGCATTCCTTTCAAGAGCTCTTCTGATGAAGCTATAAATCTAAGTTGATTTATATAAACATCACCTCCCTCACTTCCTTACCATTGTCCCCAGCAAAGAACAAATGTATTGTGAAGGGCAAAGTCTATCTGTATTTAAAAGCCTTCTTTTCACAAAATAGCAGTTCAATTAAGCAACCAGCCCAAATTGGCGGGAAGCAAAGTTGTATTCTCAAGTCCAAACTAGTGGCAAGTGGACAGTATTTTCAGCCAGAGGGATAAAGACAGCTGTCCTAGGCCTTAACATCTCTGGCCTAGGCTGAACCAGGGACAATGATTTCAGGGACAATCATTTCCATTAAGTCTTAACAAAGAAGTCAAGCAACAGGTGTCTGTACACAGTGATTGACCATTTGCAAAATCTCAGCTTGCTTAGAGCCTGTCCTAAACGTTAGTGAGGTGCTTTCACCCAAATGTCATTGGTGGTATAACAGCATCAAGAACAAAGAGACCCCAGGAAAGCTAGGTGGTACAGTGTATAGAGCACTGGCCCTGGAGTCAGGAGGACCTGAGTTCAAATCTAGCCTCAGACACGTAACACAAAACTAGACCTTGGGCAAGTCACTTAACCCCAATTGTCCTACCTTACCCCCTCAAAAAAAAAAGAATTAGGAGACCTGCATTTTACTTCTTCCTTGGACACTATTTTCTTTGAGTTGGGTCACTTCCTCTTTCTGAGCCTGAGTTTCCTTCTCTCGAAAATGAGGAAGATGGATAAGATCTCTAATGTCCCTTCAAGTATGAATATTCTCTAGCTCTATGAGTTCCCAGGAAACAAAGTACCAATGAGCATGGTGTCCCATTCCTCAATGTTGACTGTAATTCATATGCCTGGAAATGAAAGTATTCAGATTTCCATGCTGCCACGTGATTTATAGTCTCTTTTTTTGGAGACAGGACGGCAAGGCAATTGGGGTTAAGTGAGTTGCCTAAGGTTACACAGCTAGTGAAGTGTCAAGTGTCTGAGGTCATATTTGAACTCAGGTCTTTCTGACTTCAGGGCTGTGGCATCTAGCTGCCCCATGTGATTTATATTCTATCCCAATCCTGTGCCCCTCACAAATTTTGAAACACATTTTAAAAATTATATAGAATTAAAACTAATTTCGTTCTGGAAATTCAATGAGAAGTTCATGATAGCCTCTGAAATAAGCAGAGGTGTGCTAAAGCCACTGACTCAGGTGTGAGAATCATTGACTTGGGTATCAGCCAGCTTTATAGCAAGTTACCAAGTGCTATATAGTATGCCTGTCCTTCCCCCAGGATCTGGCTCCCAGAGTTCTGTCTCTGTCACAGCTCTTTAATTTAGCTTCTGACTGCAATGGAAAAAATTCCCCAAAGAGCAGTAGAAAGAACTCTGGACTGAGTTAGGACATCTGGGTTTTTGCTCCAGCTTTGCTAATGGCTAGCTTTGTGACATTGGACAAATCACTTAACTTCTCTGATTCTCAGTTTTCTTGTCCATGAAATGAAGGGGTTAGAATAGTTGATCATTAAAACCCTTTCCAATTCTGAAGTTCTATGATCCTATGTGTCTCTGTTTTTAAATGAATTAGGGAAGGGAGTGGTTCAGAGGTTCAGGCTAAGACAAGACTTACTCCACTTTTTCCTTCTGAAAATAACCTTCTGCATTATTCAAAGAAAGTTCTCATTTCTTTTAACTCCAAACCCATAAAATCATGGTTCACCTCTCAGAAAGAGGGTCATCTGGAAGCCAAAGTTGTCAGGGTCCTAGGTGTCTCAGCTCCCGACTTAGAGGTGGTATCTTGGTAAAGATCAGGCCAAGCCAAACATGTGATCCTGCTCTAGAAACCCAGTTTAAATCAATATTTATCTAACTATATTTATAGAAAGTGTTGGTAGGAGATGGGGTAGGAGGGAAGTACAGGGGAGGAATGGATCTACAGCAGAGGATACTACAATGGGCATGAAAATCATTGTGGCAAATTAATTTCTGCAGGTCGGATGCTTAAAAAAAGGCAATCGTTCACTTTTGACAGATTCATTAATTCAGTAAACATTTTATTTATTGTTGATTCTCAATAAATCACTCAATTTCTCCATTTGGAATACTATAGGGATTGGATTCAACTCCTCACTCTGAAATTCCATAACTCTAAGGAGATAGAATCTTCTGACCTAGTGACCCATTCCTTCCCAGGCAAAAATTCAGGAATCCTTCCTGCCTGGTGGCCTCAGATTCTGACCTAGAGGTCTCAAGAAGTCAGAGGTGAGGCTTCCAAATGTGTCACCAAGCACAAAATTCCATGCTAAAAAAGTCAACTTGCTTCCTTTTAGAGTAACTCCACCCCGACCTGAGGCATCAATGCCACACTTTCCTCCAGATTTCTTTAAATGGCTCCTATGTTTCACATTTACTCACTGTCAAACTGTGTTTATCTAAGGGTTAGCAGCTGTTATGAAGTGAGACCTTTGATGGAAAAGTCTGCAGGTGCAGTTTAATAAATACCTCCTTTTCTTTCAAAACTAAGGAAAAAGGGATGTCTTTTTACATTCACTGGAGACTAAGCACCTTTACCAGTGTCCCTTCTATAATGCACCTTGTCTCTGGTACTTTGAGGCCTTAAATGCTGATTACATCTTCAAAGCCTGCTACCCAGCTTTGACCAGGAGCCAACCTACTCTACTTGACACCAGCATTTATCAGACAGGCTTGCAGAGATCAAAATCTAGAACTAAGAAAAATACCTAAATACAAGGCTCTTGCAGTAGTGTTGGGCTTCCTAACCAAGGAAGCAGAGAAAGCAGGGTTGCTGTTGAAGAATCCCTATCCCCCCAAAACCAAAATAATCCATAGGGTTTTTAGACAAAGGCAATTAGTCTGGGGAGCTTGGTAGCAGAAATGTGACCCTTTTGAAGATCAGCTGCCAAGAAAACCCTCAGTTTTAGGATAAGTGGACCCTGATGCCCTCCCCTCCCCCCCACTCTGAAATACTCCATCCATTTTCATGGTTTCAGCTGCAGGTATATGCAGAATCATTGTGAATACTGCTCTCAAGACCTAGACTCTCTATCTCAATCCAGGCTCATATCTCTTGGAGCTTAAGGGATAATTCTACCTCATTTTCCCTGAGCCAGCTAAAGTCAAATGTAGAACACAGCCCCTAACACTTGATCAGTGCTTCTGACAACCCTGCTGTCTAACCTAAGTACCCTCCCCTTTTCTGAACCCAATTCTTTTCCTGCCTGTTGTTAACCCTCACTTCCAGTCGGGTGAATGTATATTTCCTGAGCACCTACTGTGGGTCCAGCACACTGCTAGATGTTAGGAGAAATTTATTAAAACATGAATTAAGACTATATACAATCTTTACCTTAAGGGGTCTAGCGTAGGAGGAGAGACAAATAACACAAGGGCCAGGGAAACAGAGAAAAGATAAATGTTAAATTATATGATACAAACTCTTAACTGCAGTTGGAGTTCTGAATTGAGTGTGGGCTGAAGTAGTTAGAAAAGGCTTTTTGCAGGAGGTGGGCCAGTCTTGAAATGAGGATTGCAGAAATAAAGCCAAGTGTAAGCACAACATTGGGAGACATGGTTGATAAACATAGAAGGATAGGATAGACTGAATAATATAGATCCCTCAGCCTTTTTTTTTAAAGGAAGTCTCTGTCCCTTCACTCTTCCTGCCTAGTATTAGTCATATGGGAATTGAAATTGGACTTCAAAGCTTCAAATCTTGTGTGAGTTTAATTTAAGGTACCTTCCTCCTCTGGATCTATTATCCTGAATTCACTTCTTAGTCTCCAGTCTCTCCTGTTTCCACCGTCCTAAATCATCTTTCTCAGGTACTCCTTGGATCTTTCTTCTCCTTAGTACTTATAAGACCCTCCTCCTCCCAAACTAGACAAAACAACCTTTTGACTTGGATCGACACTGATTTATCTGTTGTTGTTTTCATCCTCCCTGGCTTTTAAACTGCAGGGCAGTATCCTGTGTAAAAAGAGGGGGTTGCCCCAAATGATCCCTAAGGCTCCTTCCACATCAATACCTTATGAGTCTCTCTTGGAATTTTGTGCAGGCCCTTTGCTCTCCCTTCCCCATCTTTGGCTGCTGATGTAGATGATGGATAGATATGAAGATAACACATATTTCTTCAATTTTCAATCAAGTGTGCATTGTACAGCAGCCTTGTTTAGTTCTGTCTTAGTAATTAATTTACCTATAATGGCAATTACAAACTGAGGAAGACTTTGATTTTCAAAAAGGCTGGTTCTCTTTTTGGCCAGCACTGGATGGCAAAGCTTACACCTACTTTCTTCCAAAAAGCCCTTATTCTATATAGAAACATAGGGTCTTGCAAGTAGTAAGAGCTAGATAACTATTTGTTGATTCGATTTGCTCACCATACAACAACAACAAAAACCCATCTCATCTACAGAAAACAATATAGCATTTGGACTAAGCCACCAACATTTCTCGAGCTAGATTCTAATTCTGTTACAGTCGAGAGGAATTTCGAAGACTGCTCAGACTACTATGCAAACACATTCAACTCCTCTCCAATTTATAAACGAGTACAAGGAGAAGGATGAACCTGGAATGGCCACAGGTTTGGGAAATTCCTGTCTTGTGACATTCCAGTCCCAGCCCATACAGAAGTGACATATACTGTAGGGCATCTATCTAGTCACCAGGCGTTCTTAATGGAGCCTGGCAATCCTGGGAAAAAAAAAATCAGAATAGGTGTAGAGTCCCTTTAAGAAGAGGGCAGACTGGCAGATTAAGCACTACAGTTCCCAGAGACTCCCCAGTCTGGGCTCCCAGTTCCACCCACCGACCTCTAAGCCCTAGCAACGCGTGACGTCATGAGAGGCCAAAGCTGCCAATTGGTCAAAACACGCAGCTAGGTCAAGTCCAGTCAGAGGAGAGAAGTTTGTCTCCATGTGGAAACCACGTGTCTCCAGCTGGGAGGGGAGAAGCGGAGAGAGGCGGAGAAACTGAGATCAAGTGACTACGGGGGAGCGGGCTGTAATGCAGGCAGGGAGGTTATGCACCTGAGCCAGCAGCATTCTATGCAGTAATGTGACCTAAAAAAATACCGTGCAAGAAACTGGGAGGAAGCTTAAAGAAAGAAAAACAACGGAGCTTTCCTTCCAAAAATATCCCAAACCTGAACCTAGCGATCCTGTCAGACCCTATCTAGACTCTAAAACTCATTTCCTTTCCCCCCTCTCACTTTTTGCCAATTAAGATGTTCTCTTTAATGCAATCCGTGAGCTGTAGCAAAACAAACAAGCCGCACCGCTGCCTGCCTGATGGAGAGGGGTACCACGACCCTCCTCAGCCGCTCGTGTTTCTAAGCACACGCCGGTGACGTGATGTTGGGCATTGTGTGGAGCAAAAAGAAAAACAGCTTCGGGTAGAGAACATGAAGAAAAAAGGCCCTTCCAAAGAGGGCCTTGCATTTCTGTGGAGGGGGGGGGGGAGAGAAAGTAGGAAAGAATTCGGTGATATTTGCAGGGGATGATGGCAAGGAGCCCAGGGTAACAACAAGAAGGGCACGCCACTCGGGTGGCGCTGGTGTGAGAGCTGGGAGGACCGAGAGACTTCGGATTATGTCATCCCCCACAGCACCAACAATGCGTGGGAGGCCGGGGGTGGAGGGAGTGGGGGAGGGAATGTGCGCCTCCAGCTCCTCAGCGTTTTCAGCAATCCAGCCCCGCTGCCTTTTATTCCTCCTCGCCACATTATTTCACGCTTTGCGCTCAGCACATCTGCGGAAATCAGGGTGCTGTTTGCAGCACGTCCTGTAAAGCAAAACAGCACCAGCTAAAAGGGAGAGCGAGGTCTAAAAATATTACAGCGGGGGGGGGGGGGGGAAGAAGCGGAGAGGCAGGAGTGGGTTTCTGGTGCTGAGAGGCAAGGCTGAATGCTTACGTGAAGTTGACTTTGACCGAGGAAAGGAGGCTACAGCCGAGCTGAAGCCCTATTCCAAGGAGCAAGTCAGGTTTTGTTTAGTTTTGTTCCAACGACTTCCCCACCCAAACAAGAGCACGCGGACTAGCTTAGCAGGGAGGAGACCTTTCCCTCCTCCTCCGCACTCCCCACTGGGCAACCCGGCTCGCTCGGCTTTTTGCCTACGTGACTTGAGGCCACGCCAAGGATGAGGAAAGCGGATAAACGAGAAGACTCCGAGCTCCTGGGTCCTCCGTTCGTCCCCAGGGAGAAGCAGGGGGGTTGGGGGGGGAAGAGAAGAGAAAGAAGGTTAAGTGTAGGGGTGGCATAAGGAAAAAAATAAAGGCTTCAACCCATTTCCAAGGTCCCTTCCATAAACACTTCCAAAGAACTGAAAGAATTAAGCGTCGTCAACACAAGACACAACTCTCGAGAAATTAGACGCTAGGGGTAAGGGAGGGAGAGACCCCCCCCCCCCCAGCTATGCCATCCCTCAATCTGCACTCCCAAAACGAACACACATTCTCACTTTTCCCCTTCCTCACCCCCCCACACCGGCATACTCTCACTCCAGCTTTTCAGAAACTACAACCCAAGCCAATGCATTCCCTACCTCCCCACCGTGAATAATCGGAAGAGACGCGGTAACTCGGACATCAGAGCTTTTCTCTTTTGCAACCTAGACAGACCGTTTTGGAATTGGAAAAAAAAAATCCCCCGAGCTAACCTCTGAAATGCGATTAAAATAAAATAAAGAATTCGCAAGATTTCTCATGCTTTCATATGATTACTTTAACCCTGGAAGTCAACGCATTTGTTTGGTGGGGATGTATGTGTGTGTGTGCGTGCGTGTGCGTGTGATGTTCTAGGCGTGTGGGAGTGAGTGTGTTGGGAGAATGGTGAGGAGAGGGTTGCAAGATCTGACACGTTGCAATCTGACCTTTTGTGTGTGTGTGTGTGCGTGTGTGTGCACACGTTTTACACTGATCTTCCTGCTAGTTCGGACAGATTAAATAACCAGGGTTTTTTCTCAGACTCCCTTTCCCCCTCCCCTCCCATCTTTTATTGTCAATGACTGTGCTCGGAGCCTAGCTGTGGCAAACGCATGCACCCGTTAGGGATGGTTATTCTACTGAGGGGGAGGGGGGAGATAACACCCCAAAACCAAGACCAGTAGACTGAATTTATCAGGAAGACTACTTCCTTGCCTGCCCGGGCAGCTGAGTTGGAGACTTCGTCCGGAAAATACATAAATAAACCCACCTCCATCAAAACAGCCCAGACCCTAGCTCAACTATTGTTTCCTGCAAGATCATAAAGTTTCCTTTTAGCATCGTCCCTTTGGCCAACTTCCTTACTGCACAAGGCCCTATTTTTTTTGGGGGGGGGGAACTCTTGAGGCTAAACACCGCAAGGCTTTTTTGTTGTTTTTGCTAGGGGTCGGGGATGGAAAGGGGAGATTAACACCATCATGCACTTGTGCAGGCAGCAGCCCCCGATTGTGTCTCAGGACGTGGGTCTCTGGAGAACAGCGCTCATGGAAAGGAAAAAAAGAGACGGTGGAGACAGAGTTCGAGATCCAGAGAGACCGAGCGAGAACGCGAGAATGAAAGAAAGCAAGGAAGAAAGAGCAGGGTTTTGTTCTGGAATCCCAGTTCTCTACCCTCCGCTTCCAACTTTAGCCTGCTAATATACCCACCCCACCCAGATGCAAGCGATGGTAAAACAAACACGCGTCCGGCCAAGGATATTGGAAAAAAAAGACTAAAAACGATCTCGCGGACATCCTGCTTAGTGCTCGGTTGCCAGCCAAACAACACTTTGCAGTTTTCTCCTCGGCCCTTCTCTACAGCCCTGGCAGACAGACACACAGAGACGCACACCCTCACTCTCTCTCCCCCTCTCTTTGTTACATCTCTGTAAGCCCTGAGTGCCTGTCCCTTCCTCTGGTGTCAGTCGCTCACAGCTAGGAGCTGGGGGAGGGCTGGGAACGGGCAGCAGCTAGTTCGAGGGGCCAGGCGCAGACGGGGGGAGGGCTAGAAGCTACCCCCCAAAGCCACAAACTTACTTTTGTTCTCCTTCTCTATCTGCTCCAAGTAGCTGGCGGCCTCGAGCAGGATCTGCACATTCTGCAGGAAAGTGTTGATATGTTTCTCCACCGAGCTCTCGCTGGTGTTGAAGATGTCACTGAAGGGGCACCTGAGTTGGGCTGCCACGGGTGTCCCGGGTTGGGATTGGGGTTGAGGCTGAGGCTGGGGCTCTGGAGAGGCGGCCGGCCCATCCTCCTCCCCGCATCTCGCCTCTTTCCTCGGCCTGCCGCGTTTGCCCATGGTGGAGGGGGGGGCGGAATCTCCGGGCTTCTGCTTCGGACGCTCTGGGAGGAGGCTTGTTGCTGCCAAGTGCAGGACAGGATCTGAGGAGAAGAAAATGCGGCCGCAAAGAGTCTCTCGAAGACTTTCCCGAACCTCTCCTGGTTGCAGTTGTGTATGTCTGCGTGCGTGTGTGTATGTGTGCGCGCGCGGGTGTGCGTGTGTGTGAGTGTATGTGTGTGTATGAGAGATTGAATGAACCTACAGGACGACTGAGGCTCTCTGGCCCCTGGGTCCTAGCGCGAGCCATGTACATGCATCTGACCAGTAAGGATAAAAGGTGGGGAAAGAGGCTCTGGATTGCCCCCCACCCCACCCCCACCCCCTTTCTGAATCCCTTTCTCAGGCGAGTTTTCAACCCGTCCCTCCTCAGTCCTTCACGGAAATTCACCGCATTTGACACGAACTGGAAAAATCCATACGGCGACTGTTTGTGTACACCTGCACAAACAACACACCGCAGTCTGGAACTGGGCAGAATTAAAACCAACCTAGGTAATGGAGAACTACTCGCCACCCCCACCCCCACCCCCACCCCTTCCTTTCTCACCGCTGAATGCTATTTCAAGGCTAGGTCTAGGTCGCAGTCCCTTCAGTAGACGCGTCCACCTCCTCCCATTCACCCCCACCCCCATTTCAGTCCAGGAGAAATAGCAAAGGTTAGTTTCGGAGTTGGATTTGCTTTCTTTTCCTTTCAAATGCAGTTATCGTAGGAGATGGGGTTAGAGAAGGGTATTTTTCCTGTTCCTCAGCCCTAGCCCAAGTTGTGCAAAGATCATCTCTGGGATTCCCTACTGTCACATAATCATAGAATCTCCGAGTTGGAAGGCACTTTAGAGGTCATCAAGTACAACCTGTTATCCAGCATCCTTGCCTGGTCATCCAGACTCTGCCTGAAACCTCCGTGTACATAGCCCCCTTCCAACTAAATTGTAATTATTTTGTTTTTGCTTAACTTTATACAAGTTTCTCCACCCCAGCCTGTAACTACCCTTCCCCGTCCCCTCCCCCCCTTCTCATGTAAGAGTTTTGAGGGCCGGGACTTTTTTTCCCTTCTTTTTTCATGTCAGCACGTATTACAGTACTGGGAACATAGTAGACGCTTTAAAAATAATTGTTGAATGAATTGGGGAGGCAGCTTTTGCCTTCGTTGATAGAAATAGCAATCTCCCTCTCCCTTTCCTATCCTGTTAGTGCTTTCTTTGTCCTCAAATTATCATGCTTTTAACTAATCATAAATGTTGTAGCCCCCAATGTAATATAGTGAGGTCAAGTTTTTCGTTTTGACTTTGTATCCCTATCCTCACCCTATTCCTTGCTCACTGTAAGTGATTAATTTTAAGTGCTTAAGTGTACTGAATTGACCTATTGTTTCTGAGGACTACTTACAGCTACTTGTACTCAAAGTTGTCAGTCGCTATAATTGTTAGAAAGTTCTTCCTTATGTTGATCTCCAGGTAAATTCCTAGTGCTGGCTTCTGGAACCACAAATAAGTCTGCTTCTTTTTCCATGTGACACAGCCTGTCAAATGTTTGAAAACAGCTCTTCTATCTTTGGTAAGTTTTCTTTTCTCCAAGTTAAACATTCCCAGTTCTGCCAACTAATCTTCATGGTGCCCTCCTCTTCCCAGTAGACTTAGTAGACCCAGTAGAAGTACATGCTCTTCATCTAGCTTGTCATTTTGGGGATGAGGAATGGGGAGGGTATCTGGAGCTAAGGTTTTATCCTGTGTGGGGAAGCTGGCCTGTAACTTGGAAGCCAAGAAAATTGCCTAGGGGCACTGAGATAAGTGCCTAAATCATAATCTCTTAGCCAGCATGCATCTGGTAAGGATTTGAAGTCAGGTCTTTTTTTTTTTTTTTTTTTTTTTTTGCTTTGCTTTTTGGAGGGGGGGAAGGGTGGAAAGGGAGTTAAGTAACTTGTCCAAGTTCACACAGCTAGTAAGTGTTGTGTCTGAGACCAAATTTGAACTTGGGTCCTCCAGGCTGGTGCTCTATTCACTGTGCCACCTAGCTGCCCCCAAATGTCAGGTCTTCTTGACTCCGCGGTGGGTAGGCCTCAGGTTTCTTCTCTAGCTTGTCTTTTTTCCCCTCATTTTGGTAAGAATCTGTGATTTCTTTGGTATGAATCTGTGATTTCTTTGGTATGAATCTGTGATTTCTTTGGTATAAGAAACTTCCAGTAAGGCAAATACCTTCTGCCAATGCAAATCATCAGTAGCTCTGAATTTATACCTGGTCTGCCATGCCAGTTGTGTGTGTGGTGGTGGTAATGGGAGATTAAGGTAATTTTCTTAGGGTCATATTACCAGTATGTGGCAGGGGTAGGATTTGAATCCAGGTCTTTCTGAATCCAAGTTCAGGTCTTTAACCATTATGGCATACTACTCAGTATTTCTCCTAGCATATGTCTTTCCTTCCTTCCTTAAAATTAGAGGTCTTTGGGTTAGATAAAAGGAACATAAAAGAGAAATTTAG
>CM053598.1:84037934-84064968 GCA_028646575.1 Pseudocheirus occidentalis
TTTTTTTTTTTTTTGCTTTGGAAGGAAACCTTTCAGTGGACTAGTCAAGAAATTGCCTCAGAGTTCTAGGACTGTGAACTTTTGTTAATCTCCCTGTAGTTCTCCTTCCACTTTCAGTCTTTATATATCCAAGTATGTGGATGAAACTTTAAGAACTAGAAAAACCTCCTAGGATCCTTAATACTGCTGCCCCTCTCTGAATCAGGAATAAGATACAACTATATGGATTTTGTTCTTCCTATAGCTATAACCATATACTTTCCAGCTCAGATCCCCTCCCTGGACAACGTATTAGGGAATTTAAAAGAGTGAAGAGAACAAAGAGTCTCTGCTAATTTACTTGTACCCTGATTCCCGGAATCCCAGAATTCTAGATTCAGAAGAGATCTCAGAGATCATCTAGTCTAAGACTTACTTGAAGCTTCTACAATACGTAAACAAGTGGTAGCCCAACCTCAACCTGAACATTTCAAGTGACAGTAGACTCTGTTTATCCTAGACATTAAAGCGAGCTAAGCATTTATTCAGTTAAATCCATACCTGAGCAGGAATCCTTTCCTTCCCAATGTCATCATAAAACTCCCTCAGTAATGGAAAATTCACTATCTACTGAGGCAGCCCATTTTACTTTTGGACAGCTCTCACTGTCAGGAAGTTCTTTCTTATTCTTAGTTGAAATGTGCCTTTCTATAAGTGCCATCCATTCTTCATAGTTTTGCTCTCTGAGACTGCAAAATAAGTCTAATCATCTTCCATATAATAGAGCCCTTCAGATCCTACAAGATGCCTATCACCTTTCTCTTTCCCCAAAATTTTTCCTTCCTTAGGCTAAACATCCTCAATTCCTTGAATGATTTTACCTGTCTTCCTTATTTAAAAGGATTTTAAAAAAATGTAACTCCTAAAAAACAGTACAAATAACTTTATATGTATTGTTGTGCTTGCTTTTTAAAAAAATAAATTTTTATTAAACCTTTTATTTCTACATTTCCTGTATTTCCTACTGTATCTCTCTCCCCAATCCATTCCAGAGAGCCATCCTTTATAATCATAACTATAGTATATGACAATGAAGGCACAGTCCTGAAAGCAGGCTCCCTAAAGCACTGTTATAGACTCTGGGGGTCCTTATTCCATATCCCACTGGCACAGACAAGTCAGATCCCCAGTGCATGGCTGTTTACTTCCCTCCCCCCACGATTTTAGGGCTATCATTGAGAGGCAGTAGGGTTCTTCTAATATTGTCAACTTAAGCTACCATTCTGCTGTTTCAATCATTATTAATATCAATCATTATTAATATTGCTACAATTTTAGCCAATTAACATCAATTAACTTTTACAAAAGGTATTTACTGAAAAAATATGGCAAGAACCAAAGTATAAAATCATTCCCCTAAACCAAGTTATGTATTCCTCCTTGTACCTCAATCTCTGGGGAGAGTGAGCTCAAACCTAAAGTGTTTGCTACAAATATTTCCATCATCAAGTTCACTTCTAGGGGAGACCCAGCCAATGGACCGTTTGATTCATGGCTAGACTGGATTCTTCAGGTCACTCCTTGATGCTATGCTCTTCACTAGACTCAGCTGCCAGGAAATTCTCTTATGTACATTTGGTGTCTCTTCTAACCTCTTAGGATTTCAGGAGACCTTGTACGTATGGCAAGAAGACACAAATAGGAAGCAGCTTAGATATAGATGCAGGCTTGCCTAGGAGGCCATGTGCTCAAATGCAGGTCCAGAGATATGTAGAGGAAGGAAGGGCTCCCTTCTATTAGTCTTCAGGCGGTCAGAGAGGCATTTTCCTTGCAGTCAGCAGGAAGGGGAAAAAAAGATTTATGTGGGAAATTAGTGATTTTTTTGTATGCGTAATTAGTTCTGGCTTAGCAACTCATTAGACTTTTTTTCATCATTCAGTAAGCAGACAGGAAACAGCTACGCAGGACATGCTCTGAATGGAACAGTTAGTCCCCTCTTTTAAATGTCATCACAGTTTTCCAAAAGCAGGTCTTTCAAGGCTCCATGTGTTCTGTCATTAGGAAAAGCCTAGGTCCCAAATTACCAGTTCGCCTATTAAAGAAGATGAAAAAAAAAAAGAAAGAAAAAAGTTCAGCATAACTAGCCAATCAATATATTGGAAAAGTATGACTTTATAATGTAGTGTTCCATACATAGAGGTCTTCCATCTCTACAAAGAAGATATCTTCTCACATTTCTTCTTTGAGGCCAGCCTTCATAATTTCACAGTAATCAGTTTCAATTGTTTTGTAATTGTTTTTGTGGTTTTCCTGGATTTACTCACTTCACTTTTCATCAGTTCATTTAAGTCTTTCCATGTCTCTTTGTATTCATCATATTCACCTTTTCTTACATTCTTATACCAAATTTTTTCCTTAGCCATTCCTTAATTGATAGATATCTATTGTCTAGTTCTTTGTTATTTTAATTATGCACTTAGCAAACAACAAATATAAAACAAGCATTTCGGTTAACATTTGGATAATAGGAGAGGACTGTGCACAAATTTGTGAATTTCTCTTATAGAGCGCTTTCTTTTATTTTTTAAAGTATACAATAAAAAATGTAACTTTGAAAGCTGTCAGGCTTGTCTTTCATTCCTTATGGCCTTCTTTCTTTTCTCTTCTTTTAGAGGGAGAATAACCTTCCTACTGCTGGATTTCCTCTCCCTTATACCTCTGCCTCCTCCATTAAAAAAAGGAAAGAAAGGAAAACCAAAATATATGTAACATATATGTAGCGAAGCAAAACAAATGCATATTGGATATCTCCAAAAATGTGTGTATCATTTTGCATCTTTAGTACATCACCTCTATGTCAGGAGGTGGGTAGCTTGCTTTATCATCAATACTCTGTAATCATATTGAATAGAGTTCTAAAGTTTTTCAAAGTTGTTGTTTTTAACATTTTTGTTGTTATTGTATAAATTGTTCCTTTTATCCAGTTTACTTTACTCTTTATCTGTTCATATATACAAGACTTCTCAGGTGTTCCTGAAACTATTCCTTTTGTCATTAAAAAAAATTGCTCAGTAAATATTCTACTTTGTTCACTTATTACAATTTTTTCAGCTATTCCAGTACCCCTTTAGTTTCCAGTCCTTTGCAGCTACAAAAAGAGGTGCTATAAATCCTTTTTGTACCTATAGGTCATTTTCCTTTTCTTTTGAGCTCTTCAATGTATCTGAATTGAGGGTAAGCATGGTTTAGTAACTTTTTAGGAATAGTTCTGAATTACTTTCTAGAATGACTGGATCAATTTATAACCCTACCAACAGTGCATTAACAATCCTGGTACAATGATGCTACAAAGTAAGTACTTAATATATGCTTATTGTTGGTTTCTTTTTCTTGATGTTCTAGATATTTTATTCCCCCACATGACTCAGGTTATTTTGTCATTTTACCATATGTCTAGCTTTCTTTGATTGGAATAGCATAAAATTTGTAACCTAACACCAGCTGTCATGTTAGTTTTATGACCTGTTTGTTGATTCATTCATTTTTTAGTATTTAATTATTAGATCCCCATTTAGGTAAGATTTTTTTGCTTGAATTTTCTCAGTTGGTTATTCTTTTAATTGTGTAAAGGTCTATAAATGAAGTATTTAGTATTTCTGTTTTGGCAGTTTTCCCAAGTACTACTATATGCCATATGGAGCTGAGAAATATCTATTTATCCATCTCTATCTCTCTATCTACCTATCTGTATGTGTATGTATATATGAGTGTGTGTGTGTCTTTGTATATTCCTTAGCAGTTTCATTCAGAATGGACCATAAATATATACTTCACCAAACATTTGTTCAGGTCTGTGTTTTCCTTTATTTATCTTTCTATTATATTTGTCCATCTCTGAGAAAGGAACATTAAATTCTCCTACTACTGTTACTGTCTTAGTCTTTTTGGCAGTTAAATAATTTTTTCCTTTATGAATTTAGGTATCATGCCATTTGGTGCATGTATGTTTAATGTCAATAATAGTTTGTTATCTAGGATTCATTTAATCAAAATATGCATTTCCTTATTTATCCCATTAATATTTGAAATTTTGATCTTGCCTTTTCTGATAGCATGATTGTAAATCCTGAGTTTTTGGATTCACCTAATGCATAGTAAAATTTGTCTTAGCCTCTCATTTTGCTCTTATATATCTTTGCTTTTTAGATATGTATTTGTTTAAAGTAATAGACTGTGGGGTTTTGTTTTCTTATCCATTCTACCACACTTTTTCATTTTAATGGATTACTTATTTCATTCACATTTAAAGTTATGAGTATTGGTTTTATGTTTTTCTCCATTTGTATTTCTACCATTGCTTTTAAAAATTCCTTTTATCTTTTAAGTCAACATTTTGTTGCTACAATTAATTTTGCTTAAACTATTTTAATGCAACCTTATTTCTCTTTTTTAAGTTTTTTTTTAACTTTTTTTTGGAGGGGGTTGGGCAGGACAATTGGAGTTAAGTGACTTGCCCAAAGTCACATGGCTAGTAAGTGTTAAATGTTAAGTGTCTAAGGTGGATTTGAACTCAGGTCCTCCTGACTCTAGGGCCAGTGCTTTATTCACTGCGCCACCTAGCTGCCCCTCAACCTTATTTCTACTGGCTCTCTTCTCTATCACTACACCTTACTCCCATTTATCAACTCTTTCTCTAGTTTTGGGGTTTTTACTTAAATTGATGGTTTCTTTTTCTTCTGTCATCTCTTTATCTCATTTATTCCTTTTTCTCCTGTCAGTTACATGGTTAGTTTAAAATCCTCTTTCCTTTCCTTACCTCTAACTTGTTTTGTTTGCTAGGTATTTTTCCCTATGGCTTTTTCTTAAAGGAAAAAAAAAATCTTTGCTTTGCTTTCTTCATTGTCTTCCTTTTCTGTGTATTTCACAATTTTATTCTCTGATTCCTAATCTATATTCTTATTGCTTTTTCTTCTTTGTGTTGTAAATTGAGTTAAAGCTTCTGAAGTGCTGGATGTGAGTTTTTTGTAATTAATCTCTCTATTATTGCTTTTATGGATTTTGGTTCATCATTCTTTCTTCCCATTCCTCCCTTCTGTTACTTCTCCCGTTATCACTGCATTATCCTTTAGCTCCTCTTCTAAGAAACTCTAAGTCATTACCCCTTCACTGTTTACCCGTGGACTTAACAAAGTTACATTACCCCTTTCCCTCTGTCCTCTGTTTTCCCTTGTCCCATTTGTATATTATTTGATGCTGCAATCTTTTCACACAAAATAACTCAAGTCACATCGAGAGCGATGAGATTTAGGCTATAGTACTTTCTCTTCCTCTACCTTCACTTTTCCTATTTCTTTAAATTCTACTTACATCTTTATCCTCTTGTGTATTCCTGGGGGGGGAAAAATCTGCTGTTAACTTCCTTGCTTTTTTAGTCGATAGCTGTCTTTTTCTTTCTTTTCTTTTTTTAAATAACCTTTAAATATAGGGTAACTTAATGCATTACTTATTCTTTCCTTGGTAATTGTACTTATTTACCTTTTTTTATAGTTCTTTTGTTTGGGTCATTTTGCTCCTGTCTTGAAGTTTTGGTTGCAGGAATGCCTCAAATGCCTCTCTTTTGTTGAATGTCAATCTTTTTTGTTGATGATAATGCTTAGGTTAGCAGCATATATTATTATGGGTTACAGCTTAAGCTCCTTTTCTTTTTGGAATATAGTATTCCAATTCCTTCTATGGTTTCTAGTGGGCATGGAATAATCTTGTATTATTTGAATTTCCTTACTTTTATATTTGAAGGTGTTTCTCTTGACCACTTGCAGAATTTGTCATTGAAATTATTGAATTTAACCATTATATGTTTTAGAGTTTAAAGTATAGAATTGGTTCCCTGTAGTTCCCAGGAGCCATGTGTTGATTCTATTGTTTGGTATTTCATTTTCTGTACTCAGAAATTCTGGGAAGTTTTCTTTATTTCCTGTATTATAATATTCAAGCCTTTTGATTTATCGTGTTATTTGGGGATGTATATGGTACTTAAATTGTCTCTGGGAATCCTGTCTTCAATGTCAGTGGCTTCCTCATATAGAGATCTTGCTTTTTTTTTTTTAACATTGTTATCTTTTTTTAATCTGCCAGATTTCCCTTTGCTTCAGTATTCCATTCTAGATCTGTTCATCTCTTTTTCACTCCTTTGGAAATATTTTCTACTATGGATTCAATCTTTTTATTCTGATAATTTTGAGTTTTTACTGCATTGAGAACTATAACTTCTGAGACACACACACACTTATTTACTCATAATTTCTCCTCTCATGTATTTCATGTCTCTTTTGAACCATTAGCATTGTAAAATCTGAGAGAATTTTATAATATTTTTGAGAGTTTAGTACCCCTACTTCCTTCTAGTTTTAGGACTTTTTCTGTTAGTTTACTTACTTGTGCTTTGGGTTTCTATTGAATTTTATTCTTCCTGAAATCTTCAATCCTTTTATCTAATATTCTCCTGTCACTGACTTATAGATTCATACATTTTAGGCTTTTTTTTTTTTTAGCTTAGGTCTCCGTTTTGAATTCAGGCTAAAAGTATAAGTGCTAGTCATAGGCCCAATCCCACTACCGATTGGCACTGGTGCCTTGATCTGCTGTTCCCTTTCTGCCTTGGACTGGTTCATCCCTCATTAGTCATCCTGGTGCCCCCTGCTTCTTTTCATAAGCATTCACCATATTGTTGCTGAACTTAATGCAGGCACTTGGTTTGCATATCCCACTGCAGCTCAGTAATTCCAGAGTCAAGAGATCCGCCAGCCCCAACTTCCCTGGGAACTAGTATCAGAGGCATGGGTCACCACACCTGCTTAATTCCTTCACTTTTGCTGGTGGGCATACTACTGTGCCTAAACTGTACATCTACCTCAGTTCTTTTCTACGTTGAAAGATTTCTGTTTCATTGGCCTTGCTCCCTGCCCATAGTTGCTTTCAAAGGGAATAAGATTGGCCTCAGGTGGTTTTCAGTCTCCCTTTCCTTAGACCCAGTGTAGTTACTCTTTCTGGCCCCTGCTCCTTTTCCTACCTTGGCTCTCATTCTTTTCTTTTCTTTTTTGTTTAAATTGAATTAGCATTTGTTGGTTGTTGCTGCTGCTGCTGCTGGTGTTGTTTTGGTCTGGTTAGGGGGACGGAAGGGAGGATTTTTAAAACAAACCCTAAAACTTTGAAAATGTCCCTATTCTTGGGAGCACTCCGGGCACCAGATAGCAAATTCCCTTTCCTGTCCCCTTCATATGACTGGGAAAAGGCAGTAATTTCTGTTTGTTGTAAGGTGGAAATGTTCAGGGGGCAAAGTATGCTTGCAAAGTCTCTGTAGTAGGAAATGATTCAAATATAGACTCCAGGAGCAATGTTAGTGCCAGTTTCTACATCTCTGCCTGGATTATGGAAGTTGGTAGGAGAGGGATGCTAAGTGAATTGTGAATTTTTTTCTTTAAATCTTTCTAGTGTTAATTTATAAGCATTTTAACTAGTTGGAATTATCCCCTCCCCCGTGTCATTTCTTCCCCCTCCCCCCCCAGCTCAGCTGTAATTTGTACTATGTGTGGTACATAAATTCTTTGGTGGGGGTGGGAGGAGCTGTTGAGAGTTAGTAGGAACTGGGAAAAGTGCCTAGTCTACCATCTTGTTTGTCAGGTGACCTGGGGCCCTTGTTTTTCTTGGTTACTGAAAGTGTCCACCAGAGAGTTGCCAAAGCAAATATTTCATTGAATTAAAATATGTTCAACTTGGCAGGGGTGTGGTGTGGGGGCAGGGGCAAGAAATAACATTACAGAGTTGATTTTAGGTATCAAAAGATATGAAGGATGTGAAAATAATTTGTAAAGTTAAAGGATGTAAGGCCTTGTTATTGTTAACTCAGTGACAAATCCAGTCTGTTAGCAGTTCCTTACTCATTTTTCTAAAGATGGCCTACATTTACTTCTGTTCCATTTTTGCAAGTCAAAGACATCTCTATGATGAAGATCATCTCAGTAGAAATGACAGCACTAAGGAATAGGAAGGAGTGACTGGGGCATCCATTGGGAATCTAATGTTTGAGGAGATAGAGAAGGCTGTGTTAACACAAGAGGGACCAAGTATGTCAGTTGACACAAACATTTGTTTGGTCCTTTGAGGTATTCTTTAATTGCATAAATCGGTCTCTGCAGTCTTTGACATTGTTGACTAATCCCTCCTCCTGGATGTCCTCTCTGCCCTGGGTTTTTATGACACTGCCTTCTTTTGGTTCTCCTATTACCTAGATGACCTTTAGAAGAATATTACCATCTCCTGTCCCAATGTACTTCAGGGCTCTATCTTGGGACTTCTTTCTTTGTATTCTCTCATTTAGTGAGAGCTCCCAAGGGATCAGCTATTATATCTACATAGCCAACTCTCAAATCTACATAGTCAACTCTTACCTCCCTAGGCCCACATCACCAACTGCCTTCTGACCTTTTCAACCTGATATTCCATAGGCATCTCAAATTCTCTAAAGTGGATTCATTATCTATCCCATTAATACTGGGCCTCCTAATTTCTCTATTTATTTTCCAGTCACTCAGGTTCATAATCTAGGCGTCATCCTAGATAGAATCTTCACTCTCATCTCACTGCCCAAATGCAACCATTTACTAAGTCTTGTTTATTCTACTTCTCTATGTCACAGAATTTTAGGGTTGGAAGACATTTTGCCAACTATATAGTGGAATCTAAACGTAAGAGAAATCTTTACTATAATATACCTAAGAAGAATGGTTATTAGATCTCTACATGGAGACCTCTATAAGGAGCGAGGACCCATAACCTTTTAACACAGTCCATCCTGCTTTGGGAGAACTCTGATTGTTGGGAAGTTTTTCCTGATATGAAATCTAAATTTGACTTTTTACTTTCTTCCTGATTCTGTCATCTGGAATCAAAGAGAACAACTCTTAAGCCCCTTTCCTCATTGCCTGACATCTCATCAAATACATTAAGATAGCTAGTATGTCCTCCACCCTCTCCCACCTTTTCTTATTCAGGCTAAAGATCCTTGAGTACATCAACTGACCCTTAAATTTTATGGACTTGGGGGCGGCTAGGTGGCGCAGTGAATAGAGCACCGGCCCTGGAGTCAGGAGTACCTGAGTTCAAATCCGGCCTCAGACACTTAACACAAAAAAAAACCTAGCCGTGTGACCTTGGGCAAGTCACTTAACCCCAACTGCCCTCCAAAAAGCAAAAAAAAAGAATTTTATGGACTCAAAGAGTATCACTATCTGAGTTGTCCTTTGGATGCCTTTTAGCTTAGGGGGATGGAGGAAGGGAATAAGCATCCATATAATGTCTATTATGTGCCAGGCACTGTGCTAAGTACTTCTACAAATATTTTCTCAGTTAACCTTTCAAGGTAGGTGCTATTATTATCCACATTTACAATTGAGGAAACAAAGGAAAACAAAGGTTAAGTGACTTGCCCAGGGTTGTATAGTTAGTGCCTGAGGCTGGATTTGAACTCAGATCTTCCTGTTTCCTGTTCCATTGTTCTCTATCCACTGCCCCTGCTGCTGTCCAAGTTATCATTCCCACAACTGAACACAATACTCCAAATGAGGTCTGATGAGGACATAGTATAGTGGTACTATCACCTCTCCATTCCTGGAAGCTATGCTTCTCTTAATACAGTCCTAATGACATTGTGTTTTGTGCAGTTGTTTTTTTTTTTTTGACTGTCACATTGTACTGCTGATTCATTTTGAGCTTATAGTCTACAAATTCTTTTTAGAACCATCACCACTTAACAACCATACCTTCCCCATATTGTCTGTGATTTTTTTGTACCCAAGTATGACTTTATATTTATCCCTGCAGAATTTCATCTTATATATATAGCCCAATGCCTGTCAAGATCATTTTGAATGCCAAATTATCATCCATTCATTGTGTTAGAAACCCACCCCCCACTTTGTGTCAAATGCAAATTTGATGAATCGGGTAGTGTTTATCTGAGTCATTAATCAAAATATGAAATATGCCTCTAGATACCTCCCTGCCATATTGGCAATGAATCCAACCAGTTCTGGGTCCCTCTAATGGTATTATCAATTAATTCATTTCTTTCTATCTTCTACCACTTTCCTTTCAAGATATTTGCAAACCATCTCTTTAATGATTGCCTAGAATTTTACCTGGATTCAAGGTCAGGTGTACTGGCCTATACTTTGAAGACTCTTTTCTTCCTTTAAAAAAAAATCCCATTTGCTCTTCCTTAATCTTGTGATACTTCTTGCATCTTCAGTGATTTTCAAATATTCTTTAGGGTAGTTCAGCAATCATATCTGCCCCTTCTTTCAGTATGGTAGGTTGTAGTTCACTTGGATCAGGTGACTTGAATTCATCAAGGACAATTATATGTTTTCTTTCTATCTCCTTACTTACCTTGGATATCAACTCCTTGTCAGTCGTTTTTTTGGTCTTTCATTTCTAGTGCAAAGGTTATTCTCTTTGGCAGCTGAATAATAAATGACTATTGGTTGCTGCCTTCTCTCTGATGTTATTTGTGATTGTCCACAAGACTTGCATACATATCCTTCTCATTGCTTACTTGACTAACATCCCAGTTCAGATCTTCTTCTTCTTCTTGACTGGACTATTACAATATCCTTTTTGTTGGTTTTCCTGCATCTAGCCTCTTTCCTCTTCATTCTATCTTCCACATAGATTTTCCAAAATCTTGAATCTGACCATGAAACATCTCTCTTCAAGAAACTCCATTGGCTTCTTCTTGTCTCTGGGTTAGAATATAAACTTTATTTGGATAAAGCCCTTCAAATTCTGACTCTCATATATTTTTCCAGATTGAATACACCTTGCACCCCCTCATGTATTCTACATTGTAGCCCAATTGATCTACTTACTGTTCCTTGTACATAGTAGTCCATTTCTCATTTCTTCTGCTATACACAGGCTGTTGTCTACAATACCCTTTCCTTGAATTCTGGTTTTTAAAGGTGTTATTCTCCCTTAGGTACTAAGCTTTTCCTATGTAGTTCTAGAAGAGAGGAAGCAAAGACAAAGGGTGGAAGTTATAGGGAAGCAGCTCCCCTTAGAGCTCAATACAAGTGCTAGCTCCTTCATTTTAGGACCCTGGTCCTAAAATTGCTTTGCATTCTATTTGCACATATTTTGTCTTTATTTATCTGTGCACCTAGTACCATTTTCCTAACAATTGTGTCCTTCTCTGAGCCTTTCCTTCTCCATCCTAAATATCCCCAAGTCCCCTGGTCCCACTAGGGGTAGGGCTTGGATGAGACTGACTGAGGGTCCTCCATGGTCCATACTGAATATTCTTGAAGAAGAGAGCAGGGAAAAGCCATACTCAGAAAGCTACCACCAGTCAGGGAGGGACCTAAAGCACCAGATCAATGAGGTTGATGATTTTGAGCCAAGAACTGATTACTAGAAACACAGGGTGCTGAGCCAAGGGTCTAGAGGCCAGATGAAGGGTGCTGATCAGGATTCAGTCCCAAGATCAACAGAGTTTAAAGTGTAGACATACAGCTATAGACTGGGATCAGGAAGAAGGCTGTAATACCAGAAGAATGAGCAGGGTTCAGAGGTTAGTGCAGAGTTCAAAGCCATTTATCTCATTCAGCATCTTGTGGATATATACGTGTCCATATGCCTGTGTACATGAGCCTGGCTCCACCTTCTTGCTCCTTCTTAATAAACTTCAGTTGGAGTACTACTCACTGCTGCTAGCATTGCATTCAGGGCAAATGGCCATACCTAAGTAGCAAGGGGTCATTTCCTGTGACACAGGCTTTTTTTGCTCCTGTCTATATCTCATTCAAGCTGATGCAACCTCTTTTTGGTCTTAGACTCTTCTAAGGATCTCATTCTCTGGTGTATCTTGAGTGGGTCCTCGCTACTTGTTGCAAAGGCAATCCTGGATCATTAGCCCTAAAACTAATACTAAATACTGTTGATAGGTTCATATCAACACACTCCATAATTGAGAGAAGAGGGGCCTCCTCCTCCACCCCCAATATAATATTCCAGATCTCTGTATTCTCTCTTAGCCTTTCTGCCTTTACTCATTGCTCTGTAGAAGTAGGAAAAATATGGACTCCCTATGTGAAATTTAACTATACAAAGTTTTACAAAGAAGTATTTTTTAAAAATTGCTAGCCCCATCTAGTCTCATCCTCTTCTTTTATAGAGAAGAAAATAGGCCCAGGGAAGTAGACTCAGAGAGTTGTTCAAGGTCTCACAGATAGTAAGGAGTATAGCCAGGATTTATATCCAGGCCTTCTGACTCCAAATCCAGACATATTTGACCTTCTTCTATGATATCCCCTTCCTGCCCTCTCAGATACATTTTGACCACATAGTCTCCTTTTCCCACAAAAATCTATGATTGGAAAAGGATCATGAAACTCATGTCTATTCAGATGTCAAAGATTAATAACAACTTAAAATATTATCCTTCCCATGGTGTGGTAGAAAAGATGGCTGAATTTATAGTCTGAAGACTTAAGTTCAGATATCAGCTTAGCCATTATTTGTGTAATCTTCGGCTTTGGATTCATATTTGCAGCACCTGATCTAGAGTTGAAGCTTAAAATATGCTTTTTCGTTCATACCAGGCTTCGGTCCCCTCATCTGTAAAATGAAGGCGTTGAACTAGAAGACACTACAGTTCCTTTCAGCTCTAAATCTTTGAATTGTACCTTTTCTCTTGGTGCACTTCATTAGGAGTCACAGCCTCAAGCCAAAGGAAGGAATTAAACTTGTATGGTGAAGTTTTAGTCCCAAGTGTAAGTGTGCTTTGGGAGCAGAAGGGATTCCAGGTTGTACTGAAAGAATACCTTTTTCAATTAGAAGTTTTTTTTCGACTCACAGATATTTCTTTTCTTCCTACAACTCCTTCACTGGAAAAAAAAAGGAAAACAAGATTTTTTTTTTTCTCAAAATTTTATTTTGGACTCAAATGCCAGAACACAAATACAGAATAGAGAAAGAGAAACAAAAAGATACCATAAACTTGAATATTGGAACTTAAATGCAAAGTTAGAAAGAACCAAAAAGCGTGTTGTGTGTATAGTAGAACATAAAAGAGGATTCATGTAACAATATGTAACAATAAATTTTCATTTCAAGAAAGCCTATATGATAAATCATACTCATTGTGTTGAGAATTGTCCATTTTTTCCTTGCTTCCTTGTGAGTTTTATTTTGTTCTGTGCTGTGCACTTTTTCACTTTGTTCTTTTTTCCCTCTCTCTCCACCAAGAAGACCAAAAGTTTAAATATGTTTCTCCATAACTATAAATATATCCATACAAGATCATTTTAATGAATATGCATAGTCAGACAAGAACAGATTCAGACTTAATCACATCCTGAAAATATGTGTTTTATTCTGTGTGTTTAGTTCATTACCTCTCTATCAGAAGGTAGGTAGCCTTCTTCCTAATCAATCTTCTGGAATCATTATTGGTCCTTGAACTGATTAGAATTCTTGAGTCTTTAAGAGTTGTTTGTTTCTATACTGATATAGTATAAATCAACATTAACTTTTGGGCAGTTGCCTATCAAGCTACATTCTCAGCTCATCTTGGCCATGGAGCTTCATTTGGCCCAGAGGATATACACTGGGTCCATGTATATATCTGGAGACACCAGCTCTCTTCTGGCTAGTCTATCTTCAAACAAATACCCAACAAAAACAATGAAAAAGGCAGTAGAACAAAGAGACAAAAAAAATCAATTTCTTCTTCTTTTTAAAAATTTTCTAATCCACTCCCACCCTCCAGCTAAAAGAGATCTCATTCTGCTGTGGTCTCTTAGAACATTTTGTGCCTTTCATACCCATTTGTACTTTGTATTATAACTATTTATGTGCACGTCATTTCCCATATAATACTTTAAATTTATCGCTTTATTCCCTACAGTGCCTAGCCCTGGGCTTTAGTAGTCATGAAATGACCTGGGTATCACATAGTTATGTTTTCCTAGCTTTGATATCCATCTAATTGAGAGTCTGCATCAAGCCAGCATTAAGGGCTGTTCAAAATACAACCTTGTAGCCGCCCAGGAAGAAGCACCCAGGTGCTTCTCTACCACTTTCCATCACACACACCTGTTTCTTTCTTTCTCTCTCTTTTTTTTCTTCCATCTCTTATTGGCTAGACTAGTCCCAGATCAGTCACTAATGAACTGGGTTGGGAAAATCATTTGGGCATAATGTTTTATCTTTAAAATGAAAGAGTTGGACCTTTAGGGGCCCTCCTAACCCTGAACTTCTATTCATTTTCTCCTTCCTTCTTTTTTCTTCTGTTTTTCCTTTCCTTACTTTCTTTCTTTACCTCTTCCACCTGCTTAGTTGTTAGGGCTTGAAAGATCCCTGATCCTTGTACCAATTGCTATCTATGGCAGATAGTACTGGGAAACACTCTCAGACTGTTTGAGGCCTGTTGACCTCTCCTGTTCTCAGCGCCAGGAGGTCATAGCCTAAAAGGAAGACACTATACAATGTTCGCTACCGTGGTCTGTGGATTAGGAACTCAGAGATGGTGATAATGACACAGAGGAAAATGTGAGAAAGTAGGTTCTCCTAGTGTTTACCTCTTTCCCTTATTGCTGATGCTAGAAATGTATTAGTGTCTGAATGAAATGAATTCTTGGCCTGTTTCAACATCAGGAAAGCATATTTGAAATTGTGCCAGAGTGGTTTAAAAATATTTTTATTTCTTATGGGATACTAATTCACAGAGGTAAGTAAGGATATCTTTTTTATAAGTGCACCCTGCCAAACACTCATATTAAAACAATTGCCTGAAATTATAACCTACCTAGAATAGCCAAAAGTGTAATCAGAGGCTATTTCCATATAACTACAGACTGAAACCACTAGTCCTAGACAGGCAGGAACATGACAATAAATAGTAGCAAGAAAACTGCCCCAGACTTTTGATACCATTGCATCATCCTTTAGGTGGAATCAAGCTTATGATTCATAGACCCACAGAAAGCCAGAGCTGAAGAGACCTTAGATTTAATCTAATTCAATCACCTCATTTGGCAGAAGAGGAAGTAGAGAGAGGATGTGATTTATCCAAGGTCATGTGGCTAGTCAGTGGTAGAACCAAGATGAGAACAGTGATCTTTCTGAGGTTCAGTGATGTAGCTCCATTCAGTAATATAATTCAATTTAGGTAGCTTTTCCTGCCTCATTTTGAGCTTCTCTGAATTCCCTCCTCCACTCCTCCAAGAAGTCTGATATGGACCTACCTGACATTTGGAGATTTAGGGAATGAGGAATACAAGCATGTATGCCTACAAGAACTTGGTTAATTGCCTGATGAAGATCCAAGTAAGCCCTTTATGTTACACACTGATGTCGGTCTTGTTGGCTTGACTGGGAACAATTTTATATAACAATTAGGAATGACCACCTGTATTTGATGGTTGGGAGACTCATTAGCTATGAGACTTCTCATTTTATCCCAAGGTTAGGAGCTTTTTAACCAAGGGAATTTTGCTCTTTAGGTTGCTAGAGAGTTAATACCCCTTCCTATAGGCCATGTCTGCATCATTCACAGTAGCAAAGAGAAGGTAGGTCCAGGTCCATTCTTCCACATCATGGCTCAGTTCTTTGGCTGTTCCATAGACTCCAGGTTCATATGCTTGCTCTTCTTTCTAGAAGGCTGAATCTAGGCATTCTTGATCTTCTCCTTTGGGGCCATGTGGTTCCCTTTTCTCCTGAGTTGATTTGATTCCTCTTCTAGGAACTCTGAGGCTGCTGCTTCTCCAAGCCTGTCATCTCTGGGACCAAGAGGTTCTACCACTGCCTCCAGAAAGCTGCCCATTCTGGGCGTTAGTGGCTCTCAGGGGGACAATGTGACTACAGAAGTTCATCAAAGGGAACCAAGTCTACTTTTGTGGGTAAATTTTCTCAGCTATCTCAGTTCTGGTACCCTGGTCTTTTGAGGATCTATCTCTCCCATTTACTGGCCTGGTTTCAAGGTTACAGTGATATTATTTAGGATATCTGTACCTTCCATACTGAGATGCCTTCAAAAAGAAACATAAAAAAGAAATGTCATTCCTTAACTCATTAATATGCCATTCATCATTTCAGTGAGAATATCTGCATTGTGTATAGAGATATCTTTAGACTACTCCTAGTCACATCCTCTATATTTTTTCCCCTCCAACTAAGCATTTTTTGTGATCCATGCAAATCACACAGGGGTATCCCCTGGTGCATTTACTTGCATCTCCAGTTCTGTATTTCTCTCTGGGGACCTGGGAAGGATAAGACAAGGGTGTTTAACTGAGGTCTCTCAATTTGTTTTTAAATAAATATTTTGATAACTATATTGGTTTTCTTTGTAATTCTATGTATTTTATTTTGTCTGTTTAAAAACATCATTCCCAGAGCAGTACATGGTTTTACCAAATGGAAAAGGGGGTCTATGACATGAAGAAGAATCCTTGCCCTGTGATCATATAGCACCCTAAGTACAGAACTTTCTCTCTTTTCCTGAACACCCTATCAGTGCCTTACCTCCTCTCAAGGTATGTACAGCTATGAGACTCTTGTTATAGGTCTTGAATCCTTCCAAAATTAAAAATCCTTTGTGAGGGTACATATGTACCATGACTGGGAGAACCTGGCATTTACATTCATCCTCAGCATATACAATAATACAATGTTATATATTACATATACAATATAAAACATATGTTACATTTACAATAGTATAACAATACAATGTTCTACTAGTCTCATAACTACCTTGATGCTTTCAAGGGTCTGTAATAAACTTTTGCTTTTTCTTAGCTGAGGGGAAGGCAGGGCAATTGGGGTTAAATGACTTGCCCAAGGTCACACAGCTAGTAAGTGTTAAGTATCTGAGATCAAATTTGAACTCAGGTCCTCCTAACTCCAGGGCCAGTGCTCTATTCACTGCCACCTAACCACTCCCGCCTGTAATTAATTTTTAACAAATTAAAAAAAGAAAGATTGAAGGCAAAAGGAAAAGGGTACGGCAGAGGATGCGATGGATAGATTATATCATGAAAAAAATGAACATGAACATGGACAGATTTAGAAAGAGTAGAGGATAGAAGGGCCTGGAATGCTATGGTCCATGGGGTTAGAAAGGGTCAGACATGACTGAACAACAACAAAATGTATAAAATAAAATAGTAACAAAAAAAAAAGAAAGAAGAAAGGAAGGAAAAAATCTACACCAAAATTAGCACCCTTTCCAATAGGGAAGCATTGGCATTGCTAAGGATCAAGCAAAAACATTTCCCATGGGTGTGGAGTTCATAGGGATCCTGGAGGAGGCTCCGCAGTATAGCATTCCACTGATGTGTTTAGGTTACTGGAACTTGTTCAAGTTCATAATTCACTCAACCACTGCTCACAAGCCCCCATTTTCTTCAAAACCTAGATAAAGTTAATCCTCTAGATAAATCACATGATATCATAATACTGCCAAACAACATTTACTTAAGAGAGAATACAAGGTATATAATAAAAAATACGCGTCCAGCAGGGAACATGCTCACCATCTATTTTCCAAACTACAATATTCAGGACTTTCCAGAAGTGCAGGTTGTGAGTCCTCACATCTCCCGTCTCCTTGTTGATTTGTCTCTGTAATATCATACATCAGCAGAACAGAAAAAATAGTTGTTGTTGTTTTTTTTGATGGTTGCAGCAATGTTTTAATGGCAAGTTGTACAAACCAAGCCCATGCACACTTAGAAACAGTGACCATCTGGGCAATGGGAAAAATAGTTTTTTAAGTCTTCTTTCTTTGTTCTCTCCTTTGTGCTCTCCTAGGAGAGGATAAGTGGTGTAGTGGATAGAAAGCTGGGCCAGGAGTCAGGAAGACTCATCTCACTGAGTTCAAATCCGGCCTCAGATACTTACTAGCTGTGTGGCCCTGGGCAAGCCACTTTAACCCTATTTGCCACAGTTTTGTCTTCTGTAAAATGAGCTGGAGAAGGAAATGGCAAACCACTCTAGTATTTCTGCCAAGAAGGCTCCAAATGGAGTTATGAAGAGTCAGTCAGGACTGAAATGACTGAACAACAAGAAGGAGAGGACAAAGAGGTGTTTGTGGTTTGGCTGCTGACTGATCCCAAGAGCATTAGGATCTGAAAGGCTTCAGAATCTGGCAATGGATCTGTGAAATCTTGAAATCTGCACATCTACCTCTGCAGGAAAGGAGCTCCATCTGGGGGAATGTCTGGAACCATTGGTCCTTAGCTCAAAAGAGGGAAAATTAAGGAAAGAGTTAGACACAGCTCCAGGGTATATTTCTGGTTCTTCTTCCAATGCCCTGTTCATTCCTTCCCTTCTCCTATCTATTTCTCTCATAGTTCACGCCCAGCCTTTTGCCTGCAGACACTGGTCCTCACAGGCTTTTGGGGGATGAAGTTTGTCAGGAGAATTTAGTCCTTCTACTCTACTAAAGAAATTAACAAATTCTCCTAAGTTTCTCATCTAACTCCTCTCTAACATTTGTGGAAAAATTTATCTCTATAATTTTTTTGGAGGGGATTGATAATTTTAAAAAATCTTTTGTTTATTTTTAGTTTTCAACATTCATTTCCACAAGATTTTGAGTTACAAATTTTCCTCCCATCTCTCCCCTATTCCCCACCCCACAGTAGCAAACCTATTAAATACCTCTCTCCCCTCTCTTATATCCTCCCCCATCCCACCTCTGATTTTCTAGTACGGCAAGATGGATTTCTATACCCCAGGGCCTGTATATCTTATTTCCCAGTTGCATGTAAAAAAAAACACAATTTCTTTTAATATTTGTTTTTAAAACTTTGATTTATAGATACTTCCCCTTCTTCCCTCACCCACCCCCACTGGGAAGATAATTCAATATAGGTTGAACATGTGTAGCTACACAAAACATTTCCATAGTAGTTATATTGTGAAAGACTAACTATATTTCCCTCCATCCTATCCCACACCCCACTTATTCTGTTTTCTACTTTTACCCTGTCCCTTTTCAAAAGTATTTGCTTCTAACTACCGTCTCCTCCAATCTGCCCTCCCTTCTGTCATCCCCCTCTTATCCCCTTCCCCACTACTTTCCTGTAGGGTAAGATACCCAGTTGAGTGTGTATGTTATTGCTTCCTTAAGTCAAATCCAATGAGAGTAAGGTTGAACCATTCCCTTTCACCTCCCTGCTCTTCTCCTCCCTTGTAACATTTTTCTCTTGCCTCTTTTATATTAGATAATTTACCCTATTCTGTCTTTCCCTTTCTCCTTCTCTCATTATATTTCTCTCTCACCTCTTAATTTTATTTTTTAACTATCATCCCTTCCTATTCAACTGATCCTGTGCCCTCTGTCTATCTATACATGTATACACATGTATACACACTCCCATATGTATTTATACCCACATACACCCACCGATATATGTGTACACATACACATGTATGTGTATATATACATGCATGTACATATACATGTGTGTATACACACATATATATTCCCTTCAACTATCCTCATACTGAGAAAAGTTCCATGAGTTACAATGATAATTTTTCCATGTAGGAATGTAAATAGTTCAACTTTAATAAGTTCCTTATGATTTTTTTCCTGTTTACCTTCTAATGCTTCTCTTCTTGTATTTGAAAGTCAGATTTTCTGTTCAGCTCTGTTTTTTTTCATGAAGAATACTTGGAAGTCCTCTATTTCATTGAATGACCATATTTTCCCCTGAAGCATTACACTCAGTTTTGACTGGTAGGTGATTCTTGGTTTTAATATTAGCTCCTTTGACCTCTGGAATATCATATTCCAAGTCCTTTGATTCCTTAATGTAGAAGCTGCTAGATCTTGTATTGTCCTAATTGTGTTACGCAATACTTAAATTGTTTCTTCCTGACAGCTTGTAATAATATTACTCTTTCTGGTGAACAGTGGTTGTTTCCCATTCTCGCTCAAGTTCATAACTCTTTTTCTGTTTCTAATTCAACAAATCACATCGAGTGCCTACTATATAACCCACTCTGTTGGCCTTAACATTTATTAGAATATTTGTGATGTAGTTCATGTAGTTCAGTCCTTCAACCTTGGAGTCTTTTTTGGCTCTTCCCTTTCCTTTGTGCCCAATATCCAAACAATTACAAAATCATGCTGAGTCTATCTCCTCAATATCTTTACTAGCGGAAAGAATATGGATTTGGAATTGGAGTTCAAGTGTGAGCTCCAAAACTTAGGTCCTTTGTGACTAGGCAAATCACTCAGTCTTTTTATGTGCCTCAGCTTCATCAAATATAAAATGAGGCAGACTAGATGATCTCAAAGTTCTTTTACATCCCTCTAGGTTAGTTATCATCCTAGGTTTCTCTCCACTTATACTACTTAGTTCAGGTCTTCATCACCTCTTCCCTGTACTGTTGAAGTAGCCTGCTAATCGTATTTCTGTTCCTCAACTTAGTCGTTATCTGATACCAATAATATTATAGGTAGTAGAGTCCATCAGGACAGGAACTTTCAGCTCAGGATTAAATATGGCACCTATCAGAATGGATAGCCATGCATACAGTTATTTGAGAAGCACTACCAGGTTTCACTGGCTCTGAATATCTCACTTAAATATGCTGCAGTGCTACCGTTTCTGATTACCTTGCCAGAGAGTCCCACTATTTGAATCATAAATAAGTCATATAGCAATAAAAGGGACCTCGTCTCTTATGAAACTGCACCAAGTTCACCTGGGAAGGTCACAGACCAGAGGTTTTAGCCATCTTCCATAAACACACATAGATTAACTGATCAGATTAGATAACTGTCACAGAAGTCAAGGGCTTGAGTCCTGAAAGAGACCTGGGGCAAATGGCATGATTGGGAGGGTACTTCTCTCAGGGAACTGATGTTGGGTATTAATGATGGACATTATTTCTTCACAATTCTGTTTACAGCTAACCAGTCCTGTTGTAGTTAGGTCCACATCTGGCTATTATGCTAATCAGTGGAAAAGAAAGCTTGAAGCAGAGGTGTTTGCAAGCTTAATTGATAATCATAACACAATATTTATGTATTTATTCATGTATCTATTCACTCATTCAACACTTACTAAATACCTACTATGCCCAGAGAGACAGAATTATGCAGTGGAAAAAGTTCCATACTTTCTTTTTCTTTTTTATTATGAACTCAAAGATCAACAAACAAACATCTTGGCATGCAGAAAGAAATAATGGATTGCATATGAAACTGAACTTTGGTTTGGTACAGTTTTTTAAATGCGTATATTAAATTTGACAGTGTTCCTATAGTCTCATCTAACAAAATTGTCATGCTTGTCCATGTCTTGTGAACTTCTTTCTCCTCTGTTCCATCTATTTTTTAAATGTTTGACAGAAGAAAGGGCCCTGTACTTTTCAGCAAAATATTGACAAGGTTTCTCATGTTATTCTTCTGGACAAGGCAGACATATGAGTTAAAGGATAGATAGTACAGGTAGATTTGGAAAGTTGAAGATAATAAAGAAGAGATTCTTGCTTGGGTCCAGTTTGAACCATACAGTTTAGATTAGAGGTCTTTGTTAAGTTGTTTCAGTCGTGTCCAACTCTTTGTGACCCTGTTTGGGGTTTTCTTGGCAAAGATCCTGGAGTGGTTTGCCATTTCCTTCTCCAACTCATTTCACAAATGAGTAACTGAGGCAAACAGGGTTAAGTGACTTGGCCATGGTGGCATAGATAGTAAATGTCTGAAGTTGGATTTGAAGTCATGAAGATGAGTCTTCTTAGTTCCAAGTCAAGTGCTCTATCCACTTCACCATCTAGCTGCTCTGCTCTTGGGTTACTTAATGAGTTAATGAATTTTGTGCTTTTGACCACATTATTTAACCTTTCTCAATCTGTTTCCTCCTCTGCAAAATAGAAATAATAGCATTTGTCCTATTTACTTCACTGTGCTGTTGAGAGGAAAGGACTTTGTAAATTTCGATATAAATTACCAACTATTATTATACAAAAACTCCTGGACTATATATAGTATTAGGTACTATTTCAGGTAGAAATTCCTCTGTCCTTACAGAATTTTCTGCTTGGACGAGGAAATGACATCTATACAAGTAACTATGACAAATGCATATGAGATGCATGAACTAAGTGTTATAGGAATTCTAAGGAGAGATATATCACTTCTACCTGGGAGAAGAGGCATCTGGGAAGGCTTCATCCTAGAAGTGACATCTGCTCTGGGACTTGACGAATGGTTGGAATTTTAACAGTCAGACGTAAGAAGAGAATTCCTTAGGTGTATAGGGTGGGAAAGTGTGGTATATACTCAGAGAACAGCAAGTCCAGTTTGGCTGAAGTTTAGAGTACATGATAGGGATTAATGGGAACTAAATCTGGAAAAGTAGACTAGGGAAAGATGATACTGGGTCTTGGATGTCAAGCAAAGAAATCTCAAATTTTGGGGTGGCTAGGTGGTGCAGTGAATAGAGCACCAGCCCTGGAGTCAGGAGGACCTGAGTTCAAATCCAGCCTCAGACACTTTACATGTACTAGCCATGTGACCTTGGACAAATCACTTAATCCCAATTGCCCTGCCTTCCTCCCTTCAAAAAAGCAAAATAAATAAATAATCTCAAATGTATTTGCTAGGTTTTAGAGAACTATTGAAAGGGTGTTTTTTGTTATTGTTATATTTGTTATTGTTGCTGTTGTTGCGGTTGTTTTTTATTGTTTTGCTGTTGTTGTTGCTGTTGATTTTTAGCAGTAGGGTACCATAATCGGAAATTTGTTTTAGGAAGAATTGCATTGATAGAAGTGTTAGGATGACTAGGAAAAGAAACACTGGCATATGGAAAGTAGCAATGAGGTCCAACTCTAAGGTTCATGAGCTTACTAGGCTCTGAGTTCCTTAGGGTCAGGACTACGTCTTATGTCATTCTTTGTACCTCTACCACTGCCTATAGCTAATTTCCCTCTTCATTAAAGGACTTCTCTGCACTGGACCCATGCTCCTGTTTACTAGGTTTGAACTTTTACATTCATCTTAACAAAGGGTCAGGTTCTTTCTCTTTCATTCTTTCTCTTTGATTCTTAATATCTCACCCCAGAACCCCAGAGAAAATTACTTAAAGTTTAGATTTTTGGCCCACATCTAGTGTCTCCCTGAAGGAGAGGACAGAGAAGTAAAGTAGTTAACTTACATTTTGGGTCTGGATAGGGCAAATATTTCTTGTCTCTATACAAAAGAAATTCTAAACATAAAGGTTTTCACAAGCATGAATTAATAAAGACTTGAAGCAAGGTATAGTAATCCATAACTACTGTTTTACTCTTCCAGGAGGTTTAGACAAACATTAGAACATAACAGAGAACATAATATGGAACTGCTATATAGGAATTTTGAAATTCACGTTGGTCTTGCACTGTCCAAATAAATCTCTCTAAGTCCATGTCTTCCAGCAAGCCAGGACAAGGAGTTGAACCTCTCTCCCTATCAGTGGTCATACTTTTTTTTTTTGGTGACTTGTCCAAAGTCAGACAGCCAGTAAGTGTTAAGTGTCTGAGGTAAGATTTGAACTCAGGTCCTGTTGACTCCAGGCTGGTGCTCTATTCACTATGCCACCTAGCTGCCCCAGTGGTCATCCTTTCTAAAACAGAAACTCTCCATGCCACTGGTCAACTCTGACCCCGGGACCCAGGATCTCTAGACCTCTTGAACTCACATAGTTATCTCCAAGGTTATACACAACTATCTCAAGATTACTATTCAGTCACCCATACTCAGGGAAGGAAATACAAATTACAAAAGGTAAATAGAGCCCCAAAGCTCAGACTCAAACTTGCCTAAATTCACACATGTGCTTTAGCTGCCAATGTATTTACACTTTGCCATTGTCCCTAGGGTATAAGAAAGGGTGCCACCCTTCTCTCACCTTCTCATGTGAAATCAGGGAGAGCAGCTTGATTTATGGTAGAGTCAAAGGAAGAGAGACAGAGGACAGAATCACAACCATTTTAAGGTCCATTGAGCAGACCACTCCTCCTAGCTTAGTGATCAATATTAATTGATGCAGCTTTGACACAGTATGGCCTCCTTGACATCAGCTGTCATGGGTTAGGGAACAAAGAACCACTCAGAATTTTCTGTTATCCCAAAGTGACAAGTTGTTCAGACATGAATCCGTGTCCCCACAAGTGGCCAGGGAAACTCAGTTCATTCTAACTTTTTTTTACAGTCATCCCCCTTTTAACTAGAGGGAAGTTGAGAAGGTTAATAACTCACTTTTGAGTTAATCAGTAAGGCACAGAGACAGAAGGCACTTCTTTCAAAGTCAGAAGCCCTGCCCTGAGGACTCCCTACTTTCTCTTCCCTAGATTGTGAGGACACTTGAACCCTAAGGGAATAGTAGTGTGTATTGGTCCATGTGGGTGGTGATCAGTTATGACTTTCAGAGCTGCCAAGTGGATTCATGACTGGACAGAATCTCATTTCTATTCCAGATTCCCCCAAGAGGAGAATGGGGATCACCATGCATCCTTCTGGGCCTTCTGGCTAGATTGGCAGCATAGGATTCTTCCCCAGCAGCTGATCTCCTTTCACTCTCCATAACAATTCAGAATGTTTTGAGGGAGGGGGAGGAAGAGGAGAGAGAGCCATGTACTTAAATCCTAACCACCAGTATAACTGTCCCCCAAATCTGCTCTGATTTGAGTCAATTAGCTTGTTTCTGAAAATTGCTTCCTTGTATGAAGAAGAGAAGGGGCTAAGGAAAATACTCGTTGAATCTGGACCAAAAATCTGAGATAGATCTACCACTGATCAGAGAACCAGACCTAAGAGAGCTCTGGGAAGGACCTCCACACAATGCCAGAATTCAGGTCCTATTCTGTGCATTAGCTGTGAGATCTTGGGGAAATTATGCCATGTCCCTGATCCTGCCCTCCTAGCCATATGAGGATCAGGATTCATGGAAATTTGGAATCTGATTTGATTCCTAGCCTTGATGCTTACAACCTGTGTGATCTTGAGCAAGTTATTTAACTTTTCTGAGACTCAGCTTCCTCCTCTGTAAAATGAGGGGCCTGGACTCCAGGACCTCTATCTAAAGGCCTTTACCACTCTACACTAAGATCCAGTGATCCTATGACCTAGGATCCGGTGGTCCTATGACCAGACTTGCTAGCTCTAAGTAAATAAATAAGATCTAATCATTCTAGCTATAAATAAATAAATAAAATCTATCAAATAAATCAATGATCCTGTGATTCCACTTTAAATTGTTTGTGGGATCCATCATTCAATTAATCAACAAGTATTTATTAAGTGTCTGCTATGTGCTAGGCACTGGGTTATAAAGTAAAGAAGATGTAATAATCCCAAGTTACCATGAGTACGTGACTCACTTTACTTTGATATTTTAAGAAATTCATGATTTAATCTCCCTGGAGGAGGCTGATTGCAAGCAACCCCTTGCCATGCCTTCTCACTCTATGCAACTCTTGTTAAAGCTGAACCATAAATCCTTCATAGCTGGGTAGAGAAGAGCGTAGAGGCCTGTAAAAAAGGTAAAGGGCTGCATAATTATATTATATTGTCATTATTGCTGTAGTTAGTCTGGCTCTGGCAAAATTATTCTAATCTTCCCTTTCCTGTCTAGGGGATTTGGGACAGAAGAGCGGGGCCCTGGCCCCTGGCAGGAGCAAAGGTGGGTAGTTCACCAACTTTCTCTCCAGCTGGTTAGACCAGCATCTGTGGTAGAGATAGGTCTTTCTAGTCTGTAAGTATCTCTTTTGTGGGTGACTTCTTGTTTTTCTCTGAAAGTAAAGAGATGTCTGTGTGTGTGTATATGTATGTGTGTGTATGTGTGTGTGTGTGTGAGTGTGTCAAGAGAAGTTTCTTCAATCTCCTGGGTGACCTGAAAATACCCCCAATATTTACCACCACCAAGAGATTCTGACCAGGATTTATAGGGACTATTTTCAGGGCACCGTTAAAATCTGCCAAAGATTTCTTTTTTCTCAATGGATCGTCCCTGATGCACCTGCTCTTTTTCTTTTAGAGATAATCCTTTTCTAATCCTTTTTCAAATTTCACCTGCCGTTAAGAGTCTGCTGCTGTTGTCATTTTTGAAGGACAAACCTGTTTTTCTAGTGATAATTGCATTGGCCATCTGTCTGCATCAGCTACCACCCCTATCTTCCCTGCCCCCCACCAAATACAATGGGAATAATATTCTGGTGGAAAAAAATCTGTTAGAAGCCCTACAACATTTGGTCCATGTTTAATTATATTGCTATTCAAGATGATGGTGACACCAATACACCTTTCCTCTTTGGACTTCCTGAAATTGCTTGATCGCAGATCTGATTTTGTGAGTTTGTCTATATATAGGGATCACAAGGAATTTCTGTTTGCCTATATTTTGGAAGTAATTAGCCAGTGGAGCAGCCTGGTATTATAATTTCTCAATGCAACAGGCAACTTTCTGAGACTACAAGTTGCATTGAAGATGCCAATCTGCATTGATAGAGGGTTTTTACTTACTCGTTAGTTCCCCATACCCATGAAATCACAGATCTGATTCCTTCTCCTAGCTAATATTCATTTGTGTGAGTACAAAATAGAAGAATGACTGTTTTGGAATGAAGTTCTAATCCAAATTGTTATCACATCCTTTTGAAAATCCTCAGGAAGTCTCTAGCAAGCACAGCTACAAAGATTCCAGCTATGAGGAAACTTCTACTACATGAGTAATATTTATGGATTTGCTTCAAATTCAGTTTAGGAGAGTAGGCTGGACTGAATTTGCTCACGTTGAAAAACCATAAAGTCACAGACTTTCAGAGTTAGAAAGAAAAGAAAAGAAGCCTTTTTAGGAAGCAGGCTAGGAACAGCAGTAAAACTCTAGAATCCTTTTTTATGGACAAAAAAGACCTAAGTATGGAGCGGGAGGAAGACAGCTCAGTCAGAACTCCCTCACCAAATGCTTCCAAGACGCTGGAAGAATGCCTACTAGCTATA
>CM053598.1:84071030-84098349 GCA_028646575.1 Pseudocheirus occidentalis
ATGTTTACTCAAGAATTTAAATTATATTTGGTAGGTATTATTACTGGTAGGCAATTGGGAGCCATTGAAGGTTTTAGAGGGATATCACCATAGTAATCTTTTTGTTTGTTTTTTGGAAGGCAAGGGGTTAAGTGACTTGCTCAAAGTCACACGGCTGGTAAGTGTGTCAAGTGTCTGAGGCCACATTTGAACTCAGGTTCTCCTGACTCCAGGGCTGGTGCTCTATCCACTGCGCCACCCAGCCGCCCACCATAGCAATGTTTTAGGAAGACTACTCAAGTAGTGGTAAGTGTTGCCCCAACCAAGAGGTGTTTGTATTTTTAAAAGGGGAAATTTTATATGGTTGTAGTTCCTTCTATACAACCTCTAGTTCTCCTCATTTACTAAGACTAATAACAATTCATATTTATATCATGCCAATAAGGTTCAAAGTTTTCAGGTCCAGCTATAGGGCCATCTCTGAGATCAAATTCTGTCTAGTTCAATTCAACAAATATTTATTAAGGTTAGGTGTGGTGGAATTCACTTAAAATCCCTGCTAGTGGAGGAGGCTTAAGCTAATGGATTGCTTGAGTTTGGGAGTTCTGAGCTGTAGTGTGGCTAAGAGTGACTGAATATCTGCTTTGTCTGGCCTCATGGTGAGGGTAGGGGGAAGTATGAAGAGGAAGTTGGGAGGTTGGGAGAAGGGGAGAACCACTCTACATAAGGAGGGGCAAACCAAACCTTTCTGGAAATGACTTCCAGGACAGTAAACATTGCAATCAGGCCATTGAGTGGCTACTGCAGCCTCCAGCCAAAGAGAACAGGGACACACAATATCAAACAAAAAGAACCTTATGGAGCACCTACTATGTTAGTGTGTGTAAAGCACATTTGAATTGCTGTTGCATGAATACCACTAATGTGAAATTGTAAGATGTTAAAGAAATCACTGAATCCTCCCTCTTCCATCCCTTTTTTGAAGGGAAGCTAGGTGGCCTGGTAGTGTAAGCACTAAACCTGGAGTCGTGAAGACCTGAGTTTGAAGCCTCCATCCTCAGACACTTATTAGCTGTGTGACCTTGAGTAAGTCACTTCACCTCTGTCTGTCTCAGTTACCTCATCTGTAAAATGGGCATAATAATAACCTATAGCCTATGGATTTTCTGAGGGTAAAATGAGATAATATCTGTAAACTACTTTACCTACCTTAAAGTGCTATATGCATGCTATTATTGTTATTATTATTATTTTACAAATGAGGATATTCAAGTTTCAAGTGTAGGAAGAAACCTGCCCATGGTCACACAATGAGTTAGTGATAGAACAATAATTAGAACTTAGATTTCTGGACTCACAATACAGGGCCATTTAAAAAAATGTGAATATATATGTATTTTTTCCAATTACATGTAAAACAATTTTTAACATTTTTTTTAATTTCAGGTTCCAAATTCTCTTTCTCCCTCTCCTTTCCCCTTCTTGAGAAGTCAGGCAATTTGATCTAAATTATACAGATACATTTACACAATACATATTTTCATATTAGTCATGTTGTGAAAGAACACACAGACAAAAAAAACAAAGCAAGAAAATAAAGTTTAAAAAAGTGTGCTTCGATCTGAACTGACTCTATCAGTTCTTTCTCTGGAGCTGAATAGAATTTTTTCATCATAAGTTCTTCAGAATTATCTTGGATCATTGTATTGCTGAGAATAGCTATGTCCCTTACAGTGGATTATCATACAGTGTTGCTATTACTGTGTACAATGTTCTGCTAGTTCCGCTCACTTTGCTTTGCATCAGTTTGTATAAGGCTTTCCAGGTTTTGTCTGAAAGCATCCTGCTTGTCATTTCTTATAGCACAATAGTATTCCATCACAGTCACATATCATTATTTGTTCAGCCATTCCCCAATTAATGGACATCCCCTCAGTTTCCAATTTTTATTACCACAAAAACAGTTGTAAATACAGGGTCATTTTCCTTATACTCTGGGGCAGAGATGTCAAACATGTGGCGGGGCATCTTGTGTCTCTCAGCACTCTTGAGTGCGCCTGAACCAGATTAAAATGCAATTGGCAAATATTTAACAAAACAAATGACAATACAACAAAATATAGCTAATATTCACATAAGGTTTTCTAAGTCAATATAGGGTCCCTGTTTCTCTTTCAGTTTGTCATTGATGCTCTAGGGCTCCACATTAAATGAGATCTATATATATCTATCTCAACTGACAAACTGGGCAGGGTCAACTACTCTTACTTTAACTTTTTGGGTAGTGAATATATACTACTCACTTTGGAATGTGGACCGCCCCACTTCTCATCTCTTCATTGATCAGTTGAGTGACTTTATAGGTTCGTTGGATGATATTTTTAAAAAGAAAAGGATCCTTAGGATCCTTTGCAGATGAGGACACTGATGCTCAAAGGGGTTAAGTGACTTGCCAATTTCAAACAGGTAGCAAATAGCAGAGTTAGAATTTTAACCAAGGGCTTCTGACTCCAAATCCAGCAATGTTGTCATACAACTTGGAGGAAGACCTCTTTCTGCTTATTCTAATCTATTGACTTCCCTAGTCCAGCCTAAAATGGAAGGCAGTATGATACAATGGAAAAAGAGTTAGATTTGGAACCAGAGGACCTGAGTTCAAATAGTCTGTCACTGTGTCTGCCTATGAACTTTTGGGCAAAGTACTTAACTTCTCTGAAAGTCCTCAGTTTTTCTTGTCTAGAAAGTGAATAGGTTGACCTGGTGTAAGGGCAAGCACAGAAGTAGTTCACACCTTGTTTCAGCTATTTAATTAACACCTTGTTTGTTCAAGTTTCTTTTGAGCCTTGTCTTAAGTCTGTTAAGAAACAGAACATGTGAACCCCTCAGCTTGTGAACCCTAGAACTTATGAACTCCTGCAACAGGAAGGGGAGGACCTAATGACCTAATAAGGAGAGGCTCAGGCCCAGACAGCAGAACTGAGAAGAGGACTCTTGTGGTGGAGTGATGTTTGTTTATGATACTTTGATACCCCAGAAGCCCTGGGACCTTACTGGAAGCCCTGAAAGAGGATTTTTCTGGTTGTCTGTTTATAGAAGTCCTAGAGGAGGGTTTTGGAGGTCCTGGGACTTTATTAATGATTTGTGCTGACCTTTTGGACTTTGTTTGTGGATCTGTGTTGATTTCTATGTTGAAAATTTATTCTCAGACCTTGTTGGTGGGTCTGAGTTGATTTAACAGGCAGATAGTGAATTGATGATGGTGCCAGCAATGTGCATGAATATTATTGTGGCTTTGTCAAACTTAGTCTTCCCAGAAACAGGAACTGTAAAGGACTTGAGAGGTGGACTGGACACTGTGAACTTCAACATGGAACACTGGATGAAGAACTAGACAAGGATCTGGACAAAGAACTGGGAGCTGCCTGCCTTTGAACCCAGGTGACAGTTGGAGCTGGGACCATGGAAGAGGAACCATGGAAGCTGGGAGCTGGCCTCGAGTCAAGCTAAAAGAAGACTTTACTTGGATACTGTATACTGACTGAGATTATGATTTACTGTGACCTAAGGGTGGAGAACTTGGACTTTTGTACTTTGTGATTGAATTAAGGATTTTGTGATTGACTAAATGAATGTACTTTGTTTAACTATGTGACCACTTTGGTGAAAACTATGTGGCCATTGTAGTGATAAGTTGTTGAGTTATGACATGGTAAATGCTGTATTTTGATTTTCTCTAATAAGTTGTAACATTGTGAATGCTGTACCTTGATTTTCTATGGATGTTTTGCTCTGATTTGTTATTGAATAGAGAGCTCACTATACTGTGTAATCATAACCTTGAAAGCTATTCATAGCAGCAGTCCTCTGGAAAGCTGCTTGTGGGTGGCTTTACACCTGTATAACCCAGAAAGTCCTTCCTACATTAAATCTGCATCATTCTTTTTTTTTGTCTTTTTGGAGGAGAGAAGGCAGAGCAATTGGAGTTAAGTGACTTGTCCAAGGTCGCACAACTAGTAAGTGTCAAGTGTCTAAGGCCAGATTTGAACTCAGGTCCTCCTGACTCCAGGGCCAGTGCCCTATTCACTGCACCACCTAGCTGCCCCCCAACATTAAATCTATTATTCTATCTTGAAAGAATGCCAGGAACATGGCATCTGGACTCCTCTACTATTAGTATTTCATTGGCTTATTGGTCACAACCATAAAAAATGAGTGATTAGGGCACTTGAAGAGATCCACATGACCTCGTATACAACCTTCCACCTCTCCATGATTTACTTTCTAATTAGTCATTATGTCAGGACCAGTGTGGTTTTTTTTTTGTTGTTGTTTGTTTGTTATTGTTATCAGAGCAAACCCTCTTTTCCCCATGGAGAAAAGCAATTTCCTCCTCCTTTGATTTGCCAATATCTTCTCTTTGTAGTTTCTGAGGGCAGTAGCCTAAAGGAAATCACTGACACTGCTGCTTATCTGCTTTTCAGGGGTCCCTTCTCCCTTTTTCTAAGTCATTAAAGACTATCTTCAGGTAAAACATGTAAAGTCTTTGCTGGCACCTGTTGCTCTTGGAGTACACAGTAGAGGAGAGGAGGAACTCAGCCTATGAGCACCACAGAAATGCTTGAAGTACCATTGGTTCAAGTAAAACAGTGGCATAGTGAGAAATGCATTGGGCTTGGAGAAGATGCCAGTTCAAATTCTGTAAGATGCTTATTAGTTGTGTGACCTTGGGCAAGTCACTTACATATTTTAGTTCCCTAATCTGTAAAACATGAATACTTGCAGCAGAGCTATTACCTGCAGATCTCCTCTGGTAGTCGAGGAAAGTAGGATTGCATGGGGTGGTGTGGACTGGAGCAGAGTTAAAGAACACTGACCTTGAGTCCAATGTGGTCTGTCATTGCCGCTGATCCCTAGAATGCAGAGGACAGCCTATAATTGGAGAAGGATGTCAAAGTGACAAGGCCGTTAAAGGTCTGCATTCAGGGGTGTGCTTTCTTCCCACAGGGCTCAGAAATTCATTCAATCAATCAGTCAGTCATTAAATACCTACTACTTGCCTCGGTTGGAGTTGTTAGGGATATAAGTACAAAGAATGAAATCATCCCTACTCTCAAGGAGTCTACATTCCATCAAGGAGATGACTATACACATACATACTTACAGATTGATACAAATAAATACAAAAGAGGGAGAAAGGGCACCAGGAGTTGGAGGATCAGGAAAAGCTTCATGGAGAATATGTTGCTTGAGCTGAATCTTAAATAAAGGGCTTCTGTGAGGCAGAGAGAAGGAGAGAGTGTGTTCCATGCACAATGGATGGCCAATACAAAGTCACGAAGATGGGAGATGTGGGATCAACAGAAAAAAAAAGCTTATTTAGTTGAAATGTAGAAGGGGGTAGTAAGGTTTTATGGTTCTGAAGAGGTAGCTTGAGGCCAAGTTATGAAGGGCTTTAAAAAACAAAAAGATTTGTGTTTTATTCTAGTGGCAATAGATTTAAATGTAGTTTAAATGCAAACTGGAGTTTACTATTGGGGGAAATATATGCTTCCTTCCCATGTAGGCCCTTTCCACTTTAGGGAGTATCTTAGAGACTGTCTTGTGTAGTGGATAGAGAGAAGGTTTCAAACTCAGGAAGGACTGGGTTCAACGTGTGCCTCTGAAACGTATTGGCTTCATGACCCTGGAAAGATCCATTTGGAGACTAGAATGGAGAGAAACTTGTGGCAAGCAGACCAAACAGCAAACTATTGGAATAATGTAGCCATAAAGAAATAAGATTTGGCACCATGGTGGTGGCAGTATCAGAGGAAGGGGTGGGAGGAGGAGATATTACAAGGATATAGTCAACAAGCCTCAGAAATGGATTGGATATGAAGGGTCAGAGAAGTCAAGGACGGTATTTAGATTGTGAGCATGGGAAACTGAGAGGATGGTGGTGACCTTGACAATAAGAGGAAAATTTTCAAAGGGGGAGGGTTTGGGGAAAAGATGATGAGTTTCATTTTGTACATGTTTAAGATGTCTACAGGACACCCAGTTTGAGATGTCTAATAGGCAGGTGGAAATGCGAGACTTGAGGTTAGCAGAGAGGTTAGGGCAGGATGGGTAGATTTGAGAATCATCAACATAGAAATGACATATATAACAAAAGCACAAATAATCCCTGGCCTCAAAGACCTTGTACTCTATAGAAGTAGGTGCATATAACCTATGTCCAAAGTAGATGAGAAGCAATCTTAGAAGGGAAGAAATAGGTGCCTCAGGGATATGGACAAGCTTCTTGCTGAAGGTAACATTTGAAGTAGATCTTGAAGAAAACTAGGAAATCTAAGGGGTAGAGATAAAGAGGGACAGTCTTCTAGGCATGGGATTCAGACACTAGATGAAACATGTGAAGAAGCATAGAGAAGTCATTTTTTGGCAGTCTGTTATGAGGCCATCTCTATTGCTGTGATTGAAACAGGAGGATCATTGAAAGAAACTGGGGATATTTAACCTAGAGATGAAAAGATGTAGGAACATTATGGCTGTCTTCAGATATATTAATGGTTGGCATGTGAAAGAGGGATTAGATAGATTTTGCTTGATCCCAGAGGGCAGAACTATGGGGAAAGGAGAGATTATAGAAAGGCACCTTGTTGTTGTTGTTGGGTTGTGTGTCTATCTATCTATCTATCTATCTATCTATCTATCTATCTATCTATCTATTTATCTATCCACAGACACATGTGTGTGTGTACATAGAGAGGAGAGAGAGAAGACAGAAGGAGAAAGGGGCATCTACAATTTACAATGAAAGAAAAGAGAGAAATCTGTAGCGGAATGAGAGACAAGTTAGACAGTGAGGCAAGAGAAAAACCAGGATACTCTCCTGGGGAAGATGATTTCAAAAGGAGAGGATAGTCAACACCTCTAAACAGCAGAAAGAATGAGGAAATCTGAGAAGTCTGTAGAACTTGGATCCTAGAAGGTCAGTGTTTAGAGTGGTTTCAGTGAAAGAGACAGTGACAGTGAAAATGACAATGAAAGCCAGATGCCAGATTCCAGATTCCAAATGGCTGAGGAGTGAGTGGATGGTGAGAAAAAGGAGGCAGCAATTATAGACTACTCATTCAAGGAAGTTGGCAGCGAAAGGAAAGAGAGACAACTATATAGTCTAAGTGGGTAGTGGGATTGAGGAAAAACACTTTTTCCCCCCTTTTTTAGGTAGGGGAAATTACATTGTCTCTTATTCTTCCCTGGGTATCTGGATCTTTGTCAAATGTTCCTTGGGGGACAATTCTAACTAGCATTCATTCACAATTAATTCCAATGTATTGCCTGCTTGAGGCAAGTCACAAATGTTTCAGGTTTATACCAGAGAAAGTACATTATTTACTAACACAGATGTGTGTGTAATTTATAGAGGGTTTTTTTCTCTTTACATTGATAACTTCGAAAATCAAAAGTAAAGTTTACTCGTCTGGAACTTCAGCATGGTAGAATGTCAGAGGACCTGGCCAGGTTCTCATTCTGACTAAGCACCTTATTACCTGTGTGACTGTGATCATCACTTTACTTTTCTGGGTCTCATTTTCATGCTCTATAAAATGAGGGGGTTGAGTGTGATGATCTCTGTCTCTAAATCTTAGGATCCTAGGTATTATATAAGTACATGAAAACTGCTGTGTTAGCCAGATGATTCATTTTATGACATTTTATCTGAAACATTATGTATTTTCATGCTTGACAAAGTCTTCTTACTCTGAACTATATTCTGAAGATCCTATTATGCCCACTCTATGATCTACATGTGCTGGCAGCTTCCTCTGAACAAAAACAATAAAATTCAGAACTGATCATCAGAAAACATCGTTGCTGTTTGTTACCAGGAAGGAAGGCAGTGAAGGAAGAAGGATGCATGGATGTGGGGTAGATTGTAGCCAACTAAGTTGGATTCTGGGAGTCCCAGACTGAGTCAGAACCCTGGGCACACCAAAAGCTGAATTCCCAAGATTGTCTCTGGTTCTTCAGCCTACAATCTAGATGCTACTTAGATGAGTACTCAGTCTCTAGAATAGACCTATTTCCTGCGTCTCCACTTGGGAGAAGCCAAAGTGGTAGAAAATTTTAGATCCTTGTCCTCACGATCCAACGGACACTTAAATTATAATGTGATTCTTCATTATCTAGACTTGGCTATATTGCCAATAAGCTATCCAGGAGACACTTTAAATCACATTCTCCACATTATAACTCTATACAATAAATGCCTGATACAATGTGGTTAACTCACCGCAGGGGAGCCTGCCTAGTCTATAGCCCCAGTGTTTTGATGGGATTTTGCCAGTAGGTTCAGTCTCCTGAAACTAAGGCAACCTATAAAGACCCAATCTGACTCAAAAGAGATTCTCACTAAAGGCAGTTTTGTTATTAAGCAAAAAAGACCCTTCCCCCCACCCCAACTCTCAGACTTGAGTCCCTGTCATTAGTTACCCCTGCTTCTGCAGTTTTATTATGGAAATGACATATTGAAATACAAATTGGAAGCTGTACAGTATAATTACTAATACTGCATATTCATCTCTGCCTTTGTTACTTTTTCTCTGTGCTATAAAGCCTGCTCACCCTCGTCTCAATCCCCAGTGAGCCCAGCTCTGTGTGTATGTACTATATGTGGTGGGGGAGGTGGTCAGGAAGGGAGGGTGGAGAAGGGAAAGGGAGCCAAAGGAAGTACCTGCCTTCCCTGAGAGTTTCTATTTTGGTGACAATACTGCACAGAAGCCGCACCCCTTGGACTACAGGTTTCAAAGTGCCTCCCAGTGCCGGATTAAGAGTTTACTGGCAAGTGTCCTGGGAAATCACAATCCATTAAACACACACACACACACACACACACACACACACACACACACACACACATACACGCACACACCACCACCACCACCACCACCACCACCACCAATCAAGTCAAGTCAACAGGCTAGTGTTAAGTGCTGTATGTGTGCTAGGTATGCTAAACACTGGGGTTACAAAAAAAAAGCAAAAACAATGTCTGCTCTCAAGCAACACACAAACAAGTAAATGCATGTAAGATAGAGATACACATACATATACATTATATACACATATATGTATACATATATGCATACATACACATATGCATATATACACATATATACATGCGTGCGCACACACATATATACACATCTGTGTGTTTCTCTATCTCTGTCTACTTATGGAGAAAGGAAAATAGGTATCATTATCTCCCCTCTGAGATAGCCTCCAATGACTATATATAGAGTATGTTTGTGTGTGTATGTATGTGCATAATATGTATATATGTGCATATACACACCCATACCCACACGCATACATGCATACACACAAGTAGTTGTTCTTTGTCCTTTTCAAAGAGAACCAGTTACATCCCAGCAATAATGACTTGTAATTGAATTGAAGTGAAGCAGAGTTTCACAAAGTTGTCCATCTCACTCTCTCTTCCAGAGTTATTGAAATCCTGTGGCAGGACAAAAGTCAGGACAACTGGCGATGGTCCAGGATGCATTGGATGACCTTGGTGTCTTTGGTGCCTGACCAAGCTCTAAGAGCTCCGCAGCTCTTGCTTCAGACACCTTTGTGGCCGTTGGAACAAATCGTTCTCATTTACCCACACTGGGTAAGCCTTCACATGCTTGGAGTAGCCATCCCCCTAATTCACTGTTGGGTTTGAGACCTGTCCAACCTGATTTCACCCATCTGCTGAGATGGTTTTAATGGAGTATAGCTGCTGTGCCTGCTTCAACTTCATGGAGCCACAGGTGACAGACACTAAAGGAGAATGAGCAGCCCTGAAAAGGGCTGGGCAAGTCCTCACACTAGAGGTGCTAGTTCTCCCTAAACACCCTATACACCCCATATATAATTACTATATGTGTGTATATATACATGTACAGGTATGAAACATATATATATGTGAGAGAATTAGATATTTCTATCTCCCCTCTGAGATTGCCTGCAACTGACATATATAGAATATATATTATATGTGTACATATACATATATAGATACTATATGTGTATATACACACATATGTGTGCATGTGTAGAAAAAACTATAAATAAACATATAGAGAAAGAACACACTAGCAAGAAGGGGGACCCAGAAGATGCTTATTGTAGAAGGTGATATTTTAGCTGAGATTTAAGGAAACGTGGGAAGCCAGGAGTCAGGGATGAGGAAAGAGAGATTTCTAGGCCTTCAGGACAGTCAGTAAAAAGGCATAGTGAGTAGATGGAATGCTTAATACAATGAAGGGCAAGGAATCCAGTGCCGCTGGATCCTAGTGCACATAGAGGGAAGTAAGATATATGAAAAGGTTCAGAAGGGCCTAGGCCTAGGTTGTGAAGGGCTTTAAAAACCAAAAAGAGGAATTTACATTTGATCCTAGAAGAAACAGAAAGCCACCAGTGTGCGTGTGTGTGTGTGCACACGCACGTGCACATGAGAGTGTGACATGATCCCGCCTATATTTTAGGAAAGTCACTGTGGCAGCTGAGTAGAAGGTAGATTGGAGTAGGGAGAGACCCAAGGCAAGGAGATTAATAAGGAGGTTATTATAGTATTCAAGTTTGAAATCTCCTTGGTTATGATCCTGGTGACTGGTGGGATGGAAGATTTTGGGGGTCACTCAGTGTGCATGGTGACATCAACCCTCCTTACAGGTCTTTAAACAGTGGCTGAATGACCACTTAGCAAGTATGTAAAAGTAAATACTTTTCCATGTAAGGACTTCCAAATTGCTGCTGAGGTCCTTCCCAGCTCTGACATTTTGTGATACTCTGATGCCAATAGCATTTGATGGCTGATTCAATTCTCTGCTCCCATCTTGTTATTCCGTTACATTAAATATTTTTGTTTTGAATCTGTGGGCATCAAGCTTAGTCTAGTAAATGCAGCAAAGATGGGGTTTCGTGATGTATACGTTCAAACAGAAGATTATCCTTGTAGTATGGATTTCAGTGTTGTTGAGTGGGTGCCAAGATGGAGGAGGGGTATGGTGCTAACTACCATGAAGGAGAAAGTCCAGAATGGGAAGGTCGAAGCCCTCTAAATAAACTTCATCAAGGACTATCCCTGATAATTGATCTGGGGACATCTGCATTATATCTCCTGTGTATAGCCTGAGACGGGAGGGCAAGAGGCAACCCTAATCCTCCGTTCCCTTCCTGGACCTTCCTGGCCTAAGACCCAAACCATCCTTTTAACCATATCCCCCAAGAATAGTCCCTGAATGTAGACCTTACTGGCACACATATCCCTGGGGAGACTGGTGTAAGACTCAGAAGGATTAATACAGAGGAAAGGAGGAGCAATCCAATTGACTGCTTATGCATCCCTCCTTATCATCTCTATTCTAAGGCAGATGACTTAGCTCACTGGAGACATGACCTGGGCCTCTGCTACAAAAAGACTCTGCCCAGCACTGGGTTAGTTGGGTTAGGTCTCCCTGACACCAGCAAACTAAGCCTTTATTGATACCAGCTATTTGCCAGCTCCACTCAAGGCACTATGGTATGTGTGTTTGTGGGTGAAGGATGGAGAATAGAGAAGTAGTGTTGGATATTGCCTTATATTGTTAGTTAAACTTTTCTGGCAGGGGCCAAGTCTCTTTGGCTTTTGTATTCTTGCTCAGGGGAGCTGAATGTGAAATTTTTTTTTTTTGCTTTTTGGAGGGGCAAGGCAGGGCAATTGGGGTTAAGGGACTTGCCCAAGGTCACATGGCTAGTAAGAGTTAAGTGTCTGAGGTAGGACTTGAACTCAGGTCCTCCTGATTCCAGGGCTGGTGATCTATTCACTGTGCCACTAGCCGCCCCAGAATGTTAAATTTTCAATGTAGCATTTACACATTGGGAATCAGATGCTATAAACAGTGTTTAATTTATTGTTTTTATTTTTAATTGTCTAGATTTAAGAAAGTGATGGAGAAAATGTTAATGATGCAGATTGTTTTTTGCTTTTTGGAGGAGGGGAAGGCAGGGCAATTGGGGTTAAGTGATTTGCTCAATGTCACATGGCTGATAAGTGTTAAGTGTCTGAGATAGGATTTGAACTCAGGTCCTCCTGATTCCAGGGCTGGTGATCTGTTCACTGTGCCACTAGCCGCTTCAATGATGCAATTAAATTTAAAAGTATGTCATGAGTATATTCCTCCCCTTTCCGTCTGGCAGTCTATTGTTAAACATTTATCAGCACACCACTGCTTGTATGTGTATAGCACAGGTGGACGTGTATGCAGTAGGTGGACAGCAAGTATACGGCAACACACGTAGGTGGGCAAGAACATCCCTCCTAGACATTCCCCAACTCCTTGTGCTTTCAGAACCATTGCATCACAGGTGGAAGGAATCTTTGAGGTCACCAAGTCTAACTCAAGCCAAATAAGAATCCTCTCCACAATATACCCCGAAAGGGGTTACCCGTCCTATGCTTGAAGACCCTGGTGAGAGGGAAGCTTTTGCCTCCTGAGGCAGAACATTCCACTCTGGGAATGCTCTACTTGTTGGGAAATTTTTCTTTATGTGGAGCCTAAATATGTTTATCTAGAACTTCTATTCATTGCTCCTAGCTCTTCAGATTATTTAATCTGCTTTCAAATATTTGAACTATCATTCCCCCTAAATATTCTCATCTTCAGGCAGGAACATTCCCAGTTCCTTCATCTGATGCTTATATGGCTTCAAATGGAGTCCCTTCACCATCTCATTTGCCTTATTCTAGACTGTTGTAATGAGAATTTAGCAAGTGAGACCATTATTCATTTTGAAGTGGAGTTTAATGAGCCGGCCACTGCAAAGGGTCAAGCTTACCCAAATCAAGCAGCCCCGAGATGCATTTTTCTCAGGGCTTATATAGACAAAAGTTACAATATAACTATTACCAGGGGGAAACCACAACTTGGGGCAAGTGGGGAAAAATACAGAAGCCAAAAGGTAGCAATCAGTTCATTGCCTAATGATTGTTGCCCAGCAATCAGTTTGTTGCCCAACTGGAAAGTTCCCAAGTCTATTTCGAGAACTGAACAGAAGGTGAGGGGTATGTGTGGGGAAGGGGCTATGGGCTCCAAGTAGCAGGTTTGGGCAGGTTTACTTGGCACATTTGTTGCCTAGGTGGGCTTTGTTGAGTTTTGGACAAGTCTCCTAGGCAGGTCTCCTATGATGGGGAGAGATGGGGGATGTTCACAAAATGTGGGTTACAACAAGACCCGCTCTAGCTTCTTAATGTACTTTCTAAAATGTGGCACATGGGTTGAACACAAGTATTCAGTACTTATCACTCTGGACCTTTCTCCTTGCAGGTCACTTAATGAGGTAGGCAGGCTTGATTGCTGTAGGTTCTGGCTATCATGTCATTTCATACATAGTTGAATAGCAAAATAATAAGATTGCCTCTGGGTGATCTTCACTGCTTAAAAAAGTCAGACTAAGAGGTGTTCATCCAAGCTTGCATGGATGGGTAGAACCCATCAAAGCTACAATAGGATGTAAGCTCCTTAACAGTAGGCATTGTTCCATTTTTGAGGGGTCACCAGAGCCCTGCACCGTACCTAGTACACAGTAGGCACTTAATAAATGCTTCCTACTTTGTTGGAATATTAGGCCTTCTGTTCATGCTACTGAACATATGCTATGTTTTTGGTTCAAGAAGCCTGAGTTCAAGGATAATAATAATGGATGACATATAAATGCAGTTTTATATAACTCATCTCATTTGAGTTTCACAACAACTCTGAGTAGCTACTAAAGGTTTTATCACCACTATTTTTATGGATGAGAATATTGAGATTTGGAGCAGTTAAGTGACCTGCCCGTGGTTACAGGGCTGGTGAGTGTAAGGAGGAGGATATTAACCTTTGTTTAATTGATCCCAAGTTCAGCACTCTATGTAGTGTGCCATCTCCAATCCTGGTACCTTTTTATTGGTTGTCTTCCATACCTGGGATATTTGCCCTTTCCACCTCTTCCTTCCAGAATTCTTTTCTTTCTTCGTGATGCAGGTCAAACACTACCTTCTGTGTGAGATCTTTCAGGATCTTCCCAATTGCTAGTTTTCTCCTTCCGGAACTCCTTGGTATTTATTCTTTTTATATCTATTCTATAAATAAATCCATTCATCCATAAACATCTGTATCTGTAAATATATGCATGCCTGTGTCTAGATTGATAGAGATAGATGAATAGATAGATAGATAGATGAATAGATAGATAGATAGATGATAGACAGACAGACAGACAGATAGATAGATAGATAGATAAATAGATAGATAGATAATCAACTCACCTCTTAGAATGTAAGGTTTTTACAAATAGGGATTATTTCATTCCTGTATCTGTATCCCAGGAACTTAATACAGCATCATAGGTGCTTGATAAATTCTTGCTGACTAATTAGAAGTTATATGTGTAGAATATCATGGGAATAATGGATTGTTAATATGCACCTCTGTTCTTTGGATCATTTTCATCTTAAGTATTTTTTGTGCTTCAGGAACTAACCTGTTATACTAAACCTGATGAATGTAACGTATTTTGAATGTCTTATCTAAAAAGAGACCTTGTTGCCCATATTTTGGGGAGAGCTTAAGCGATGTGTGTGTGTGTGTGTGTGTGTGTGTGTGTGTGTGTGAGAGAGAGAGAGAGAGAGAGAGAGAGAGAGAGAGAGAGAGAGAGAGAGAGATCCCCCACCTCTCTTTGGTGAGAAGTCCAACTCCAGAATGAACTTAGTTCTCTATGAATCCAGAACTGGAGTCCCTCATAGGAAGGAAGGTCACATTTGGGTCTAAGACAAAAACCTCATAAAGGAAAACGTTTTGCATATGATTCATGGAAACTTTCAGTCCAAGAAAAGATAAAGCAAGTTTTTTTGGGGTGGGGGCATGGGGATGGAAGGAAGGGCTGGTGGTTCTCAAAGGGAAAATGTCACTAAGGCTTCTTTTATTTGTTTGCTTATTTTCTTATTTTCTCAGAGACCTTTATAGCTCTTGACTCCCAGATTTGAGCAGGCTTCAAGCACATGACTTTGAATATTTCTGAGAAGGGTAGGAAAATTCAGTCAGTCACAGAAAAGCCACAATTGTGCCCCAAAGCTACACCACTCCCTCCCTTGAAAATACATCTCTGGCTTCTCCATGGGAGGTACAATAAGGATGCTCTGATTTTATTGCAAAGAAAATGCTTCTAACCACCAGTGGCACAGCCAAGCCTGCAGAAGGGCATGTAAAACATACAATAGTCAGGCTGATGAATGAATGAGCAGCCAGGAATGAGGAATACATTTCTCTAGAGTCCCTAGAAAGACCACACATTGGGCTCAATTTTCAAAATCAAAAGTAAAAAGAAGGGAAATTAACGTTTGCATCCCAAGTAACTATCATGGAAACCATTAGAAAGAGAATCCCTCTAACCTCAGTCACCCAAATTGCAAAAACAAGTCTGTACTTCTGGCACCATCAAAAGGATGAACTTGTCCCCACAAACATAAAATATTCTCTTTCCCTCTCTCTTCTTCTTTCTCTTCCCCACCCAAATTCCTAATTCCCAAGCCCCCAAAGGAAAAGCCTCCAGTGAAATCTTCAAAACACTGTATTATATTGTAAGAAGAACCAAAACAATGTTTTTGTCTAGATCAGTAATTTCATCATTGCAGGAAAGGGTGTGGTGACTCCCTCCACCAGTGCACATTAGTCTTAGAGAGTGGTCTGCAGCAATGAGAAGTTGTATTAGGAAGTTGTCTAAGGGTACTGATGCAGGTGAAATATCCTGATCCTGACTTTACTCACTTAACCCACATGCATTGATGAATTTGGTCCCCAGAGCCTAGCTGGTTACATGTCCCTTTCAGGGTATTAAGGGAACCCATGAAGGGCATTGGTTTTTTTTTTTCTAATGGTATCCACTCAAGGCACTGCCACTAATTAGCCCTCCATATCATTTACACAATTAAGATCTATTGGATTTTACAAAGGGATATTTGCTAAGAAGAGATGACAAGAAATTACAAGCATTCCTTTTCCCTGTCCACCATCATACCTCCCTGTGCATAGTCTCTTATATGACCTTTGTTTTGGAGGTAGAATGAACTCTGATTTGAAACACCGTCACAAGAGTTTGGCACGGTGCCACTATCTCTACTGTATGTCCTGTTTCTGCATCATTTTTTTGGAGCTGGGAGGTGAGGTGATCGGGGTTAAGTGACTCACCTAATGTCATACAACTAGCAAGTGTCAAGTGTCTGAGGCCAAATTTGAAGTCCTTCTGACTCCGGGGCCAATGCTTTATTCACTGTGTCACCCAGCTGCCCCTGTTTCTGCATCTTTGCAATGACTATCTTCCCATCCCTGGAATGTACTATTCTCTAGAATTAGAATTAAAAGTGTTTTTTAAGACTCAGCTCAAGTGATACCATCTACTTAAAGCCTTTTTTATTTCTCCAGTTACTGGGGCCTTTCCTCCAAACCCCTAATCACTTAATATTTACTTTTAGTATAAACGGGCATTATACTTCTTCAAAAGCTTTTTCTGAATCTCTTGAGAGAATCATATGACTTGAGAATGTTTTTTGTTTTTAATTTGATTAATTATGTTGATTGTTTTCCTCATGTCAAACCATCTTTGCATTAATGGTATAAATATGACTTGGTTACAATGAATGACTTCCTGGATAAATAACTCAATTTTGACAGGATTTTATTTAAAATTTTAAAGTAATATGCATTAATGATCATTGGTATGTAGTTCTCTATCCTTCCCTTTATATTTATTTATTTATTTATTTTGCTTTTTGGAGGGTGGTTGGGGTTAAGTGACTTGCCCAAGGTCACACAGCTAGCTTTTGTGTTAAGTGTCTGAGGCCGGATTTGAACTCAGGTCCTCCTGACTCCAGGGCCGGTGCTCTATTCACTGCGCCACCTAGCCACCCCTATATTTATTTTTTAATCATTTTGCATATGAATAAAAATGTACCTGTAGTCCAACTGCCTTCCACCCCCCCCCCATGTAGACTCTTTGAAGGCTGTTTCATTTTTGTATTTTAACCCCAGAGCCTGGCACATATTAGGTGCTTAAAAATGATCAATTGATTGTTTCCAAGGCTTCTGGTTAAGGTCCCTAAAACAAAGGATCAATTCCTATTATATTCCCTTACATAGTTTTTATTTTTGAGGTTGGAAGACAAGTCATTTGGGGTTAAGTGACTTACTCAAGGTCGCACAGTTAGTAAGTGTGTCAAATGTCTGAAGGTGGATTTGAACTCAGGTCCTCCTGGCTCCAGGGCCAGTACTCCATTCACTGTGTCACCTAGCTGCCCTCTTACATAGTTTTCTAGGAGGGTCTTTTCTTTCCAGATGGCATCTCCAAACTGGAGTTTTCCAAACTATTCAGTAAATTGAATCAGTTGGAAGTCTACCCTTTGGTTTGAATCCCAAGATGGCTAGCACCAAGGAGACAAGTTAAACCTACACCAAAAGTCAGTCACAGGCAGTTAAAAGTGTGTTCAGTTTCTGAACTAGGAGTATCCAGTTCCCAAGAAGAGGGGAAGCAACCAGACTCTTCTGAAACCAGACCTATAGTTTTCAGCTGAAGCTCCACAGAGCCCTGCTCAGCCAAATGCCTATTCATGAGCACATAGGAGAAGTCCTATTAGGTGGTTCAGTGGATAGCGTTCTAGGCCTGGAGTCAGAAATACCTGAGTTCAAATCTGTCCTGGGACGCTTACTAGCTATGAGACCCTGGGCAAATTGCTGCATCTCTCTTTGCCTTAGTCTGCTGCAGAAGGAAATGGCAGACCGCCCTAGTATCTTTGCCAAGAAAGTTCCATGGACAGCATCCATAGAGTCACAGAGTCGGCCACAACTGAACAAGTGGCAAAGTGTAAGGCAGTAAAGCCCAGTGACTAATGTCAGTTAGGAGGAAGGAAGCCCTGACGAAGAGCCCCAACTATTCTTGCTTAAGCAGCATATTTATTTTGGTTCTTGAGACATTCTCTTCTATTATAGACCTAGGGGAGTATCCAGCCTCCATGCCCAGTTAGAGAGGAAAGTGAAAAATCAAGATTGAGAAATCATGGGAGCCACTACTGCTATTGGTAGTGGCCTGAGTCGCTTCCAGGCCCTGGTGGCAGGGCTGTTGGCCCAGTGACAGTTATGGGGAGGGCCCATAATTCTGGAGAATCGAGTGGGACTGGCTGCAGATGCAGACTCCTTACAATGTGGTTCTGTCTCAGTGCCCTGACACAAAGAAATCAAGGAGAACCACCGAGAGACTTATGGGTAGAGGGTATGAAACAGGAAACACCATGTGAGAGCTTCCTCAAGCTCTCATTGGGCATTCTCCCTTTCACATTTGGGTTAGTCAATAGAATTAAATTTTTAAGCACCTACCACATACCATGCATCTTGCTAAGCTCTGGGATACAGAAAAAGGGCAAAAATCAGTACCTGCTCTCAAAAAGCTTCCAGTCTGATTGGGACTGGGTAGGTAGAGACAATATGCAAACAATTATATATCAACAAGATATAGAAAGGATCAATTGAGGATAATACACAGAGGGAAGACATTAGCATTAAGGGGGATTGGAAAAGGTTTCTTAGAAAAGGTGGGATTTTAGTTGGGACTTGAAGCTAGGAAAACCAAGAGGCAGAGTTAAGAAGGGAGAGAGTCCCAGGCCTGGGGACAGCCAGGGACAATGCCCAGAGCCAGGAGATGAAGTGTCTTCTTCAAGGAGAAATGAGGGGCCCAGTGTTGCTGGATCACAGACTACATGGGGAGGAGTAGGTTAGGTGGGAAAGGTAGGAGGGGACCTGTCAGTTGGTAAAATGGATAGAGCAGTAAACTGGGAGATAGGAAGACCTGCGTTCCAATCCAGCCTCAGTCACTTCCTAGTTGTGTGACCCAAGGCAGAGCATATAAGTCTGCCTCAGTTTCCTCATGAGGATAATAATAGCTCTACCTCCCACGGTTATTATGGGGATCCAATGAGGGAACATATATAATGCACTTTGCAACCTTGCAACTTAAAGCACAATATAAATTGTAGATATTTTTTAATGAAGGACTTTGAATGTCAAACAGAAGATTTTATATTTGATCCTGTAGGTGACAGGGGGTCCCCGCAGGTTGTTTGTATCCAAAGGTAATGTATGCATATAGCTGTTTCTGGTCAAAAAATCTGGATATTGAGTGGTCCTTCCATGGTTTTGGTGGTAAAACAAACAAACAAAAAATTACAGCTCATCTGCCATGCCCCCTCAGTCCCCACCACCACAACAACAGAATTTTAATCCTGGTTTTCCTAACTCAAAGGCCAGCTCTGAACCTACTATACATAGTGACTGGCACACAGGAGGCGCTTAATAATTGCTTGTTGCGTTGACTACACTGCACTGCACTTGCCATTCTGCCTTTGCTGTTGGCTGTGTGAGCCTAGATGAGATACTTAACTTCTCTGATTCCCATAATGCTTGCTGAGTCAGCAGATGGAATTTCCTACATCAGTGACGCTGCAGATCTGGTGAGCAACAAAAATAGCAGCGGGACCTCATTTAATCTTGTTTTAATGTTTGCAAAGCACTTTCCTCATAACAGGGACAGTGGACAGAGCCGTGAGTTTGGAGCCAGAGGACCTGGGATTGACTTAGCTTTCTGCCTTGCTTCTTGTGTGACCTTAGACAAGTCACATAAGCCCAATGGGCCTCAGTTTTCTCACCTATAAAATGACAGGGTTAGATTAAACGATCTCTAAGTGTCTTTCCAACTCTAGAACTGGGATTATGATTTCAGGTCTGAAGTGTGTAGGTAGGAAGTATATTATCCCCATTTTATAGATGAGGAAACTGAGGCTCTGAGAAATTCATTGACTTGCCTATTGCAACTAATAAGCAACTCAGGCAGAATCATAACCCAGATCTCCTGAATCTAATTCTAGTACGTTCTACCTATCTGTATTTTGTGAAGGTTCCCTTCCAAATGTAGTTGATCCCTAAGAGGAAGCAGCAGGGAGGGAACAGTGGGAACAGTGAAGAGAATGCTGTCAGAGAATTTGGTGTCAGAGAACCTGGTTTCATTTCCTTTTTTTTTATGTTGACTATCCGTATGACCTTGGGCAAATTACTTAACCTCCCTGAGTCCTAGTTTCCTCAGCTGAAAAATGAGGGGTGTGGACAAGATTGCTTCCCTTCCACCTTTATAATGATGATGCTATAATTCACCATTATAACACAGTGGAACAAATCCATATGTGCTATAGGTCATTTTGTCACCTCTGAAATAGGTCTAAGCTCAACAGGACATACACAGCCTGTAATGCAGGAGTGTCAAACTCAGATAGAATCAGGGGCCATTGAACCATACATAAGGATCCTGGCTGGCTCCATATTGTCTTAGAAAACCACATGTTACTTATTAGCTGTGTGACCTTGGGTGAGTCACTTAACCCCAACTGCCTTGCCTTTCCCCCCCCAAAAAACACATTAACATTATTTATATTTTATTGTATTTTTATTTATTTTGTTAAATATTTTTCAATTAGGAAATCAGTTTTAATTTGATTGTTGGGTTAACAGAGGCATATGTCATCCTTTTCAACTTCAGCTTTGTTCCATTCATCCCTCAGAAATTTTGAGTTAAAAGGCATCTTGGACATTACTATATATTATATATATTATATTACATATATAATATATTATATATTTTATATATATAATATATAAATATATAATACTATATATTATATATATGTCACCGACATAGGAAATAATATATATATATAATATACAATATGTATACTATTTTCAAACTATATTTGAGTAAGAATCTTTTTTCTAACATCCTCAAAATGTACTACTATAACTTTACCTTGAAAACCTCCAGTGAAAGAGAATCCACTACCCACAGAGGGAGCCCATTATACCTTCGGATAGTTTAAATGGTTAGCAAGATTTTCTTTCCATCAAACTTAAATTTGTCTCCTTTCAACTGTGACCCATTTGCTCCTAGGTTTGCCTTATCTGGTCAAGTAGAACAAGTCTGTTCCTCCTGTAAGTAATGGCCCTTTAAATACCTAAGGACAAATATGCTCTTGTGGGTCTTCTCTTCTCCAGGCTAAACAATTTCCTTCAGCCATCTTCATATGATGTGGACCTAAGGCTCTTCATTATCCTCATGGTCACCCTCTTATGGATGCTCTTTAGTTTGCCAATGTCCCTCTTAAAGTATGGTGTCCAGAACTGAATATAATTCACCAAATTTTCTCCTGGGCTGGCAAGGGAAAAGTACAATAAGGATCTAATCTGTATTCTGGACACACTCTCTCTCCTAATGTAGCCTAGAAGAGCATTAGCTTTGTTGGCTCTGTGCCAATGTTGACTCATAAGGAACTCTCAGCCCACTAAACCCTTTAGATCTTTTTTCACACCAACCATTGTCTAGCCATGCTTTCCTTAACTTGTATTTCTGGTTAGTTTTTTTAACTGGTGGCTAATTTTTGACTTGTTACTATTATGTTTGGATTTTGTAGGTCTGTCCTCATTACTCTAGCCTGTCAAATAGCAGCAACAACATTGATATTTGATATTTATATAATGGCTTAGTGGATAGAGTACAGGATTTAGAGTCAGGAAGACCTGAATTCTAATCCTGCTTCAAACAGTAGCTGTGTGACCCTGGATAAATTACTCAATTTCTTTCAGCCTCAGTTTTTTATCTGTTAAATGAGGATAATACTATTTATCTGTTGCACAGGTTTGGCGTGGGGATCAGATGAATTAACATATGTAACATTAACAAATGTAAAACACTTTATAAATCTTAAGATGCTATTTAAATGCTAGCTATGAGGCAGCCAGGTGATACTGTAGTTAGAGCACAAGACAACGAACAGCAAAGAAACGAGAGGAAAGAAATACTCATGGAGAAAGTATTACAGAAAAATGATCAGAGAAACTAACAAAAAGTAAGTAAACAAGAAAAAGATCTTAAACAATGAATAAATATATGGAGCTTGTATATATTTGCATATTGTTTTCCTCATTAGATTGTAAGCTCTTTGAGGACAGGTACTGTCTTTAGATTCTTTTTGTACCCCTCTCACTCAACATACTGACTGCTACATAGTAATTGCTTAATAAATGTTTGATGCTGAATGATATTGAATGATCACTCAGAATGATACTCTGTCAAACATTGTGTGCCTGGCACAGAGTAGACAATATATATTTATTAATTGATTGATTGAAATGAAAGAAATACATTTTGATGAAAAGAAAAGTGCTACCACAACTACAACTGAACTTTTAGAAATCCTATCTCAACAACTGCTAGAATCTCCCAAATATTTTAGAGAAGTAATACAATAATGAAAATAAAACATAAAGATGGGATTTAGGATAAAAATTAAGCTCTCAAAGGACTTAAAAAGAATGAGAGAATTGAGAGGAAATTATGCAAAATCTCTCTGAAACACTAGATGCTCTGAATTTGATATTCTGAAGTGAAGAGGTATAAGAAAATGGACAGAACAAAATATAAGATTATTAATACTTGAAACTTCTTCAAGTCAAGGCAGACAGCATCATAGGGATGTTGATTTAGAGATGGAAGGGAATTTTGAAATCATCTACTTCAGCCTACTCATTTTACAATCCCGGAAATTAGGGCCAAGAAAGGGTAGATAACTTAATCAAAGTAACATAGGCAAAGTGGCAGGCTCAGTATTTGAACATAGATACTTTTAATTCTAAATTCAGCATGTTTTCTACTGTACTGCATGCTTCCTTGACTTTACAGAGAGAATTTGTAGAAACAGTCTAAAGATCATAGGTGTTCCACAAAAAAAGCAAAAACAAACCCCAACATTAAACAAAAGGTCTGAATCCCATATTTTAGGAAATCATACACAAATATTACCAAAACTATTGGAAATAGAGAGGAAAGTACAGATTACTTTAGGGTATTTCTACATAGAGGGATAAGTTTTAATATAGTTTTAAGCTATTACATATTAAATATTAAGCTACCATTGAAAGTCAAAACTGTCCTAAGACTTTTGGTATACCCTATATGTAATCCTCACTGTCAAAAAGGAGATCTAAGTTTAGTGCACAAAGAAACATCATTGTCAAACTTCAGAACTTCAAGATTATACACCAAGTTTTAAGAGAAGCCAGAAAGAAGTCCTTCATATGACAAGGAAAATAGCTCACGTCATCCAAGACTATTTCTTGTTTATGAGAAATCAAGGGACAATTTTAATATTGTCCCATAAAAGCACTGGCAATCATTTTGCAATCCCAACATAACACATCTTGAAAAACAGATCTTAATTATCCATGGAAAAATGGAATTTCATTGAAAGGAAAAAAAATTGAGTCATTTTTTCAATACAAACTTGAAATAAGCAGAGTGATTGATATAAGAAAGCTATATAAGCATAGATTACAAGAAGAGACTAAGAAATTGTGCTTATATACTTTCAGGGCTACATGAAACTACTCTGAGTGTGTGTGTGCATGTATGTTTAATCCTTCACCCTGTTTATGGGTCACTGATAGATGAAAGAGAAGATATCTCTGGACAAACTTCAAAAGGGACCAAAAAACTTTGAAGGAGGAAAAGGGAAGAATTGCATAGATATTTATGCACTAGAACCCCTGCTCTCTTATTGATGGATTAACGTTTTGTGGGGTGGGGATACATAGAGGAAGGTGTTTTGAGTGGAGAGATGAGGACAAGAGAGTTTCGAACTCTCGTATGACCTGGATGCTGGAAGAGGGAATTTTGTTGTTTTTGGTCTCTTGTCTTCCTTGGATGATGCTGGGAGAACAAAGAGAGGGCACTGGGGGAATTGCCCCTGAAGACTGAGACTTGAGTTCCATCCAAAAAGGAAGAATACACTGGGGGTGTTAAAATTCATTCTCCCAGAGATAAAATGGTGGGTGGTAATAGAATAGAATAGAATAGAATAGAACAGAACAGAACAGAACAGAACAGAACAGAACAGAACAGAACAGAATAGAATAATAATATAATAATGGGTGGTAAAACAGGTGGTAAAACACCCTAGGCCTCACTCTTCTGTCTTCACCTGTTGAATGAAGTATCTTCCTCTAAGTTTCATCTCAGTGATAATCTCTTCATTTAGCATTGCCTGACTACCTCCTTACCTCCAAATTTTGAAAACTATAACTCCCTCTCAAATTGCACAAAGTTTCTTTGCTGGACACTTTATTTATGCTTATCAAGTTTTCCTTTATTTTATATTTCTTTAAAAATTATTTTATTTCTTGATATATTCATTTTGTTTTTGACATGACAGATACAGACCAACAAATACCAAGATAAACCCCTTGTAAAATATACCCCCTGAAAAATAGTTTAGCAAAACCATCTTATTGCAATAAATGATTATGTCACTCTGAAGACATAAACAGAAAGGATAGTTCTTTAATTTTGATGGTATATTTGTCCCCAGTTTCATTATCTCTTAGTGTTGTCTTTACTTACATTGGTGTAGTCATTGCATACGCTGTTTGTTTGGCTCTTCTTTCCTGACCCTCTTCACTTTATACAATTTCCCCCATATCTCTCTGAATTGTTCATTTCTGTCACATCATATGGCACAATAACATTCCATTATATAAGTATGCCGTAGCTTGTTCAGTCATTCCCCATCAATGGACACATATTTTGTTTTCAGCTTTTTCATATCACAAACAGTGATACTGTGAATATTTTTGTATATATGGGTCATTTCTTGCTTTTAGTAAACTTATGACATGGTCCTTATAATGGGATTGATGGGTCAAAGGGTTTGAATGATTTTGTGATTTTTCTTGCATGATTTCTACTTAGTTTCCAGAACTGCTGAACCAGTTTACAGCAATAGTAACTTTGAATTACTGGGGCTGCCATTACATAGCTTCTCTATTATTTAGTTTTCCCATCTTCTATCATCCTGGTTAGTTTGAGGGGTGTGAAGCAATATCTTAGACTTATTTTAATTTGTTATCTCTTTTATTATTAGTGATATGAAGAGCTTTTTCCCCCCCAGAGGGCTGTTGATAGTTTGTATGTCTTCTTTGGAAAAATGCTCATATCCTTTGATTACCTGTCTATCAGGGAATGACTTCTAATCATGTAGATTTGCATCAATTTCCTATAGATTTTGGATGTCAGATTTATATCAGTTTTAATGCAAAGCTTTTCCCCCAGTCCATATCTTTTCTTCTGGTTTCAGTTGCATTAATTTTGTTTGAGTGAAAAAATTTTAATATTTATGTAATTTAGATCTTTGTTTTGTCTTTTATAATCTCTTTTGTCCTGGGCCTAAGTATACATCTTCTCCTATCAAGAACTACGAAAAGTATCATTTTCTGTTCTCTTCTAATGAATCCTAGTCGATTATACAGAAATCTTATCTTCTTCCCATTTGATTATAATACTAAGGAGCTATGATTTAGAGCTAAAATTGGCCTTAGAAATCTGCTTTATTTTGCAGGTGAGAAATTGAGGCCCAGTGAGATAGTGATTTGCCCAAGGTCACACAAACAGAACTATGATTCAAACTGAGGATCTCTGATTCCAAATCTAGCCCTCCTTGTACCACACACACACACACACACACACACACACACACACACACATATTTCAAGCTGTCTTTTTGAGAGCAGGGTATGTATTCTCTTTTTCTTTGCCTCTTTAGAACCTCCCCTAGTGACTCAAATGTAATAGTAATAGCCAGCATTTATATAGCACTTTAAAGCTGCGAAGTGCTCTCCATAGAGTAAGTCATTTGATCCAGTAGGTGCTCACCAAAGGTTGAATGGAATGGAACTTTTACAGTATAACAGGCACTTTTGGGGTCATAATCTCATTTTATTCTTGCTCTTGGCAGAGTAGGTCTCAACATTTCAGGACCAGATAAGTTGATACCTGCCCAAGGTCGTATAATAGCAAGTCACTAACAAGTCTGGTACAAGAGGCTGGGTATTCTTACTCCCAAACTAGAGCCCTTTTTAAAAAAAAGAAAGAAAAGAAAAAGAAAAAGGGGGGTGAGGGGATTGATGAATTTGTTGGTTTTTTTACAAGCATTAGTTATTATCTCTCTCTTCCACTGTCTTCCTCTCCCCCAATGGAACAACATTTTAATAAAAGAAAAGCACAGTGAGAACTATGCATAAGACAACAAAACAAGACCCCCACCCCGTTGGCCGTGTATGCCTCATTCTACATTTTGAACCCATCATCTCTGTGGCAGGAGGCCAGTGCAGGGCTTCAGTCCTCTGACTGATGAGAGTTCTAAAGCTTAAATATTTTCTCATGTGATCCTGGGAAGGAGGTGTTATTGTTACGTCCACTTTATAGATGAGAAAGCTGAGACACACAGAGGTTAAATAGCTTGCCTAGAGTTACACAGGGAGCAAACACCCATCTGAAGCTAGATTTGAACTCAGGTCTTTCTGACTCCAGGTCCAATGTTCTATTTACTGTACCACTTAGTGACTAGTATAATAAAACCCTGTCTCACATTGGTTGTCCCTCCTGTTTCTCCTGAGATCTTACTCCTTTGATCATTTCCCTCTCTAATCACCAGTCTTCTCCATCTACCAGTGTTACAAATATGTCCAGAGCTTCTTAAAAGAGAATTATAATAATCTCATCCTTTAAATACCTTCACATGACCTTGCTATTCACTTAAGCTATTCCATTACATTTCTTTTTCCCTTTCTCTACCAAATGCCTCCAAATAAATCACTTACACTTGACTTTCCACTTTCATTAAGTTACCATCCAGTCTCTTCTGGATCCCCACTACCAAGCTTCTAAGGCTCCTTACACTCTCTTAACGATTAAATCTGAGGGCCTTTCCTCAGTCCTCCCCATAGATCTGGACACTGTGGATCACCCTCTCCCTCTTCCTGGATTATCTCTATTCTGGCTTCTAGAATACTCTTCTCTTGGTTCTCCTATCCTCCCAGCCTTCTTTATTGGGTCAACAAGCATTTATAGTGTCTCCTACAGGCTGGATAATGTACTAGGTGTTGCAGTTAAAAGGACATAAATTAAGTAGTCCTTGGGGCTCAAGAATCTTACCTTCTGGGGGGCAAAGCCAAAATGGCAGCACAGAAGCAGCAAGGTTCTGCAGCTCCCACATGGCCACCTCAAATACCCATAAAATATGACTCTAAACAAACTTTAGGGCTCCAAAACTCACAACAGAAAAACACATCTCCCACTGAAGGCAGCTCGGCAGGAAGGGCTCATCACAGCAGGCTGGGAGCCAAAACCAGCCCAGCCTGAAACTGCA
>CM053598.1:84098849-84130449 GCA_028646575.1 Pseudocheirus occidentalis
AGCAAAATTGAATATAATGTTCCAGGGGAAAATACGGTCATTCAGTGAGGTGGAGTACTATCAAACATTCTTTTTTTTTTGGAGGGCAGTTGGGATTAAGTGACTTGCCCAAGGTCACATGGCTAGTTTTTTTTGTGTGTGTTAAGCGTCTGAGGCCGGATTTGAACTCAGGTACTCCTGATTCCAGGGCTGGTGCTCTATTCACTGCGCCACCTAGCCGCCCTATCAAACATTCTTGATGACAAAATGAGAACTGAAAAGAAAATTTGACATTAAAATACAAGCATGAGAAGGTAAACATGGAAAAGAAACCATCAGGAACTTATCAAAGTTGTACTATTTACATGCCAATATGGAAAAATTATCATTGTAACTTATGAAACTTTCCTCAGTATGAGAATAGGTGAAGGGAATACAAAAGTATATATGTACACATACACATATGTCTATATAGGAGGGTTTATATATGTGTACGAATACACATCTGAGAATGGATCAATTGAATAGGAAGGGACGGTACTCTAAAAGGTGAAATTCTGAGGTGAGAGGGGATTAGAATGAGAGGAGATAGGGAGACATAGAATGGAGTTAATCATCTCATATGGAAGAGGCTAGGGATAATTGTTACAATGGAGGGAAAGAACAGGAAGGCAAAAGAGAAATGCTCAACCTTACTCTCATTGAATTTGGCTTAGGGAAGGAATGACATAAATTCGAAACTGGGTATCTTGCCACACAGGAGAGTAGGGGGGATGGGGATGAGAGGTGGGATTGTGTGGGGGAGAGGGTTGCTGGAAGTACACACTTCTGTTAAGCGACAGGGACAGGGAATAGAACGAAGCGGGGTGGGATAGGAAGGAGCAACATATAATCAGTCTTTCACAATATGTCCACTGTGGAGATGTTCTTTGTAATTACTCATGTACGGCCTGTATTGAATTGCTTGTCTTTCCAGTGGGGGTAGGTGGAAGGGAAAGAATCTAGAATTTAAAGTTCTATAGTCAAATGTTAAAAATATATATGTATATATATATATATTATTATTATTATTAAACTACATGCAACTGGGAATTAAGATATACATGCACTGGGGCATGGAGACCCATCCTGCCCTACTGGAAAGTCAGAGGGGCAATGGGGGAAGGACATAAGAGAGAGCAGATTGGGGGAAGGGCTATACAGTGGGATGGCTATTTTGAGGTGGTAGGTAGGGGATAGATGGGGAGAATATTTGTAACTCAAAATCTTGTGGAAATGAGTGATATAAACAAGAAAATTAATTAATTAAATTTAAAAAAAAAGAATCTTACCTTCTCTAGGGGAGACAATGTATAACATATATATGAAATATATGCAATAATCTCTGGCAGCTAGGCGTTTCCAGGCCTGGATTTAGGAAGAGCTGAGTTCAAATGTGACCCCAGATACTTCCTAGCTGTGTGACCCTGGGCAAGCCACTTTACCCTGTTTGCCTCAGTTTCCTCTTCTGTAAAATGAGCTGGAGAAAGAAATGGCTAACTATTTCAGTATCTTTGCTCAAAAAACCCCAAATGGGGTTAGGAAGAGCCAAATATAATCGAAAAAATGACTAAGCAACAACAAAATGAGCAACAACAAAATCTATGAGACTGGGCTGGAGGTAGTATTGTGGTATGAGGGTAGAGGATTGAGGGGGTCAGAACTTGATATGGTCAGTGAGGGAACAAAGGGACAGAATAAGCAGTTATTAAGCACCTACTGTGTGCCAGGCACTGTGGTAAATGCTTTATAAATACTATTTTATTTGATCTTTGTGACAATCCTGTGAAGTAGGTACTATTATGATTCTCATTTTTTGGTTGAGGAAACTAAGGCAGACAGAGACTAAATGATTTGCTTAAGGTTCCTTCCTCCCTCCCTCCCTCCTTCCTTCCTTCCTTTTTTCCTTCCTTCCTTCCTTCCATCCTTCCGTCCTTCCTTCCCTTCCTTTATAAGTGCCTGAGATTGGATTTGAACTCAGACTTTGCTGACTCCAGGCCCATTGTCTTATTCACTTAGTTGCATAAATGCTCCCAAAGCCCCAGCTGAAAGCCATTGGCAGGATAGAGGATAGAAGTAAATCTTGGCCTCTATCATTCAGAAGGAGACCATACTTGCAGATGATAACTCTGATTGCCTCATTAACATAAACTATTCCTTATGAAACCACTACCATCCTTCCAAGATTTCAGGCTTGAAACCTTAGTAATCTTTGATTCTTCCTTCTCTTCCTTCCCCTCTACCTAATCAATTGTCAGTTCCTGTGATGGTCTCTTCTAAATCTTTTGGTGTGGAATTGGCCTGCTTCTGGTCTCTCCCCTTCCGGTGCATCCTTCACGTTGCTGGCCCAGTAATCTTCCTAATGCACTGTTCTGATGAGATCACTCCCTCCTTTACTCCACAAGGTTCAATGGCTCCCCATTGCTTCTAGAATTAACTACAGTCAACCGACAATAAGCAAGCATTTATTAAAATGCCAACTCCATAACTCAGCATTAAGTTCTTCCACCAATCTCGGCCTGACCACATTGTAAATTTTGTTTAACTCATATCCTGTTTACACACTCTGCATTGTAGCAAGGCTGGACTTCTAGCTGTTCTTCAGACTTACCCTGCCCTTTCCTGTCTGTGCACTCTTAAAGGTCATTTTGTATGCCTGCTACATTCTCCGTCCTCATATTTACCCAATAAAGATATGAGGTAAAAGGGCAATCAGGTGGCACAGTGGATAGAACTCTGGGCCTGGAGTCAGGAAGACCTGAGTTCAGAGCCAGTCTCAGGCACTTACTAACTTTAACCTCTGCCTGCCTCAGTTGCCTCAGTTGCTTCATTTCTAAAAAGTCTTCCTTGATCTTCCCACCTGAAAGTGATTTTTTCCCCTCATATTTCTTACAGTATTATTTTCTAGGCAGGTAGGTGACCCAGTGGATAGTGTTCTGGACTTAGAATCAGGAAGACAAATCCAAGTCCACATTCACCTTCAGGCAATCACTAGGTGTGCGACAGTGGGCAAATCTCTTAACTCATCTGCCTCAACTTCCTCATCTGTATAATGGGATAGCACCTACCTCCCAGGACGGTTGTGAGAATAAAATGAGATATTTAAAAGTGCTCTGCAAACCTTAAAGTGCTACATAAATGACAACCAATATTATTATAGAATAAAATTATAGAATGTGTCTCTTCCTAAAACTTATAGGACTAAACCATTAAGAGACAGGGGATCACTGGGTTCACAGTGAATGAATAGCCCCAGTTACCCTATCACACCACTCACCAGACAGTTTCTAGAGGCTCCGATCCTTCCTGGGAAAAATATAAGAACAGCGGGTTATCCATCAGGTGACCTGGGATCATGTTCAAAGCCAGGAGACCCACTCTTGTTTTTCTCTGTATTATTGACTGAGGAACGAATGCTTCAGTGGTCTGTGATCTGTATCAACAATGTAGGCATTGCTTCTGAAGAAGTGCAAATTGCAACCTACCCATACTTTCTGATCCTGGGTAATTTTGGCCCATGCCCTACTGTAAACAAATGTTTCAAAGAAGATGTACCCAATGCTGCGGATCCCCCTCTAGGGCTTTTATTGTTCTGTGGTTCCTGATGCAGCTCTTATCCCATTGGTACCTGATCCCTGGATCTTGCTCCATGAGTGCCTAATACTTCCTGCGTGAAATGGGTTACTCCTCTGCTTGTGCACAAATCACCTCTGTTCTTCATTTCATTGTGCCTCCTCCTCATCATAATATTTGATAGCTTTAATTTCTTTCAGTTGCACCAGCATTAATTAAGTGCTTACTATGGCAAAGGTTCTGCTCTTGGTGCTACAGGTAAAAGGATTAAATAAGATAGGGTGTCTGTTAAAATGCTACCTGGATTGCCTTATCCAGTTAAGAGAAATTACAGCCATCATTTATGTACTAGTTTAAAACGACACAGCTGGTAAGTGTTGGAGGCTGCATTTGAACTCAGGAACGAGTCTTCCTAATTCCAAGCCTACTACTCTGTCTACTGTGCTGCCCAATCTGCACACCAAATATTAGGAAAACTTCACTTTTCCCATCTTATTAGATTAAAAAAACTTAACTAGAGGTTTCCTATTTGTTTCTGCCACTCCAGTGGAACGTCTCACGTGCTGTTTGGGGTGTACTGCTGCCCTTGTCTATACAATCCATTTATATACCTCTGTTCCTACCATCAGACCTTACCCCTAGCTAGGGAGTGCACAGTGGATGGAGCTCTGGGCCTGAAGTCAGGGAGGCCTGAGTTCAAACAGGGCCTCAGACATTGGTTGTATGATCCTGAAAGAGTCACTTAACTTTAGCTTGCCTCTGTTTCTTCAGCTTTCAGGTGACACTTAAATTGTGAATAGGACCTTCATCTAGCTGTTCTCAGACTTTTTAGTCTCAGGACCCCTTTATACTATTTTTCACCCACATCACTATACTTTCTCCCAACACCATGCTTCCCCCTAAGAGTCATGCCATTAAAAAATAGTATTTTTAAGGCAAAAAAAAGAAAGAGGGGGAAAATCTGTATAACTGATCAATATTCTTTTATAATTTTAAAAATTATTTAGGACCCCTATAAGAGTTTTTGTTCATGTGGGTTATGTCTATCAATATTTACTATATTAGAAATTAAAGCACGTTAGCATTATTATGAAAATAGTTTTGACCTCAGGGACCCCCTGAAAAGGTTTCAGGGATATTCAGGGGTCCCCAGACCCCCCTTTGGGAACCTTGGCTAATCCAAAAGAGGAAAATGCTGGGAATTTCAGTCGCAATTGCAATAGGCTAATGGAGTAGCTAAATTAGCATGGGGGGAGGAAGAAGGCCTTTCAGCACTTCATAAATCATGCCAGAGTCAGTGACCAATTCACATCTGAGGAACAAGGCCCAAGAATTCTCAAAGTCATCACATTTAGGTAGACCATGCTTTAAATTGGTATTTTAGACCTTGGCACCCCGTCTCCTCTGTATATGGCCCTGAACCTGGCTTCCAAGCTCAATGATGTCCAATGGAGATAAGAAGTACATCTAAGGCAGGGGCTCCTGTTGTCTGAGAAGGTTCACAAGAACATAGAAAGCAAGTGTTTGCCAGGTGCAAGGACATCAAATGGAGAGGGAAATACATGCTTTTACTTCTAAGAGAATACAACAAACAGTAAAGGATCAGAAAAAAATTATCTTTCTATTCAGGGATGCTGGAAGATAGGGCAAGAGTAATTATCTTTGTTAGGGCTTTTAAGAAAGGGGTTACCCCATTTCTGTTGATGGAAACCTGTTAGGTCCTGGAAAAGAAGGAAGGAAAATCCTTCTTTCCTTCCTTCCCTCCTTCCTTCCCCTCCCCTCCCTTCCCCTTCCCATCCTTTTCTTTCCCTTTCCTTCCTTTTCCTTATCTTCCCTTCCTTCCACTCTCTCTGGGAGTGCCCCTTTTTGGAAAGTTTTGGTGGAATGGAAGAAGGCTTTTGGGGAAACTGGCATATGCCACTGCATCTCAAGCCACAGAGAATTCTTCCCCAACAATTTCCTGCTTCATTCCCACTGGCCCCAGTCCTCAGATAATTTCCTCTTATTCTGGCATTTAAGGCCTTCTATAATCTGGTCCCAATCCTCTTTCCTAGACTTAACTCCTGCTACTTTCCTGATGTGTTTTAGCCAGAAAGCACAATCCACATAGAGCTCCAACTAGGAATCAGGAGACCTAATTTCTAATCCTAATTTTTCTACTTTTTACCTTTTTTAAACTTTTGTTTTTCTCTATATAAAGTTGGGTAAGTCATATATCCTCTTTGGGTCTCAGTTACCTGCTTTATAAAAATAAATGGATTAGATGAATCTATGTCCCATACTTTTCAGCCTTTATTCCTTTATTTTCTCATGCCTCGTGCTTCCTCTCATCCCTAAATTTCTGCCTGTTAAAATTCTCCTCCTTCCCCAAGGCCAACTCAGATGTCTTCTTCACGAACCTTTCCTTGATCTCCGGCTAGAAGGAATTGCTTTCTTTGGTTTGAACTCCCATCCTACCCTGCTCATACCCTTCTTTATGCCCATATCACATTTAGCTTTCTGTTCCTTTCTATTGCACCTACATTATATCCTATACTAGATTACAAACACCTTTTGGTCAGGGGTCACATCTACCCATCTCTGTATGCCCTCCAGTGCCTGGATAACATAGGAGTTGCTTAATCACTTTTAATCCCAGAGCCCATCTGGTGGGGAGGATCTTAGAACTGAGCTCAGAGTCCAGAAGAGCCAAATTCAAATACTGCCTCTGATTTACTCGGGTTGTAACCCAGCAGATTGATTGCTCAGTCTCCTTGTACTTCCGGCAGTTCCTTAGCGCTAAATCAGTTAACAAGAGTTTGTTGGAGATACAAAACAAATCAAAACCAAAAAACCCAACAGTCCCTGCCCTCAGCGGGATCATATTCTAACGGGAGAGACAAATAGCTAGGTGGTTCAATCATGTCCAATTTTTCGAAGCCCTATGGACCATATCACACCAGGCCCTTCCATCCTCCACTGTTTCTCAAAGTTCTTTGTTTCCATAATACTTTCTATCCATCCTATCCTCCGCTGTCCTCTTTTCTTTTTGCCTTCAATCTTTCCCAACAGGGTATTTACAGAGTAGATAAAGGTAGGTCATTGAGGAGGGCTGTTACATGTTTAGACCTACTCCTTAGAAAACTCACCTTGGCAGAAGAGATTGGAGTGGAGAGAAACATGAAGCAGATAAACCAGTTAGAAGGCTAACCTAGTCATCTTCACCTAGTGAAGTTATAGACTCATCTCTAATAAAACCTGAAAGTTTATGGGGGAGAAGACCAAAAGGCTGAGAGCACATCTTTTGGCATTTTCACCACCCCTCCATTATAAAGGGAGAACGAGGTCTACTCGAAGTAGATGGTCATGTCACCTTAGAGGCAGCACAATGGGACCTGGCTAGCTGAGGTGGGTGGAAAGGAAAGGGAGAGGCAGGACCTAGAGTCTAGTCATATTAGCTGGTATGGTAGGACCAAGTAGGACTGAGCTGGCAGCACATGAGAGTTTGGGTCTGTGGGAGAAGGAACACAGAACTAGAGGCCAGGAGACTGAGGTCTAACTTTGACACCATGTATCCATATTGCAAGCTTAGTAAGCTTGGATATGTCACTTTTGACTAATATTCTATAATTTGGAGCCCTGAGAAGTGAGCTAAGATATTTGAAGAAGATGCCAGAAGGGTTTGAAAAGGGAATAAATGACTCCAGAAGGTCATCTAGGACAGTGACCAGGGGATACTAAAGTGACTTCTGACCTTAAGGGAGAGGTTGTTTACTTTTTGCTTTTTTTCTTAATACTTTCTGCTAGGTGTGAGTAATTCTAAGTACACAGATACTAAGCAAAGGCAGGACACAAGATACCTTCTTATGAACTCTGGAATGGCAGAAGCAGAAGCAGGGACAAGTGTATTGGGGTCACCAGGAGATCATCTCAAGAATGGACCCCAAGCAAGGTTGGAGGAAAGGATACTAGGCATAATCTTAGGCAAATTGTGGAGAGTATCTTCCCTCTGATACAAAGCACTCTTTCTCCTGGGGGAGAAGGAGGAAGAGGGAGGGGGGGGAGAGAGAGAGAATGAGAGAGAGGAGAGAGAGAGAGGGAGGGGAAGGAAGAGACAGGGAGAGAGGGAGGGAAAAAGAGAGAGGGAGGGAGAGAGGGAGGGAGGGGAGGGGGAGAAAGGAAGAGGGGGGAAGGGAGGGAAGGAGAGAGAGAGAAAAAAAGAAAGAGAGAAAGAGAGAGAGAGAAGGAGAGAGAGAGAGAAAGAGAGAGAGAGAGAGAGAGAGAGAGAGAGAGAGAGAGAGGAAGAGGGAGAGAGCTACTCAGGAAATACACCCCTCAGCAGATATCTTGATATTGATCTCCTGGGACCCAGGATCTGACCCTCAGTCCATTCCTAGTCTTGTTTTTTCTTCTTCTTGATCTTCCCATTTTCCTTCCTGGGTAAGCCATGATCCAGGTGTTACCATGGTGCATGATGATTCCCTAGCCCAATTCTGCCTTCCCTAAACGTTCAGAAGGGAGGTTGATTATGTTAAATGTTGTGATTATGTAGCTGGTGGCATTATACAATGGAGAGAGCACAGGGTGTGGAGTTAGAGAATGTCAATTCAAATCCCCACTTGGAAGCTTACCACCTGTTTGACCTTGGGGAGGTCATCCAGTTTCCTCATCTGTAAAATGAAGGGACTAGACCAGATGGTCGTTGAAGTCGTTTCCAGCTTTGAGCTTGATAATTCATGCTGTAAGGAAGCATGAGGAAGCAGATGGTAATAGGGGACACTGGTTTTAGTTTCAGGAATTCCAGGTTTTTTAGTCTCAGCTCTACCACTAACTTCTCACTTGAGCTTGGTCAAGTGACTTCATCTCTCTGGGCTGAGCCTTGGTGTCCTTATCTAGGATACTTTGGGTTTTGATGATGAATTGGAAAGACCACTGGCATTGGTCTAAATCCTGATTCTGTTCCTTATAGCGTTTGCATTTTTGGCAACATCATAAGCTCCCTGGGGTTTAGCTTCCTTAACTGCAAAATGTGGGTGTTGGAATTATTTGACCTCAGTGTTACCTCCCAGCTGCAAATCTCTGATCATGTCTCTAACATCCCTTTCAGCTCTGACACTGTTATGTTTCTATGACATACTTGCCAAGATTAAATGCTGAGGCAGCTAGGTTTGGAAAAAGCTAGAGTACTGGACCTGGAGTCAGGAAGACCTGAGTTCAAATCCAGCCTCTGACGCTTACTAACTGTGGGTAAATTAAGTCTGCTCCAGTGTCCTCATTGGTAGAAAGAAGGCTAGAAACAGTGCCTATTTCCCAGGGTTTTGTGATGAAGTGAGATATTGGTGAAATGTTTTCCAAACTTTAAAGTGTGGTGCAGTGAATAGAGCACTGGGCCTGGAATCGGGGAGACTCATCTTCATGAGTTCAAATCTGACCTCAGACACTTATTGGCTGTGTGACCCTGGGAAAGTCATTTAACCCTGTTTGCCTCAGTTTCCTCATCCATAAAGTGAACTGGAGAAGGAAATGGCAAACACTCTAGTATCTTTACCAAGAAAACCCCACATAGGATCATGAGTCAGACACAACTGAAAAAAAGACTGACTGACAGATGATTATTCTTAAATGTCCATCATCACATAACCAAGTATGCGACAGAAGCAGAATTTGAACACAAATCTTTTAAACTTGGAGGAAGTACTCAGAGTACTAGGGATCTTCCTCAAATTCCCTTGAGATATACTGACATAAAGGAGAGGTCAGCTCACGAAACTTTCTAAGACCACAATGTGTAGAGCAGGTGCTGACGGCCTTGATAGAGCTTCCTCACAAGATGGTCCATGGAGTAAACAACAAAACCCAAAAAGCTAGGCCTTGTTTTCCCCTTGCTTCATGATGTACTGTGCTTGTAGGTCTTCTGATGGTGAGCATGGGCCCCTAAGCCATCCTCATTCTTTAACCTCCTCCTCATTCTGATCAAAGGGTCACATTTATGAGACAGTTGGTCTCATTAGGAGTGTCAGACGTAGAACTGAATTTTATATAAATAAGACCACAAGATCCTTGCCCTCAAGGAGTTAACAGGGGTGAAGACTATGGGCACAGATAACTGTCATTAAAGAATATGGGGCAGGGTGGCTAGGTGGCACAGTGAACAGAGCACCAGCCCTGGAGTCAGGAGAACCTGAGTTCAAATCCAGCCTCAGATGCTTGACACACTTACTAGCCGTGTGACTTTGGTCAAGTTGCTTAACCCCAATTGCCCTCCAAAAAGCAAAAAAAAAGCAAAATAAAAAAAGAATATGGGGCAGCTAGGTGGCTCAGTGAATAGAGTTCTCTGGTCCTGGAGTCAGGAAGACCTGAGTTAAAATCTGGCCTCAGACACTCGATGCATTTACTAGCTGTGTGACCTTGGGCAAGTCACTTAATCCTTATTGCCTTGCCTTCCCCCTTCCAAAAATAAAAAGAATATGAAAAGTGCTCAATGGGGTAGACAAAGGGCTGAGGGGTCTTAGACGAAGGTGAGAGACCAGATGCAGCCTGACTTTGGGATTTAACATTTTCTTGTAATAATCCATCTGCAGCCAGCCCACAAAGACACTTTTCCTAGGAAGTGCTAGACTCTAAGCACATGCTTGGGGTTACATTCTATTTTCTCTTTTACCCTAACATTGTCTCACTGGGTCTGAACCAGATTTCTTTAGCCATCTTGGGTGTTAATTATCATTATTCTGTGTGCTTTTCACACTTCAAAATCTTCCTGCCCTGCCTCCGCCCCCTTTCTCTCCCAGGTACTGTTGCTGACAGGAAGACAGAGAGGTTAATTTTTGGGTGGGTGGGAGCATTATTGAGGGCAGCAGCTTCATCAGAATGCCTAAAAGCCCTTAGAGGAGAGGGTGTTCCCTAAAGCCTCTCAGCAATGGACATCATTGCAGCAGACTTTAGGGCTTTAAGCTTCAAGAGGAGCAAAAGTGAATTCTTCACAGCTGTCTTGGAAATGTGACTTCCAGTTTCCAGCCTCCATTTTTCTCTCTGAACCCTCTACAACTAAACAGAGACCAGACCAAACAGGCTTCTCCTACATATTCCTCTCTGTTTTCCATTCCTACTCATTTAGAAAACAACTCCATTCTGTGTTGCTGCCTTGCCCTGTGCTGACGAGGGCATTTCTTCTGAAAAATGAAAATTTAAAAGTAGTGCTTGGCTATGAAGACCAGTTGGTTCCTTCTCTCCTGGGAATTTCAGGGAACTCAGTCAATCATTCTTGAGATGGTACCACTGCATCTATCCTCTTATCTCCTTACCCGTGTGTGTGTGTGTATGTGTGTATGTGTGTGTGTAAAACCAGAGAGCCCAAGGTGTGGACTGGGTAGCTAGGGTGGAAGTGAGAATCCTGGGAAAGGTTTCCAGCCTGCATCTGACATTAGCATTTTTTTTTCTCACCTTTACTTTACAGTGCATGAGTTCAAATTGGCGGTGAGGAAGGAATCATCATTTAGTGGAACAGGTCTGAGAAGAGGATGTGATGGCCTTGGCAGTCAGCTGAGAAGACAGATACACCAAGACCCTAGGGGCCTGTTCTCTTTGTTTGGCCTCTAGGATACCTCTCCAAGCTCATCTCCCATCACTCCTCTCCCCCAATCCTCTACTGAACTGCTTGATCCTGCCTTCACAACGTGATATCCATTCTTTCACCTCTGGTTCACTCATTTCTGGCCTTCAGAGTCCAAGCTCAAGGCTTACTTCCTCTGCAAAGCCTTCCCAAAGCTCCCAATAATCTCTTCTCCCTCTCAAATCCTAGAGTAGTTAGTTACAGGTGTACAGGAAATATTTTGGAGTTCTAATCCTAGCCCTAATATATGCCAGCCAAATGACCTGGGGTCAAGAATCTCCCAGGTCCATACTGGGTCTCGGTTTCCTTATCTGTCAAGTGAGGATATGACTCTTGCCTTTCTCTTTCTGGAGCTGCTTATGTGGATCAAATGAGATCATATGTTAAAGTGCTTTGAAAGAGGCATAAATGTAAGGGATTATTATTTTTGTAGAAAGTTTAACATTTTTTTTCCTTTCAGCATCCACATCCATGCATGTATGAATGTGCCTGTGTGTATTTCCAAATATATTTATATAAAATCTCCCCAACTAGACTAACGTTCTTGAGGTTTGAGACTCACATATGTCTCACATATCTCTGTTTTTTCAGTGCCTAGAAAAGGGGTTTTGTATTTGGTATATGTTCAATAAATATTTGATTAACTCTGAATGCAATTATCAGCTCTACTGGGACAAAGCTTGACGGTTCCAGGGAGATCCAAGAGCCCATCCCTAGGTAAGATTTTAAATCATCATCCAAAGCCTTAAGAAACATGAAACATGCAGAGGCGGCCAAGTTTGGATTAAAGATAGAACCCAAGTATTCCTTCCTTCCTCCCTTTCCCTTCATCCTTTTTCCCCTTTCTCTTCCCTTTTCTTTTGCAAATGCAATATCAAAATTCATTCTAAATTTTTAATTTAGATTAATTAAATTAACTTAATAACAAAAATGTATATGTTTTATTAAAAGCTTGGCAGGCTACAGAATTGGCTTCAGAGTCGGAAAGATCTGGATTCAGGTTATGCTTTTGAGACCTACAGAAGCATGATCCCAGGGAACTCATTAGGATTATTAGTTGGAGAACATTCCCTCATCCGAGTTTCCTAAACCAATGAAATCACAGGTCCAGAACCTATTACTATTAAAAGCTTAACATCAAGGGGTGGCTAGGTGGTGCAGTGAATAGAGTACCAGCCCTGGAGTCAGGAGGACCTGAGTTCAAATCCGGCCTCAGACACTTAACATAAAAACTAGCTGTGTGACCTTGGGCAAGTCACTTAATCCCAACTGCCCTCCAAAAAAAAAAAGCAAAAAAAAAAAGCTTAACATCAGACATCAACTCAAACAACTAAACTTGCTTAATAACTCTTTATATTTTAATTAATTTCAATGCTTAAAGTCTCACAATGATTTTCTAGTCACTCCCTCTAAAATGTCATCAGAATTCTTTATCCATACATTCTTATTAATTTTTCCTCTTATATGGTCATAATATATACATTCTTTTGATTCTGCTCTTTTTACTTTATCTTATTTCATAAACGTCTCTCCAGAATAAACTATATTCCTAATAATTGTTGGTTTTAATTACACTATTCTTACATTAATGTACCACAAGTACTGAAACATTCCCCTGTTGTTGTGCCCATAGGTGGTTTTCAATTTTTCTTTAGTAACTGTTGCAATGATAATATAATACTGCTATGGCCATTATTGAACAGATAGCTATTTTTATTCTTGATAACACTTTCAAGGTATATTCCTAGCAGTGAAATAATGGGTAAGACCCCAAGGGTTTCCAATTTGGGCTTAATGAGATGAAGAAATCTTCTAATTCACAGAATTCACACTAGATCCTATGAGGCCATACCAAATTTGGTTAATCATTTTGAAATTTTACTTATTTTTAATTTCTATGGGTATATGTGAAGGGAATTCAAGGAAGGTCCTTATTATGTGTGACAGGTTTATAAGAGAATATGGGTAAGAAGCACGTGTGATCGGAGAGCATAGATGTGTTATACTTCTCATCATTGGAGGGAATAAAATATCCCTGTGAATGAGCACAAGGGGGAGATGATTAAAGAGATCACATCCTGGGGGAGATGGGAAGGGAATGAAATTCAAGGTGGGTCTTGGTGTGGAGAAGGGTTATTTTTTCATTAGAGATTGGATCAAAGAAGAGAATGAGGTGTGCAGAGCCATTGAGGAGGGAAGAAGAGGGAACTTGTGATGGGTGGCCTCTATTTTCTCAGTAAAATAGCTTTGGTGTCCTCTGTTGAGAGGGAGGGGGATAGGTATTGTAGGAGACAAGAAGAGAAGGTTTTGAACTGTTGCTGTAGGGAGGTTGATAGTCCATTAGGAAAGAGCAAAAGGATGACATCCTGTACTCAGGGCCTAATTAGAATTATATGGCATAAATGTGTAATGTATACCCAGTTAGCACAGCAGTTTAACTACTTCTAGCAGTACTATCCCTCCTCAGTCTCCTCTGCTGCTTCTTCACTTATGTTCCATCTCCTAACCATGGTTGTCCCTGCCAGGTTTTGTCCCGTATTTTTCTCCCTACTTTCTTTCTTTGTGATTTTGTCAGTTCCTACGGGTTTATCATCAGCCAGGGAGTATGGTGGATAGAATGCTAAACCTGGATTCAGGAATACCAACATTTAAATCTAGCTTCAGATGCTTACTAGCTGTGTGACCCTTGGCAAGGCACTTCTTTTGCCTCAAATTCCTCATCTGTAAAATGGGGATAATAATAGCACCAAGCATTGTGGTGAAGATAAAATGAGAAAATGTAAAATACTTTGCAAACCTTTAGGCATCATAGCAATGCTAGTGATTATTATTATTAATATGCAAATGACTCCACAATCTCTATAGTCAGCCCTCGTCTCTCTTTTGACCTATATAGCACCTACCATCTATTAGACCTTCTACCTGGTTGTTCCATTGGATATAGAATTCCATAGAATATCCTATTTCAAACTCATATTTGAGAAGGACTCATTATCTTCCTCCACCCCCCCCCGTCAAAAATAAACTCTGAATTTCTCTTCTGAATTTCTCTTTTTCTGATAAGAGCACCCTCATCTTCCTCGTTACCTCTGTTTGCAATCTAGGAGCCATCTGTGAATCTCCCATCTCCCATGTCCAATCAGTTGCCAAATCTTATTTTTGTCTTCTCAGCATCTGACTTTTCTCTCCATTCACACGACTACCACCCTAGCTCTAGTCTTCACAACCTCTTGCCTGAATTACTGAAATAATTTTATATAATAATTGGTTTCTCTTCTCCAAACCATCTTCTGCAAGCTACAAAATTACTTTCCCTAAATCACAGGTCTGTCCAAGTTACCTTCCTGTTCAAAAAGTGCCCATGGCTCTTCATTGCTTATAGGTCTAGGACAAGGGTGGGTTGGATTCAGTGAAAGGACCACACTTGAGGACCTAGAGGGCCACATGTAGCCTTGAGGCCACAGATTCCTTCTGGTCTAGGATAAGATACAAACTACTTTCTTCCATAACCTGGTTCAGGCCCACTTTTCTAGGTTTATTGCAGACTATTCTTCACATAGTTGGTTCTACCTAGGTTGGTCTACTTGCTGCTATTTGGATAAAACATGTCATTTCCCAACAGCATACCTTTGTGCAGGCTGCCCCCCAGGTGTGGAATGCACACCTTTCTTTCTACCTTTAGAAACCCTCCCTCTTTCAAACCTCTTCTACATGAGGCCTTTCCTTACTTTTCCTTCCTAAACTGTTTTTGTTTATGTGTGAATGTATACAAATGCACACATGTATTTACTTATATGGATACCTGTTGTAGTCTCCAAATCTCTGGTGCAAAAATTGGAGCTCTATAGGGACTAAAAGACAGACAAATTGAAATACAAAGGTGCATTTTAGTGTACCTTTGCACTAGAAGTGCAAAATAGACATTTCCTACCTTAGAAAGAGTCTAAGTTATGACTTGCTTCATTGCAGATGAAGACGCCAGAGAGACCATGGACTTGACTCCAGAGCACAGAGGGCATTAATACCCTTGTTCTTAGCTGTTCATCTGTGTAAGATCCCCAAGGGACTCTAGGAAGTGGAACTGATCAGTAGAGACTGATCTTTTTAAGGCAATGTGGAGTGCTTTACTTAAGGAAAGGGCTTTTGAACCAGGAAGAGTGACAAAGCTTCAGGCTCTGAGGGAGTTAAAGAGAAGGATCCCACTGCCTTCACTGAAAGAGCACTGTAACACACCAACTGAAGACAACATGGTACCACCCACATAGCCAGAAGTTGAAGGCAGAAAGAGACCAAAGTTTTGGATGAAGAGCAAACCCAGGAAGTACACTTTATTAATTCATCTCCAGCTTCCAGGATACTACAGTAGAAAGAACACTGGTTCCAAAGGCGTGCTCATTAAAATTTTTAGTGTAACCATTTGCACCTTGGAAAGTGTCAAGCTACTAATCTGGGTATGAGTGTTTTGCTGATTATCTAGACCAGTGGTTCTCAACCTGCGGGTTATGTTCAATTTGTAACAATGAAAATACATCCTGCACATCAGATATTTACATTATGATTCATAACAGTAGCAAAATTACAGTTATGAAGTAGCAAGAAAAATAATTTTATGGCTGGGGGTCAGCACAACATGAGGAACTGTATTAAAGGGTTGCGACATTAGGAAGGTTGAGAACCACAGATCTAGACTCAAGAAATGATGGAGAAAATGTTAATAATTCATATTAAACTTAAAAGTGTGTCAAGCATAATTTTTTCTTTTTTTGGAGAGCTGGTTGTTAAACATTTACCAGCAACCCCCTGAATGTTTCTCAATTCTGAGGCCTTGGGTTCAGATGCCACCTTTTATGATTACTATCTGTATGATCTTGGGTAAATCATTTTACTTTTCTGGGCCTCAGTTTTTTCATCTGTCAAATAAGAAAATTGGACTAGAAGGCTTCTGTTTCCTTCTAGCTTGATTTATGACTCTATTTCCTACTGAAGCAAATCTAAAATGCTTTGGCTGACTTTCAAAACCTTCCATGATTAAAATGATTACAAATTTAATATGAATCTCAGCAAATACAATCAAATAAGCAAAATGAGAAACGAAATCCCCAATAAAACCTTAAGCTCCAACTTAATTTACATTTTGATAAAAGGAAAAAAAAACTTTAACAAAACAACTGTAGCAACTCATTTGCATTGGCTTCTCTTCTGTTTTTCTTTCTTTCCATGTACTGATAAAGACTTGTTGCTTTTTAACATAGCAACACTCTGGACGGATCCACACACGTCCTAACAAGTTGGGTTCTAGGAGTCAGAAAGGCTCCATCTCTTCCTCAGGTTTCTTGGGAGTCAGAGATGATTCTTTAGTTCTATTGTCTTGTGTATTCTCCCCATTGTTAATGAACAGTTACTGTTAGTATCTCCCTTATATTATTGATAATCTCCAGTGACGAGAGATCTAGTATCATTTAACCAATTAATATCAGCGATCTTTTACAAAGGTATATTTCTTATTCTGCAAGAACAGAAGTAAAAACATTCCTCCCCCAAACACCTGGTCATCCCTAGGCAGAATGGGCTCAAACTTAAAGACTTTTTACACAGCATTTACTCCACCAAACTCACTTCCAAATCCAGCTTAGCCAATGTATAGATTGTTGTGCTTCTCTCTCTGAGTTATACTGGGTCAGACGGGTTGTTGAGAAACACACTCCGTTGGGTATCTTACCTTATACAGAAGTAGGAGGGGAAAGGGGAAAGAAAACGGAAGGGGGAGGATTGATAGAAGGGAGGGCAGATTGAGGGAGGTGGGGACAAAGAATACATAGGGAGCTGGAAAGAAATCTTTTTCCTAGGGTGGGAACTCTGGCAAATGGTTAGCAGCCAAGCAGTAACAGCATCCTTCCCTTGGAATTATTTTTGAGATCATTGTCTTGTCCTGGCTTTGTGGTGTGATGGATAAGGATGTTCCAGACTTCCCTTGGGGTCCTGCCATCAAGGTGCTTACTTTATTAAGTTATTGGATAAGACCTTTGCTTCAAGTGATCGCTCAAGTCTGCTGGTCCAGATCCCATGAGGCATAGATTCTAGCCTGACTGCCATTCATTCATTTGCTGAACCCTACTATTTGCTCTGGAGTTGTACCTTGGTACCTCTCAGACAGGCCTACCTGAACTTCAGATGACCAAGCTCTAAGCCATTTTTAATGCAGAAGGGATGCTTTCCCGTCTGTTTATCCAAAACATCCTCCTCCTCCTTGAAGGGTAGGGTCAAATTTCTCCTCTTCCATGAGGACTCCTGTGCATCCCCTTCTCTCCATCACACATTTGCCCCTTTTCTGTACTCCCACTCCTACAGCTGTCCAGTTTTCTTACTGACTCTTATCATATATCACATGATAATGACTGGTCATCTTTTTATGTGTATGTAAGCATAAGACAAAAAAATTTTCTTGAGGACAAAGGTCACGTATTATTGTTGTTTAGATTCATTCAAAGGAAAAAGCCTAAAGAATGAGCAGAGGGGGTAAGGAGCAGGAGAACTCCAACTCACTTCCATAGCCCTGGCGGACCAAACCAATGTCATCTCAGGAAACAGAAGGGAACTAGGACTCCCGAGCTGGGACCAAGATGGGAAAACTATTCTCCCCAGAAGGCCAGTTCTGAGGGTGCATGTCTTTGCAGTTCCCCATGACAACTAGGTCCATTGCCTTTAGGTGGGTTCTGAGAAGAAGAAAACCACCCCAATTTGGCATTCTCTGTTGATGCTGGGGTCATGAGGTAAGAGGCTAAGGATCTAGGCTCCCTGAACCAAGCCTTCCCAGGGATCATTTATTCCTCTCCATGTGCCTGGCAGTCAGTAGAGGGCCCCAAGGACCCCTGGTCACATTAGCATTCATGCTGTCTATAGAGGGCACTGAGTATGCTCCAGGCAGTTCCAGGCTCCCAATCACAAATGGGTGCTCAGGTCAGGGAAGTGGTGATGGGAAAATGAGAAATAACTTCTGAAGGTGGAAGAAAGGAGATTAGTTTGGGGTGGCGGCTGATTATGAAAGATCTCTCAAACCATCGACTGGTGTGGAATGGGAAACCTCCTTCCTTTTCTCCTTCCCAGCCTCCCCATACCCACTGATACCCCTCCCTATTCCTCTTTCATCCCACACACATGCTTTGTCTCTCCAGAACTGCACTTGGCTCCAGGTTAAAGAAGCACCCCCAGGCCCAGACACAACCCCTCACAGGAAACATGGCTGGGTGCCATCTGTTCTTTCCCCAACTCCCCTACTCCCCCCCCATCCCTTCGTCTCCCACCTCACCAGTCACTTCTTGTCCCCTCCCAGCCCCCAAACTTCTTTATCCATGTTTACTAACTGTCAATTAGCTGGGCTCAATACCCTGAAAATAGAAAGCCAGCCATCCGCAGCAATCACTGTTTCTCCAGTTCCTGGCAAAGAAAAGGGGAGAAAGCAGTAGTGAGAGAGGGAGGTACCATCACCAGGCTGAGGGCTCTGAAACCTGATCTCCCTCCTCCCCCTCATCCCCAAAAGTGAAGAGGGAGTTGGCCTGTTTATATTTGGCTGCTTCTCCCTCCTGGCTGACCCCCAGTGTGAGGGGTGAAAGGGCCTGTTGTGAAGCTGAGAATAGGGGGAGAGTTGGGGGTTTAGGTACTCCTGACAATAGGGAGAGGGGAGGGAGAATGGGAAAAAAAAAGAAAAAAAGATTTCATTTGTCTAGGGAGGAGTCTGGCCTGAAAGTTGATAGATCTTGTCTTAAGAGGCTACTTTCTAGCTTTAGCACTGCGTTCCCCCACCCCCAACTGTACTTAGTCTTCTCTATCCCCATTCTGCTCATCAGAATATAGTCCCTGGTTGTGTTGAGTTGCTGTCTGTCTTAGTAACTCTTACAAGAAAGAAGCATCCCAGGCTGCCAACACATCTGCCCTCCTAACCCCTCCTCAGATTTAATCATTGTTCAGCCAACACTCTAGCCCTTGGGGCTTCTACTGAGGGTTCCTTGTCCTCCCTCACAAGGCACAGCTCTATGTAAGACGCTGTCTCTCATGAGAGGCCACTGTACCTTCATATACACATTCCCCTGGACACACCTGGAGGGGCCAGAAGGCACAACTTATGGAGCAGAAAGGTCCAGGTGAGGTTCATATTCGCCTCTTGTGGAGGAGAGCAGGATAGAGAGGTAGAAAGGCCAGACATGGTGCTGGAGGGGTGGGGAGGGAGTGCATTTGAAAAAATAACTGCACTTCTGAACAGACCAAAGCTGGTCCCTGGCTTCCCTTTAAGGCTTGCTAAGCCCTGTTCGATCTCTCAGAGCAGTTTGAACTTGCATAATATATTCTCGGGGTCTCCCACTGAATGTTACCCAAGGTTTCCTCTGGCTCAAAAATAGCCCCACAAAAGAAAAGAGGCTAAAAACTCAACTTTATTCCCTCTGGGTGGGGAAAACTCACAGGGGAGATGAAAAGTGTCTAATAACTCAGTTTCATGGCCAGTCCTTTTCTAGCATCTCCCTTCCCCTACAGCTCTAATCCTGGCTCCACTTCCACATCTAATCAGTAGTGGCTATGGTAACCCAACCTAATGAAATCCCACAGCTCAGAAATGCATATGCTTGCAACGCCATGTTGCCCCAAACAATTCCACTCATTAACCAAGAATGAAACAAAATCACCAAACTTTAATACAAAGCAACGCCCCTTTCCCCCCTCCCTCAGACCTTCTCAGGAGCTGGAACCACTAGGGTAGCAGAATTCCAGTACATTTTTTCAGCAAGAACTCTAGCTGGGAGGAGGGGCATGCAATGTGGGCCAGAGTGTCCTTTGGAAGAATACTTAAGCTGCCCTGAATGCCCAACAGAGCAAATACCCTTGGTCCAAGGGAAGCTGGGGGCCCCTGAGTGCTGGCTGCTAGAGTCATATTCCAATTGTCCAGCTACTCTATGGGTCCACTCATATCACCAGGCCCATCTGCCATTAACCTTTAGGAGTTGAGTCAACTGATCTGAAAATGGGACAAAGAGAGGTTATTGGGGTGGAGAGGCATCTATATTTGGAAGAGTAAATAAAGTTAGGCGGGTTCCTCTCTCGGGTTATCAGGCCCTGAGCAGACCTGCATCAGTATGTCTGCCCCTCCTCAGGGTAAACGGGACCTGTTATCTTCATATTGCCTGGTTATCACTTCTTCACCCAGGATCACCATTCTCAGACCTAAGCTGCCACAGTGACCTCATTTGATTCCTGTCTAAGCCAGCCCCATATGAAAGGGAGCTGGGTGGCTTCCAAGATCAAGGCTAAGGGGGAGAATGGCAGTGCCTGGACGCCAGCCTTTCACATGCTCAGGGACCCTGTTGTGCAAATGCAGGTTTTGTTATTCCTGTCCTGGTGTGGCTGATACCATAGGGAATGTAGGTTGGCTTGAGCTTAGGGTAATTAATACCACTCTGATGTCAGAGTACCTGGAAAGAGCTTAAGCAACCTTAATATTCGAATTCATTTAACAGTTTGAGTGACACAAATCTCAGCTATCAGCAGTAATAAAAAGAAGCCCTAGAATGGCTAGTGCAAATCAGCAGAGGTGGAATGCCTTTCATGATTTATACTTGATGCTGCCTGGTAAGTAACTGGATTTCACTTATCCTGCCTTTACCCGTTCATCTGATAGCTTCCTCCAAAGATGATCTCTATAGAAGTACAGGATGTATGTGGATCAGTAGACCAATAGAGCAGTGCACATGCAACCTGTTTGATAGGGATGACAGTGATGAAATTCCTGGTGTGGCTTTCAAGAGTACATTGTATTATAAAAATAGAAACTACCTGCATACATTTGAATAAGTTAATAATGGGTTAAGTGAATAATTAAATCATTTTTAAAGAAATAGTCTTTATTAGTGTAATTTGTGCTTAGGGCCCAGGCAGCTTGTATTGTCTATCTCAGGATTGTGTAGAGGGGGGTGGGGTGGGAAGGGAAGCACTTTGTAAACCTTAAAGCACTCTATAAAAGTGCCTTGCTGCTGTTCTTGGGATTTCCTGCGTATACTCCCACTGATAAGTAGAAGAGGTCCAACCCTATCCTTTTTGGCTGCAGAAAATTCCCAGGGGAACAGACAGACCACTTTATTAAGTAGGCCTTATTAAAGGCTGTTATGGGAAGGTTCTACTCAGCAACACCAGTAGGGAAGGCAAAGAAGGCCAAAGTCTGGGGAACAGGCAGTTTCTTTCCCAGACAGAGTTGGGCTTGAGAATCTGTCTCTTGGGAGGGAAAGGAAGATAGGACATCCTTTCCAGAAACGACCCAGGTGATTCTCCTAAACACACCTTAAATGCACAGTCCTTTGTGTTTTCAGCTGGATCCCCAATGAAATTGGCTGAGACCCAAGTATTCTCATTGACCTCCTGAATTTAGTATAAGGTCATTCAAGGCTCTGGAGCTTCTAAACAGCCTGTTGGGTGAAGCCAACACAACAGTTCCTTTGTCCATCATCTTTCCATGCCGTGTGAGATCCCAAACCACACCTCGGAAAGTTTCCTATTGGCTAATGCCCATTCAAGCCAATCTACACAGAGGACATCTGTTCATTCCTTGTCTCCTGCCCTCCCCTTTCAAGGGAACACAAAGACGGGATGCCTTGTCAGTTAAGCAAAGAGGTTTGGAAAGAACAGGAGAGAGAATCTCTCAACTGGATACAAGACAATAGATAATGGTGAAAGGGGTAGGTCTGTTGTAGTTTATCTTTCCCTTAATATGAACTCTTCCTATTCTACTAGGTCAAGGAGACAGTGGAAAAAAAAGAAAAGAAGCTAACATACATGAGATAAGAACAACAATCCTGTGGAACTCCTTTTGTGGACACTTTGGGGTATTTGTATGATATGTTAGACATGACACATTATACATACATGATAATGCTGTTAGACATACATGTGCTATGGCTTAAGTCCTGACTGGCCACCATTTCATTAGTGATTAAAAGCACTGATAAACTGGGAAGAGAAGGGTGAACTACATAAACTAATGGTTTGTTTATTTAGCTGATGGTCACTATCCTCAAATTTTAGTAAATCTAAAACATGCTAAAGATGATTATATTTGGGAACCAAACAGCAAATATTAGAGAAATTTACTGTTTTCTTAGCACATTCTTTTAATGTGCTGATATCCCCTAGCAAAGGCAACAGCCTTAAGTTAGACAATTAGATGCAGATTATATGTGGCCAATGACTTGCTGAACTTTTTAGACTTTAGCAGTCTACCCCCCCCCCAAAGAAAAGTCCTTCAGATTCAGATGGCATAACTTGATGCTGCCATCTCAATGGTAGATCCTGTTAAATGGATTAGTCTCTTCTGTACTCTTAAAGCTTATACTTGGGTTTGCAATGTCAGCCACAGAGTCTGCCACAGTTTGCAGTACTGTCTCAGAACTTGTTCAGAAAGTACATCCCTATTCCAGAATCAGGTTGATCCACCCAGCACTGGAATGTGCCAGTGAACCATAATGGTGAAATACTTTCTTACCTGGTAGTCATTTTCACCTCAGAGGAAATGCAGTTTTGGGGAAGAGAAGTGCCCAAATTTGGGACATCGTTTTAATTACTGGAAAACAACCCCACTCACAGCAATACTGGGAGCCTCATCTTAATCATTTAACTGAAAGCTGCTGTTCTTACTAGCAGTTAGGCAAGGGAAACAGCACATTTGTCTTTTGTTCTTTGGTTCCCCTGGATAATTGCCCAGATTATCACTAGAGGTTCTACCTTCCACTGAATTCTTTCCTTGACCGTTGGCTAGCCACAAGGACGCAGCCACTCTTTCCTTCAGATACACGTCTTAACTCAAACTATTAAGAAGGTCATAAAGGACCCTGCTTTCTGTTTACATATAATTATGTATACACAGGCTGTAGAAATCTGTTATCAATAAGCAAGTGAACTTCTACAGTGTGCAAGGTACTACATGTGTCATGGGTGCTGCAGGGGATATGTACCGTGAAGTACAAGATATGGTCTCCATTTTCTAGAACATTAAAAGTCTCATTAGGCAGATGGGACGTATACACAAAAGGTCAGTCAGCCGATAGACACTTATTCAGTGCCAGCTGTGTGCCAGGCACCATGTTAAGCACTGGGGACACAAAAAGAATAAAGACAGGCCTTGCCCTCGTGGAGCTCACACCCTGGTGGGGGAAAACAAGAAGGAAGCAAGTATGTACAAACAAGCTACAAGTGGGGCAAATAAGAGGAGGGAGGCACTAGAATTAAAAGTGGTTGAGAAATTCTTGTAGAAGATGGGATATTTATTGGGCCTTAAAGCAAGCCAGGGAAGGCAAAGGTGGAGCTGAGGAAGGAGAGCATTCCAGGCGTGGAGGACATCCAGAGAAAATGCTTGGAGCTGAGAGATGGAGGGTCTTGTTGGTGAAATAGCAAGAAGACTCATGTGACTGGACAACAGAGTACATGGAAAGTAGTAAGATTAGGCAGGTAGGATAGGGTTGAGTTATGAAAGGCTTTGAATGCCAAAGAGAAGATTTTAGTATTTGAACCTTGAGGTGATTGGGAAGTACCAGCATTTATTGAGTAGGGGGCATGATGTAAATAGACCACTACTTTAGGAAAATCACTTTAGTGGCTGAATGACGGCAGTGCCCAAAGACTTGAGGCAGGGAGATCCATCCAGCAGGGTATTGCAATGGTTCAGGCAGGACAAGACTAGGGTCTGCACCAGGGTGGTAACAGCACCAGAGGAGAAAAAGGAGCATATTATATTCAAGAGAAGGTGCAGAGGTGAAATCAGCAAGCCTTGGCCACAGATTGGATATAAGGGGTGAAACATGTTGAGGAGTTGATGATATCTAGGTTGTGAGCCTGAGGGTCTGGGAGGATGGTGTTATCCTCAACAGTAATAGGGGAGCAGCGGTTCTCAAACTGTGAGTTATGCTCAATTTGGAACAATGAAAATACATCTTGCATATCAGATAGATTCATAATAGTAGCAAAATTACAGTTATGGAGTAGCAATGAAAATAATTTTATGGTTGGGGGTCACCATAACATGAGGAACTGTATTAAAGGGCTGCGGCATTAGGAAGGTTGAGAACCACTGGCTTAGGGGAAAGAAAGGAAGTTTGGTTTTGGATACATTGCGTTTAAGATGTCTACTTGACATCCAATTTAAGATGTTTGAAAGGAAGTTGGAGATGCAAGATTAAAGGTCAGTAGAGAGGTTGAGGCAGGTTTGAGATAGATTTGAAAATCTTGTCAGCACAGAGGTGGTAATTAGATCCATGGAACCTGATAAGCTCACCAAGTAAACTAGGATAAAGGGAGAAGAGAAGATGGTCCAGGACAGAACCCTATGGGACACCTATAGTTAGAGGGTCTTATCTGTATGAAAAGCCAGCAAAGGAGACTGAGAATGAGTGGTCAGGAGAACCAGAAGGGTGATGCTTCAAAAACCTAGAGAGAAGAGTATATCAAAGAGAAGAGGGTGATCAGCAGTGTCAAAAGTTGCGAGAGATGAACAATGAGGACTGAGAAACGACCATTGGATTTGGCAGCTAAAAAATCATTGGTAACTTTGATATTACCTGGCAAGTTTCAAGTTAAATTTTAATTGTGATCATTATCCTGAGAATGACTGGTTTTTCCCTTTGCTTTTTTTTGACATCCACTGTCATTGACCCAAGATGCATTACAATGGAGTGGAATGGGAAGGAGCAAGAGGAAGTGATGGTAGTGCAGAAAGACGCTTCAGAGAAGTAGAAGATAGAGTAGAAGGTCTGATAACCTACACCCCACAGAAGAGGAAAGAACAGAGAATAGCAGGGAAAGGCTTTTCTTTTTTGCATTGTGGTATTAGTGGGATACACCTATTGGTTTAGGGTCAATTATTGGCTTTGGGGACTTGGTAATTAACTTTGGTGATTCCAAGTACAAAGTTTCTGTTGCCTAACTTGATGGCATGCTTCAGAGAGCTCACAGTAATGTCTCCTAGAGGTAAGCATCTATAAGCAGGCCAGGAGAATTCAGTAAATGAAGTCATTATTTGTAAACTTCCCTATTTCTGATCCCAAAGTTCTGTATCCCAAATCATATGAAAATTCCTTCCTCCCCACTCCCTCCCTCCTTCCCTTCCTTTCCCTTCCCTCCCTCCCTTCCATTTTCTTCCTTCCTTCCTTCCTTCCTTCCACTAATCTCTGACAGGAAGGCTGATGTCTTTACTGGAGTAAAGTTATTTATGGCTAACATCTTTGGGAAGAAAATGACTCCCAAAGAACATAGTCTGTCTTTCTAATTTATCAATTAAATCACTCTATTGTGTTTCTTTCAGACAGGTAGTATTGGTAAAATTTGAAGTCTCAAAAAATATTAGTTGGTTCACAGTGACTTAAGAACGAGATATAGTTCTGTTATCACATTCCACAGGCAGCATCTTGAAACACAGATACCCAAGCCTAACTTTATTAAATATGTAAGCATTGCTCTCTCTCAACATTAACCAAGAGGTAAAAAAATAAAATAAGGCCACTATTAGGCCATGTCTATACAGAATAATTTCAATAAGGAGAAGTATAAATCTTTTTAAAATTTACAATATTTCATATGAACATGGAAAATAGATGACATATAGGAATTTATGATTAGAAAGTACTCTTGCATATACTCATAAAGAGGGAGTATGGAGTAGTGCTAGGGAGAAAAATGAATAGAGTGCTGAGTCTGGCATCAGGAAGACCTGAGTTCAAATCCAGCCTCAGATACTTCCTAGCTATGTGGCCCTGGACAAGTCACTTAACCCTGTTTGCCTCAGTTTCTTCATCTACAAAATGAACTAGAAAAGAAAATGGCAAACCATTCCAGTATCTCTATTGAGAAAACCCCAAATGGGGTCACAGAGAGTCAGACGTGACTCCACAACAACAGATGGATTAGTTAGAAAGAGTTCTAGGCTGGAAGTCAGAGGACCCAGGTTTGGCTGGCACTCACCACCAGTGTGACCTGCAGCAACTATTCTGGGTCTTAGTTTCCTCATCTGTAAAATAAGGGAACTGAACTAGGTGATGTCAAGGGCCTCATCGAGCTCTACTACTATGACCCAATAATAATAACAGCTAACATTTACATAGCGAGGCGCTGTGTCCGGTGCTTTACAATTATTATCTCATTTGGATCCTCACAACAGCCCGGAGAAGCAGGAGCTGTTAACTATTCCTCATTTGACAGATGAGGTTAAGTGACTTGCCCAGCGTCAAACAGCCAGTGTGTGTGTCACGGGTTAGAGTTGAATGCAGAGCTTTCCGACGTCAGGTCCAGCCCTCTGTTTGCTGCATTATCTAGCTGCCGTCGTATCCGACATTCACAACAAACCGGGACAGCAAGGAAGACAGAGATCACCATTCTCATTTTACAGATGAAGATACTGAGGCTCTGAAAGGTAAATGACTCGCTCCGTGTCACACAGACTTAAGCCAACAATTCCAAAATATTTTAGCTAGAAAATAACATTGAGGTTCAATATGTTAATGCAGCAAAGATCTTTGGGAGTTTGACAATATACACTAATGAGTCAGCCATGCTCGCTTTTTCTTCAGTTAACACCAAGGGTATTCTTGGTGGTGGAAGCTGAAGTTCAGCCCCTTGCCCAGGAGTAGCTGAATGCTGTATTACCCACTAGGAAGGGAACAAGTAGGAGAGAGAAGCACTACTTCCGGTCAGTTCTTCCACAATAGGACCCATCAATTATGAAGAAATAGGTGCCTAGAGATCTGATAATAACTGTTCATGTGAGAGGGCAGCGTAGTTTTAAGCAGTCAGAATATTTAGTTTATAATCTTTTAAACAATCCACCCAACACTTTGTTGCTCTGGGTCAAAGGTGGTATAACAATTATATCTCTTACCCAGAAAAACAACTGAAGCAAACAGTACCCTAAAGGGAGTCCAAAGAACAGGCTGTCTCACCTCTGAAAGTTCATAACCATACCTCTCTCCTTACTACAACTGGCATCTGCCAAGGAATCACTGCTGTGATTACAACCTGTGGCCGTACTCAGAAATCTCTAATCCATGTGTTGACCTGATTTGACAATTTGGTTTGTGAAATCTGACCAAATCATTATTTGTTTTGCTATAGGGGCCATAGATTAAGCTGGTTGTTGAGAAATAGCTGGTTCATGGTTTAGTTGAGCTTTGTTATTTCCCATAATTACCAGAACGAGGGTAAAGGGGTTGGAAACCCTTTTTTGTATTTCCTTGGTGTCTCATCTGGCATCTTCTATGTCTTGGAGCAGCCAATAAATTACAGTAGCTTAGCCTTTGTTTATCCATTTCAGAAGCATAATTTAAGGATCGAAGAAGGGTTCCTTAGCAGTCTGATATTCTTCAGTGCACAATTAAAGTATCTTCATAAAATCAATAGCATTGATTTTAAGGCTTGGGGATTGACACAGAGCTGGTATTTGGATCTGTGATAGGAATTGTCTAGGACAAAGAATAAGGGGCTTTAGAATCACAGGCAGCATCATGACTGGACTGGGAGAATGACAAACCCAAAGGTAGTTTATGCAGGAATAAATCTTGTTTGAATCTGGAGACAAAGGAGTAGCTTAATCAGTAACCTGCACCATTGCTCTAGGACAAAGACTTAACCCTCCTGAAATGACACAGGTTAAAAAAAAAAAGGACTTCACATCCATCCATCTTCCCATATGTTACTTTTCTGCTAGAGGGCAAAGAAAATATACCTTTTTTTGGTCCAATCATCAAAATGCAGCTGTTGGTTATGAGAGGTATAAATGGAGTTTCAAATAATAAACAAATTAGTATCTTCATTCACACAAGGAAGCGTCCAAGGGACCCTCACATAATCATTGACATACACCTGAATAATGGATCACCTCCTACAACTTGGAAACATCATCTGGCAAGGTTTCTTTTCACCTTTGCCACACATCATAAAATCCTGCTGATTAATATTTAAATCACTAATGTAATCTGAGAGAGTTTATTTATTGATTCAATACTGAAATGAAATCTATTGGAGGAGGCCTAGATACTACATGTACACTTCATTTATTAACTGCTTGGCATTATTTTGATTTTAAAAAGTCAATCTTTCTAAGGTATTTCAGCTTTAATCTGTTTTCTTTTCCGTACAACTAATCTATACATATCCTGAAGTCACCAGGCATTTAGTCCTGGTACTTGACAGCCTCCAAATCCAAGGTAACAAAGCAATATTCTTATCCAGGCTGATAAAAGCTTAGATAAGATTTAGCATAATTCTATCTCAAAACAAATATGTATGGTCAACTGCTATTGAATTCAGTGGAGTATGTCTAGTTCAGAATTGTGGCAAATAAAGAGAAGGGCAGAGAGGGGTAGGTATGTAACAGGAAGTTGTTTAGAAGTTAGACCTAAATAAACTTTTAAATCTGCTAAAGTTTCTGTTTTTGACTACGTCGCTTCTGCTGATGGGCCGTACAGTAAGTCAACATCAACAATGGATCTATTTGTACCCCCAGAACTTCGCCATAATAAACACTAACAAGTGTTCATTCATTTGCCAGACCATCATCCATGTCTCTTTTTACTATACATACCCATGGTAAAGTTATGGTTGGCATCTAAACGATTTCTTCCTGCCAGCCAGTCAGCAACTATTTACTAAACACCTGTGCCAGGCACTATGCTAAACTTGAGGCACGGGACCATATGTAAGTGGAATGAATATAGCTGTCAAGTTATTTCCCAAGGCACAAAGATTTTTAAAAAGTAGCTTATTAGTTGGCTAAAACCAAAGCAAACTCACCAATGCCACCTAATGGCCATCTTTCAGTCACATGCTCTGGGAGTAATAGACACTAGTTTTTGATTATTGGCAAAAGTTTCAAATGCCTTGGTTCTGTTTTAATTTTTAGCATTTCTCAGAGGAAGATACTGGCTGAGGAGATTCCTTTTACTAAAGGTGTAATCAGAGAACTTAAGCACTAGTCCAGCCTTCAGAAACCTTTACTTAGTTGGGTGGAGATACCTTTTTGGTTGAAGTCTACTTTTACTTTAGCCTAGAACCCTAGACCCACAATTGAGAGGTGGAAATTGTCTTCGGTAACATATGCCATTTTAATTGCACAGGTACAAAGAAAGGCTCTTCTTGTAATTCTATCTGCAGCCAGAACAAAAAAGGAGAGAGGCTGTTTTTGTCTTCTACATATGGTGAAGTGGAGTCTAACAGAAACCAGGTTCTCTTCACCACAGGCCAGTTGGACTTGGTAGTTCTTCAATTTCCTCACAATTTGTCACCTCACTTAAAAAATGCTTTCCTCTGAGTTAAGGGTAACTGTTAGATGCCAACATCCTTCCAAATGAAAGGAATTCCAACTTGAATGGGAACTTTAACATCAGCTTTTAGATCATATATGGCCTTCCCAAAGCACTTAAGAGCTTGGGTGCACACAGATATGCAGGATGATTTTACATAATATATCAACGGAGAAAAGAGGAGTAATGTACATTAATTCACTTTCCTTATATCTGACTCCTGGGATCCTCTTCTCATGAGCAAGCCAGTCTTTTGCTTTTGTCAGTTTATTTCAATTCAATTCAACCTTCGTTATGCGCTTACTATGTACAGAGCAGAGAGTTGGGTATAGGGAGTCAAAAATGAACCCAATTTAACTTAACTAGCTTTCCTCACTTCTAAAGTGCCTGATACTGCCTTTTGTAAGGGTCTATTGTGTATGTATGTCACCTGAAGAGCAGCCTAAGTTTGAAGCTTTTGGTGACAGTGATACCTTTTTTTCATTCCTAGAAGTTCTAAAAGACTGTCTACCCAAGCAGAGAAAAACACTTACCCCAATACCATTTTGGTATCTTTGAAGTAAGTATGGGAACGCTGCTCAGCTGAGAAACATGGAAAGTCTGTTGCAAGAGAGGGACTTCTCACCGATTTCCATTTGTGACTGCTTTTCCATTGATAACTGTCTAACTGCAACAGGCATTTACAGTAAACTGGTTTTAGCGGCAACCATGTTGGTGAAACAAAGAGGAATTAAAGAAAACATCTTACACCTAACAGTCCTGCAGTGAAGAGAATCACGCCCCTCACAAGTACCTGGAAATATTCTGTGTTTAATGAATGATTTAACCACAAAACAAGTTGATTGAGGTGGGGGCGCAGGGGGGGGGGGAAATTTGGGAATGTTTACTGCTGTGTGAAGAACAGGAAAGCAGATAACAGGATTACTGCACCCTCTAGTGGTTAATATGAAGACAGTTGTCACTATGCATGAGGCCCAAGTTTTGACCATGAAACCGTCTTCTCTTTGATTTATGTACCATGGAACAGCTAAATAAATAATACTTTGTCTGTTATCGCATGATGGCTAAATTACTTTCGTTGGTTTCTGTGAAGAAAACTGCCTTTTGAGTTTTATAGACAATAAATACCACTACTACTAAATTAGGGTCCCCCCCAAGTTCCACATAATAGAAATAGCTTCATTCCAAATGTCCTAGGAAAATTTTTTTAATGAAATAGTTTCAAAGCAGAATTGGTTTTGGGGTGGGATGTGGGGTGGAATGGGGAACTGAGGAGTCATCTTTGTTCCTGAAGGAAAGGCAAGTTTAGAAATGAGTAGCTTACCAAAGCTATTGCTTTTCACTGCAGTGTTATTTAGATGCCAAGGGAATAATTGGCTATGTCTGAAAAAAATGAGTACATTCATTTCCCCATACCTTTAATTTTCATAAAGTATATTAAAAACATCAGGTAATCAGAACCCTCAATTGACTGTACTTTCCCCCCCAGCAAATCACAAGAAAATAGGCCCATTTAAGGAATTTATTTTTTAAAAGTTGATTTCTAGACTGTGTCCTGGATTTCAGGATCAATTAATACAATTTCCTATGCTAGTGGTTCTGGGCAACGAGAAATAATATTTAAAAAAAAAAGATCTTTGAGTAAGAGCCTTAGGTTATAAATCATGCTAACTAGCTAAGACCTGCATAGGTAGGGAAAGGGAATCAGACAACTTAGAAAGAGTTTCACCAATAAAGACTCAAAGAGAAAGAAGTTTGTGTTTGACTAAAAGATAATCAGAAAATAATTCCCAGAAATATTAATCCTAGTTAACTGAAGTTTTTATATAAAAGTCAATTGACAACAAATTTGTTTTGCTAGGCTGACCACCCTTAAAATTAAAGGCATCTGATACTGGCAAGGTCTATTTAAAATACTGTTTATTTGTGATTTAACATTAATTAGCATTACATCTAAGAGCAATCTCAGATAACATTTATATATTTTTCCACAGGACACAGAGTTGGTTGGCTCATTCTTTATGCCAAAGCAAGTCAATAGAGGCATTAGCAGAAGGTGCAAAGAGCTCACTGTAGCATTTAAAAAATACTTATGCACATTGTA
>CM053598.1:84130949-84148530 GCA_028646575.1 Pseudocheirus occidentalis
TCCCTTCCCCCACTGCTTCTTTGTCCTGGGGGCAGAATGGCCGAACTGCTTTACCCCCCCAAATTAATTTTCGAAGTTTCACTTTCACTAACTGCATCTGAAGATTTAAAGATCCCCTTAGGCCGGTGCTTTAGATTTTCTTTGAAGTAGACTCAAGCTGCTGTTTGGGAGGCTCCCGCTGCTCCTTGTGGCTGCCCTGAGGTCTTGCCACAGCCGCTGAGGTGCAAGCTGCCTCTCTCCAGTCCTGCTCCTCACCCTTGGCAGATGTGGAGGTGCTGGAGGCTGTAGAACCTCTGCAGGCTGGCTGCGGGGCTGGGCTCAGCTCCTTCCCACTGCCCCAGGCCTGGCTGCAGTCTTCTGGCTGTTTCAGCCTTCGCTGGCCGAGCTGAGTCCCTACTGCCGAGCTGCCTTCAGCGAGAGCTGTGTTCTCTGTATTTTTGTGAGTCTGAGAGTCCTAGACTTTCCTAGACTTTGTCTGGGCTCATATTTTATGGGTGTTTAGGGTGGCGGTGTGGGAGCTGCGGGACCTTGCTGCTTCTACGCCGCCATCTTGGCTCTGCCCCACAAAGTGATCTAAATGTGTCCTCCTATTAGGGTAATTGTGGTAGATTAAAACTTAATACAATTTGTAATTGTTATTTGGCATCAAGAAGTTTATTGGTTATGTGACCTTAGATACATTATTTCTCCTCTGTTTATCTCAGTTCACTAATCTGTAAAGTGGATAAAAATAGTACTTATCCCTAGGGTTGTTGAGAAAACCAAATGATATGGTGATTGTGAAGTGCTTAAGAATGTGCCTAACATAAATTTGGTAATTTGTTGTATTAGAAATAGTTAGAAAAAAAGTTATTTTTTAATCTGAATTCTCTTGAGTTATAGATTCAGCTGTTAAAAGGATGATGTAAAATGTTTGAAAACTATTTTTTAGAAATATAATAGATAATGCTAATAATTTTCTGTAAATTTGATATCTTAAGATGTTGTCATCTGAGTACTTGGGAGTCTACTTGCCAAGACAGAATCAGGAACAATACGAACACAGTAACAAAATACTTTTCACACAAATAAAGTTAGATCTAAGTAAATGAAAAAATATTAATTACTCATGGGTAAGCTGAGCCAACATAATAAAAATGACAATTCTACCAAAAATTAATTTATTTGTTCAGTGTCATACCAACCAAACTAACAAAAATTATTTTACAGAGCCAGAAAACATAATAATAAAATTTATCTGGAATAATAAAAAGAGAATATTAAGGTAATCAATTAAAAAAAAAAGTAAAGTCAACCCAGCAGTACCAGATCTCAAACTGTTACAAAGCAACAATCATTAAAACAAGATTGTACTATATAAGTAAGAGTGGTGGATCAGTGAAATAGAGAAGATGCACAATACACAATAGAAAATGACCATATGTAATGCCAAGCAAAGGCAGCTTCCAAGGTTCGGATTACCAGCATAGCAAACCCCATTTATTCAGCAAAACATTCAAAGAACAGAGAAAGTCAAAATACAGTGCAACTCATTCATTTAGCAAGTAAGTTCTCAATTCAGTTGCAAAGTAGCAAGGTCCAAGGTATCCCACCCCTGGAACAGTAGCCAAAGTAGCCCACTCCAGGGCAGTACATTCATTTAGTCTCTTCTCAAAGTGGAGAATAATTTCTAGTCACAAACAAAGTACATTCATTTAGTCAACCACAGAGCACAAAAAGGCCAAAGGTTTCCTAACCCTGGACACTAATGAATTACAATACCATCCATTAACACCAAGCACTTTCTCAAAAGGGGCAGGAGAGCACAAAAGGCCATCCATCCTTAAGTTACAACAAGGTTAAGGTATCATCTCAGCATTGAAAACCCAAGGAAAGGCCCTTCTTTCATCTTTACTCGAGGCAAACCCTCAGCAGTGTCAGTTCCTGGGGAGACAAGACTCAACAAAGCCATAGACAGTGTCCTCATCAAGTTACTCTGCCTGTAGAACAGTCCCAGAACCCCTGAAAACATCAGTAAGGCCCTCTTCCAGGATTTCTGTAAAAATACCACAAGGAAATTCTCCTTCGGAGCTTCTGAATCAACAGCAAGGTTCCAGGACCTCTACAACAGCACTACTGACCTTCACCAGCAGGTGAATCTGGAAAAACAACATCCAAACTGACAGACAAAATACTGGCATCACAGCCATGCCTCCTCAGTTCTTGGAAGCTCCGGGTGGCAGTTTTCAAAAGTCCTAGGCAGCTCCAACTGGCTCTCAGCAGCCTTTCTCTCAGCAACTCAGGCTCCACAATACTGGATACTGGATACTGCTCTTCAAAAGTCCTTCTCGCCTTCTCTTGGCTTGGGCCTCTCTTAATTCACAGCTCCTCCCAGTTCAGCTCTCTCTCTTCACTCAACAAGTCCATCGCAAAAGTGGGATTCACAAGCTCTGGGTTTTAACACAACCCAAAAACCAAGCCAAGACAGGGGCATCTCCAAATTCCCTTTCCATTAGTGTTTGATAAACTCCAAGATCCAAGGTTTGGAGGTAATAACTCACCATTTGACAAAAACTGCTGGGAAAACTGGAAAGCTATTTGGCAGAAATTAAGTATAGACCAACATTTCATCCTGTATACCAAAATAAGGTCAAAATGGGTACATGGGGGGAGCTAGGTGGCACAGTGAATAGAGCACCAGCCTTGGAGTCAGGAGGACCTGATTTCAAACCCAGCCTCAGACACTTAACCCCAATTGCCCCACCTTCCCCCCTCCAGAAAAGCAAAAAACAAAATGGATACATGATTTATACATAAAGGATGATATCATAAGCAAATTAGGGGAGCATAGAATGTCTTACCTATGATATCCTTATCCATAGATAAGGGAAGAATTTATGACCAAACAAGAGATAGAAAGCATTATAGGAAGTAAAAGAGTTCATTTTGATTGCATTAAATTAAAAAGGGTTGCACAAACAAAACCAATGCAGCCAAGATCAGAAGGAAGGCAGAAAACTGGGGAAAACTGTTTTATAGCAAGTTTCTCTGATAAAGGCCTCATTTCTCAAATATATAGAAAACTGAGTCAAATCTATAAATAGACTATGAGTCATTCACCAGTTAATAAATATTAAAAGGATATGAACAGGCAGTTTTCAGGAAAAAAAAAGCTATCTGTAGTCATATAAAAAATGCTCTATGCCACTATTGATTAGAGAAATTCAAATTAAAACAACTCTGAGATACTATCTCATACCTATCAGATTGAATAATATGACAGAAAAGGAAAATAACAAACGTTGGAAAGGATGTAGGAAAATTGGAACCCTGATGGTTGGTGGAGTTTGAATTGATCAAACCATTCTGGAGAACAATTTGGAACTATGCCTAAAGGGCTATAAACTGTGCATACCCTTTGATCCCACAATACCATTACTACGTCTATACCCCAAAGAGATTTTTAAAAAAACAAAAAGGAAAAGGACCTATATATACAAAAATATTTATAGCAGCTCTTTTTGTGATGGCAAAGAATTGGAAATTGCAGGGATGCCCATTAATTGGGAAATGGCTGAACAAGTTGTGTTATGTGATTATAATGGGATACTATAGTAATATAAGAAATAATGAACAGGATGTTCTCAGAAAAACCTGGAAAGGCTTCCATGGGCTTATGCAAAGTGAAATGTACTGTGTATAAAGTTTCAGCAATACTGTGCGATGAACAACTGTGAATGACTTAGCTGCTCTCAACAATACAGTGATCCAAGACAACTCTGAAAGACTTATGATAAAAAATGCTATCCATCCCCAGAGAAAGAACTGATGGTGTCTGAATACAGATTGAAGCATACTTTTTTTACTTCATTTTTCTCGATTTTTTTTCTTGTATATGTTTTCTTTCACAACATGACTATTATGGATATATTTTACACGACTACACATGTATAACCTATATCAAATTGTTTGACTTCTCAAAAGGCGGGGGGGGGGGTTAGGAAAGGAGAAAGGGATAGAATTTGGAACTAAAGTTTTAAAAAGGAATTTATTGGAAAGGAAAGGAAAAATTGTTTTTGCATATAACTGGAGAAAAATAAAATACTCAACCCTTAAAAAAAAACCTGGGAAGATTTACATAAACTGATGCAAAGTGAAGTGAACAGAACCAGGAGAACATTGTATAGTAACAGCAATATTGTGTGATGATCAACTGTGAATGACTTAGCTATTCTCATCAATACAATGATCCAAGACAATTCCAAAGCACTTATGATGAAAAATGCTATCCACCTCCATAGGAAGAACTGATGGAGTCTGAATGCAGAAAAGCATACTTTTTGACTTTATTTTTTCTGGGTTTTTTTTTGGGGGGGGGGATGTGTTTTGTCTGTGTTTTTCTTTGCATCATGACTAATGTGAAAGTATGTTTTCATGACTGTACATGTATAATCTATATCAAATTGCCTTCTCAAGGAGGGGTAATAGAAAGGAGGGAGAAAGAGAATTTGGAAATCAAAGTTTTTTAAAAATTGGTTTTTTCTTATAATTTGAAAATAAAATATAAAAGTTTTTTTAAGTTGTTCTCATCTGTGAAATGCAGAGTCCTAGGGTCTTACAAGCTTTGCTAACAATTTAAAGTGATTAAATTTGAGAAATAATGCTGGTGTCTTACAACATCTTGCCAGCTTGGGAAAAATACAAGTACTAGCCCAACACCTAAACTAGATCATGCTCATTTAATTTTAGTTGGGAACAATAACAATATATTTAAAGGTTCCATACACCCATAAAATCATAGGTCTATCTAGAAATTACAAAGAGGAGAGATCCACTTCATATCTGCCCGTTATACCACACCGCCCTAAGAATCATGAAATCTTAACTTCTTAGCACACCAGGTAACTATTTTAAGATTAAAAACTACAGGGTAAACCTTGCTAATTTATGGAAGAAGAAGCTCTTCAGACTGAATTAAGATAATGAGATACAGGTTCCTAAACTTTCCATCCACCTGCTAGTAAATATACTCCTGCATATTACCATCAGGCATCTTTCAAATATCACAGAATAATATGGGAATTCTTAGACAGTGGTCAAAAAAAAGCTTTACAGGACAAACAACTATTAGGCTGAAAGACACATTTTTCTGCTTTGTTTTTAAAGAAAAATATTTCATGCAGTTATTTATCTTAGAGGAGAGTAACTGAACAGATTTTAGTCTTCTGTTGTCTGTTACAAATGAGGTTAAATAAGCATCTTTTAGTCAAGTCTACCACTTCTCAGGGTTGCTTGTGGGAAACAGTTGCTTATATAGTGCTTATTATAGGCCTTACCCATACTGTATATCAAGCATTATATGAATGTTGGCTGTTGTGATTACTTCATTCTCAGTGCTCTAGTCTAGATAATTACATGCTAGGGTTTATGTGTGGCTACTATATAATACTTTAAGTGTTTTCATATATCATGCAAATTGGGAGTCACTGTATTAAATCTCTTTACATTTCCTGGGCACCTCAGCATAGTCATAACTCCTATTAAAAATTCCCAAGGAGTGCAGTTTGAAGAAATGGGGTCATGCCCTGTCAGAGTGAGACCAGACTCCTTAGAACCTTTTTCCTGGGTCAAAAATCATAATACCTCCCCTCCCCCCCCATCATAATACTCTACCAACCCTCCACCTAAAATAACAGAGTAGGAAACTTTAACCATGGCTCATAATATTTGGCCCAGCATATTTCAAGCTGACCAAACAATAACAACTGTAAATTTAAATCCTTATAACCTTAGATATATTCCCCAGTGTTTTAATGTGATATTCATTTGTCTTGTGTGACTTTATTTACATACAGCAGTTCTCAACCTTCCTAATGTAGCAACCCTTTAATACTCATATGTGGGCGTATCTGCATGTGGGTGGACCCGCCTGGAGATGGATAGAGGAGCCGTGTCTCAGCTCCTAAGACCATCGGAAATATGTGTTTTCTGATGGTCTTAGGCGACCCCTGTGAAAGGGTCATTCGACCCTGGTGACCCACGAGTTGAGAACCACTGATTTACAATGAGATACATATTCCTATTAGGATAACTAATAAATTGATCATGCTTGGAACCTTGTCTCTCAGTTTACCTTAATTTTCAAGCATAAATACAATGTTGGTGGAGTTATGAATTGGTTAATCTATTCTGGAGAGCAACTTGGAATTATAAAAAAGAAAGTGATTACAATATCTATATACCTTTTGATCTAAAGATTCCATTAGTATGCTTTTCTGCCCTGCCTCTCCCCAGGAGGTCAGAGGTGGAAACATCATATATACACCAAAATTTTTGTAATACCATTTCTCACATCCATAAAGAAATAGAAACAAAACAGACATCCATAGACTGGGGAATAGTTAAATGAAATGTTAAATGTCATATATAATAAATATAAAATAAATATATAAATATTAATGTAAACATTAATCATTAATAAATGTTTGTTTTCTCCCCTCAAAATAACTACCAACCACTTTTTTCAGAATATCCCTCCAATCCCTGATCCTTGCCAGCTGCTTCTGTTCTATATTCAAATTCCTCTCACACCTCTTTGATTTGAATGAGTACCAGTAAATTCAGTGTTGGGAAATCCTGACTTACTCTCTCCACCAACCCTTGTGCTTCCTTTCTATTTAGGACTTATTTTTCCTCTTCTGTCTCTCAGTGTCTCTTTTCTGATTTTTACCCAACCATAAAAATAGCATCTGAAAAGGGGATTAGTACCTGCTTTCATTATCCTCCCATTCCTAATTGTCCTTATTCTTCCCATAAGCTTCCAGACTGAGACATGACTTTGGAACAGTTATCTAAAACTTGAGAGTTCCAAAGAACTCTTTTATTCTTTAATGAGAATATAGAGGCTATCCCATAGGAACTTCCCTCATGTCTCTTCTTCATTTCCCACCATCTGTACTCTTTTAGACTTCATCATATCCCCAGGAACCTCATCATCCAGCACAATCATATCAGCACTGGAACTCACACCTCATCAGTACCCTCCAGAAGTCTACCCTCTCTGGATTCTACCATCTCTCTGACTGGAGGGGGTAAAGTGTAGAGGGCTCTTCCCAGATCCTTCATTTAAGAAGGACATCCATCTCTTTGTTTCCCAACTGGCTGCATTGGACTTTATCCTGTCTTGGCCCTTCCCCATCCCCACTTTTCAGGCTTTCAATTAGATTGTTAGTCCCTTGAAGGCAGGAATTATTTACTGCCTTTTTTTTCCCCACATCCCTAGTGCCTGGTACATGGTTGGTGATTGATAAATGTTTATTGATTGACTGATAATTCTCAACTTTATAACCTCTTCTGTTTCTCTTGTCTCAGAACAACAGATACCTGAGTTTATAAAACTAATTACTTCCTTCTGTCTTCACTATTTCTGTCAGGGGTACCACCATTCACTCAGTATTCTAATATTTAAAACCTTGTTATCTTTGACTCTTCCTCCTTCTTTACTTTTCATATCCAATTAGTTACCATTTATAATATGAATTAATTCATCCTTTGAAATGTATCTTACAGCTATTTACTCTTTTCCTAATGCTACTTCCCTAGTAACAAGTCAAGACATGAATCCATGATCCTTGATCCTCTTTGAAAACAAAGGATGAACAACCTCATACAGGCCTTCATTACCTCTATTTAGGCCCTTGGTCCTATCTCTTGCCTTTTCTATGATTTTGTTTCAGCAGTTGTCCCCTCTAATACGTCTTCAGTCTCTTTTCCTTTCCAATCACTCCTTTAAATCTATCTAAAAATATTCTCAGTTGTCCCCAAACCCTCCACCAAAACAAAACCAAAAAACTCTTTCCCCTGACCCCTCATCCCATCCTACAACCATTACAACCCTCTTCACCCCATCACAGGAAACATTTCTTGAAAAGATAGTCTACAACTGATGTCTGTATTTCCTTATCACTGACTCCTCAGGTTATTTCAATCTAGCCTTAGTTCCCACTTCACTAAAGGAAGGACAGTCAAAGTTTGGCAGTGACCTCCAAAACACTAATTCTAATGGCCCTATTCAGTTTTCTTCTTTGACCTCTCTACAATTAATATGGTTGACCATTCTTTTCTTCTAGATACTTGCCTCCCATGGCTTCAACTGCACTGCTTCTTTAAATATTCCATCCCTGAATTCTCTTTCTTATGCCTGAAAATAGATGTCCCCTCTAAGCTGTTTTTGGCCCCCTCCCTTTTTCTCTTTATACATTCTTTGATTGAGGTTGTTTTTGTTTTTTTTTTCTCTTATAGCTTCAACTATTACCTCTATACATATATAATTTTATTCATCAGTTCTTGTATTGTTTCTTTTTTTTTCCTCTGCAAAAAAGAATGACCTCTCCCCTGGAAATAACAGCACAAACATGAATAAAAGGGAGTTGATACCCAGAACAAATAAGGAGATGGTAAGAGAGCACATTTCTGCACTTGAGGAATTCATACTCCGTAACCCACATGAACCACATCCTTAGATACTGAGAGAACTGGCAGATATGAATGCTGAGCCACTGTCAGTGATATGTGAAAGATCATGGGAAATGGGTAAAGGTACAACAATATTGGAGAAGGGAAAAAGTCATAATTTTCAAGAAAGGGACAAGAACTGAGGCTTAGGAACTATAAACCTGTGAGCTGAATTTATTTATTAGGGAAATTCTAGAACAGCTTGTTAAAGAGATGGTTGGAAAACAGCTAGAAAGAGGAGTGATTACAAAGAACCAGCACCACTTCATCATGAACAGGTCGTGCCAGAGTAACTTCATTCCTTTTTTGACTGTATTACTAGTTTAGTAGGTAAGAGAAATGCTGTAGATATATTGTTTCTATACTTTAGCAAAGCTTTTGATAACATGACTCTTACTATTCAGAAAAGGAAATAGGGAGATATGGATTAGATAATAATGCATTCAAATGGATTCAGAGCTAATTGGATGACTAGTCTTGAAGAGTAGTTGTTGATGGTTCCATATGAGAGTGACAGGAGGTTTCCAGTTGAATATTCCAGGGATCTGTGTTTGGCCTTTTGTTATTTAACATTTTTATCATAAATGTGGAAGAAGGCATAAATGGTATGTTCATCAAATTTGCCAATGACATAAAGATGGGAGGGATAGCTAACACACTGGATGATAGGACAGACTGAATCTAATTAAATAAAATTCATGTAATCTTGCCCTTGAGTATAAAAAAAGTCAGCCTCATTAGGTATAAGATGTTAGAGGCAAGGTTGGATAGCAACTGTTATGAAAGCTCAATATGAGGCGACAGTGTGATAGCAGGCAAAAAGACTGATTGGGCTGCATTAAGAGGGACCCAACTCCTAGGCAGAGGAGACGATTGTTTCAGTGTACCCTTGCCTTCCTCAGGCTTCAGCGCAAAATGGTTTAAGAAATAAATTGGTAAAGTAGGAAGTGTCCAAAGGAGAGCAATGAGAATGGTGAAGGGCTTTGAGTTCATGTCATATGAACACTGGTGGAAGGAACTGGGAGTGTTTAACCTAGAGAAGAGAGACTAAATGAAGAGCCTATCTGAATAAAAGAGCCTATCTTCAAGTATTTGAGAGTCTATACAGGGGCAGCTAGGTTGCACAGTGAATAGAGCACCAGCCCTGGAGTCAGGAGGACCTGAGTTCAAATCTAGCCTCAGACACTTGATACACTTACTAGCTGTGTGACCTTGGGCAAGTCACAACCCCAATTGTCCTACCCTCCCCACTTGAAAAAAAAAGAGAGAGTCTATACAAACTAATGTTGAGTGAGAAGAGCAGAACCAGGAGATATCTGTACACAATTACAGACACAACACACGGTGTGATGACCAACTTTGATAGACTGGGCTCTTCTCAGAATGCAAGGTGATAAGACAACTCCAAAAGACTTATGATGGAAAGAGATGTCTACATTCAGAGAAAGAACTACAGAGTTTGAATGCAGATTGAAGCAAACTACTTGCTCTCTTTTTCTTGTTTGTTTTGTTTCCTCTTTGCCGTTGTTCATTCCATCAGTTATAATTCTTCTTTACAACCTGACTGATGTCTAAGATGAAAGTATTTGCAGATCCTATACTTGATTGCATGCTGCCACTGTGGTGGGTGGTGGGGGGAGAGGTAAGAGGAGAAAATTTTAAACTCAAGGGATTGTGGAACTGAATCTTGTAAACTAAATGTAAACAAACAAATTAATAAAGAAAAAAAGTTAAAAAAATATTTGAGAGTCTGACATATAGTTGAAGCAATTCTGTTTGATGTCTGAGGGCTAAACCAGAAGCACTGGGTAAAGAGTGCAAAAAGGCACATTTAGACATGATGTCAGGAAAAACTTCCTATCAATAAAAGGTGTTCAGAGGTAGAATGGGCTACTCCCAGAAGTGTTGAGTTCTCCCAAAAGTCTTCAAGCAGAGGCTGGACATCCACATGTCAGGTGTCAATCTACTGGTGATTCCTTTCATATATGGGAATGATTAAATAGCTTCTGAGTTTCCTTCCAAATCTCAAATTTTATGATTCTGTAAATTCACAAATCTCTATCTCCAGCCCTGACCTCTCTTCTGAGCTCTACATCTATACTTCCAACTCCTTATAGAACATGTCTACATAGATGACCCCTCTAGTACCTTGAACTCAATCAGGCTTTTTATATTTCCCCTTAAACCTACCCTTCCTTCGGTCTTCAGTATTTTTGTCAGGGGTACCACCATTCACCCAATATTCTAATATTTAAAACCTTTTTAACTTTGACTCTTCTCCCTTCTTTACTTTTCATATCCAATTAGTTACCATTTATAATATGAATTAATTCATCCTTTGAAATGGATCTTGCAGTTATTTACTTTTTTTTCTAATGCTACTTCCCTAGTAGCAAGTCAAGACATCGATCCATGATATCATTGGTCCTCTTTGAAAACAAAGGAAAAACAACCCTAGTACAGGCCCTCATTGTTATTTGTCTGGACTGTCACAATAGTCTTCTAACAGGTTTTTTCCTCTTTGACTCCATCCTTCACTGTGGCTAGATGCTTTACTTATATATAGATCTGGTCACAAAACTCTTCAGTTCAAAATCTTTCTTACCTTTTAAATTAGGTTCAGAAAAATCATAGATTTTGAACTGAAAGAGATCTTGGAAGATATATAGCCTGAGCCTCTTTCATTATAGCTGAGAAAACTTTGAATTCCTTAGCTTGGCACTGAAATCCCTCAAACTTCAGATAGCTTCTTAATACATCTCCCCCAAACCCCACCCTGTATCCTCGGATCATAATTATTTTTGGCAACATGCTTCTTTGCTTTTTTGTTTTTTGGGTTTTTTTTGGAGGGCAGTTGGGGTTAAGTGACTTGCCCAAGGTCACACGGCTAGTTTTTTGTGTTAAGTGTCTGAGGCTGGATTTGAACTCAGGTACTTCTGACTCCAGGGCCGGTGCTCTATTCACTGCGCCACCTAGCCACCTCACCATGCTTCTTTGCATAGGCGGCATAGTCCCATATTAAACTGTCAGCTTCATGTGGGCAAAGACTGTCTTATTTTTAATATCTCTACCTGTGCCTAGGCTAAGCACAATGTTTTGCACACTTTCGGTGCTTAATAAATGTCTGATTGAGTCAAATTAGAACTAGGGGCACATTTAACTCTCCCAGTATTGATCTTTGCTCTTCAGATTGAGTTTCACTGAATTATTCTGAAAAAGCATATAAAACTTCTTGGAAAAATAACTGTGATAGGCAACATTGGGCTGTGTGGCCTGGCATGAGCTTTCACTGAGCAGGAGGGAAAAAAAGAAAGGGTTCTAGTACAAATTCTGCCACTATCTTGCTGCTCACTTCAATTCTCTGGGCCTCAGTTTCCTTATCTGTAAGAAAAGAATGTTCTATAGGATTGCTACAGTAAGATGAGATAATATATGGGAATGTGCCTTGCATAATTAGTTAATAGCTGTGTAAAATATAAGGTTATATATGAGATAGAAATATAAAGTAATTACACCAGGAGACAGAAGCTACAGTAGTAAATTCAGTCTTATGTCACATGAAAAAATTTGGAACATGACATTTTTAAAATGCCGTTTCAAAATTCTGGCAAAGATGTCTGGTTAATATAGCCTGGGAAGTATACTATGTAACAGAAAAGAGATTAGGTACATGATACCTAAACACAACCCAAATTTAAATCTAGATGCCAAGTTTCTAAAAAGTTCCATCCTGTTTTTGTCATCAAAAGGAGAAAGTGTTGGTGAAAGTACATATACAATCACTTCTTCTATACTATCTCCCCCTCCCCCAAGGAAAAAAGCTTTGAAAGAGTTGATAATGAAATTCAAATAACCCAAGATCACATTATGGAATTAACAATGAAGTATCTAGTGAGTAAAACAGATCTCTAAGCAATTTACAAGTCTTCTCAGGTGCCTCAACTAAATCTGTGGGCCTCATTCCTCCCTCTTTGCCTTTCATCATCTCTCCCCTGATTTATTCCTCTCAAATTATAAAAATTTGCCAGAATGCCCAAGACTAATGGACAACCAGCTCTGTTTGATGCCAAGCAATCTGTTGCCACCTTTGTTTCCCTCCACTCTCAGGAAGTGCCAGAGGCTTTTCCAGAGAAGCTGGCACCAGAGGGAAGTAAAGAGGGCCAAGACCAGGACAGAAGGGGGTGAGGAACAGAGGAAAGTGGGCAGGTGGGCAGACAGGCCTTTTAAGATCTACCCAGATGTCCAGAGGGAGGAAGCCAAAGCATTGTCTTGGCTCTTTCCCCACTCCTGCAGAGATACAGCCCACCCCACAGGGGCCTTGTTTTCCTGTTTCCACCTTCTAATTTTTTCCTGTGGACAGGACAGGGGCTACTTGTTTCATCTCCTTGACTTTCTAACATTGTTCAGTCTGACACTGAGTCCTTTCCAGTTGAGTCATTCCAAACAATGACTCCCAGACGTGGTTTTTGATATCCCAATGTGTCTCCCATCTCAAGGAGAACTAGTCTTTGAAGATCTTTGTTCACTCTTGCCTTGAAATTCCTTTACTAAGCCAGACAAGCTTTTCACTTGATATAGAGTTGAAGTATAAAATGCACTAGTGCATTTTTGGCACTAGTGCCAAATAAGATGCCATTGGTACAATTTAATACAGCAACTTGTTTCCTGTTTTAAAATAAAACAATTCACGAGAATAAAACTGTTCCATCTCCTGGATAGAACTGGGGGTGGGAGGTGGGGAAGAGAGATGAAATAGCCTGTGGAGACAGGATGATGTAGTGGGCAAAGCCCAGACCAAGAAAACTGAGTGTTAGTCGTGCCTCTGTCACTTGCAATGTAACTGTGAGCAATGACAACTTTTCTAGGCTTAGCTTTATTTATCTGTAAAATGAGGGGGTTGTACTGATGATCTCAGGCACCCTGAAGGTCTTACATTCTGCAGTTTATGAACCTTAACTGAAATGTGACATGATCACTGACACTAAATCTTGACCTCCTTCAAAGAAGTGGAAGAGAAGTGGAGCCAAGATGGCAGAGAAAAAACAGCAACTCACCTGACATCTCCCTGAAACCCTCTGAACACCTTTAAATAATGGCATAAAATAATTCCTGTAGTGGTAGAATCCACAAAAGAACGAGGTGAAATAATTTTCCAGTCAAAGAAAACTAAAAAGATCAGCAGGAAAGGTCTTTGCTCCAGGGTGAAAGTGGAACACAGTCCGGTGGAGGTTATGCCGTCAGAAAGCAGGCCCCAGCAAACCAGGAGTAGACCTTTGGAATGAATTGGCAGTGGCAGCAGCTGCTTCCTGAGCTCTCAGCCCACATACAGTAAGAGGGTTGAACAGATGATCAGAAGGAGATTCCAGGGGTCTCTTTGCTAGCACAGAGGCAGGACTCTGTTGCTTTGCCCATATTCAAATCTGCCTCAAAGTCCGGGGTGGCAGTTCCAGGGCAAGGAAGAGCACTAGAACACCAGAGCTTGGGGACCATAGTGAAACAGGGACCCTCATCACAATTCCAGAGCAGAAAAGAGCTTGTGGTTATTTGCAAACTGAAGTACAGATCAGGTGAGCAGTCAACACCTCTCTTTAAATCCTACCACCTTGGAAGAATGGAAAACTTACAGGTTCCCTAGAAACATCTCTGAAAATAACTACACAAAACCTTTGAAGCTCAGGACAGTGCACCCTCCACCCTGGAAACAAAGCCCCACTTTAACAAAGAGTGAAAAGTCAAGAAATAGACTGGAAAAATGAACAAACAGCAGAAAAAAAAAGTGACCATAGAAAGTTACTATGGTGACAAGGAAGATCAAAACACATACTCAGAAGATAACAAAGTCAAAGCTCCTACATCCAAAGCCTCCAAGAAAAATATGAATTAGTCTCAGGCCATGGAAGGGCTCAAAAAATGATTTTGAAAATCATGTAAGAGAGGTAGAAGAAAAATTGGGAAGAGAAAGGAGAGTGATATAAGAAAATCATGTAAAAAAGAGTCAACAAGGAGGCAGGGCCAAGATGGTGAAGTAAAAGCAGGAAATTACTTGAGCTCATCCCCCAGTTACCTCTACCACCTGTAAAAAAAATGACTAAACAAATTTTAGAGTTACAGAACCCACAAAATGACAGAATGAAACAAATCTTCTGCTAAAGGCAGCCTGGCAGATTAAAAGGAAAGGTCTATTGCACCAGGCTAGGAGCACAGTGCAGTCCTGCATGAGCTGTGCTGACACAGATCAGCGGCACAGACCAACCAGAGCAGATCTCAGGAGACTGAGTCACTGGCCACTGTAGTGGTCTCCAGACATCTCAACCCATAAATGCCAAAGAGAAAGTAAAAGGTCAGTGGAGCAACTCTGTTGGACTTGGGTGAGAGAAGATTGTGGTCTGGCCCCTACCCCCAGGGAGGCAGAAGTGGCAGTGGCTGCCATGGCAGCTGCTTCTGGAGTTCCAGGCCCACAGATGATGGAGGGAACCAAGTGGCTGATCAGAGGGCAATTGCAGGAATCTCTTTGCTGTCAGTGAGGCAGGATTCTCTTGCCTTGCTATACTTGGATCTGGGTCACAGTCTTGGGTGGCAGGCCTGGGGTCAGGAGAGCTGGTGTGGCAGAGCTTGTGGTGGCTGTGAAGAAGGCATCCTCCTCACAGTTCTGAGGCAGGTGCCTAGAAAAAGCTCTGACAACAGCTGTGCAAAACCTCAGAAATTTGGGACACGGCACTCTCCACTCTGGAAGATTTCTATCGTGACAAAGAGCTCAAAGGTTAGGTAATTAGCTGGGAAAGTGAGCAAACAGAGGAAGAGAAATCAGACTATAAAATAATTCTTTGGTGACAAAGAAGATCAAAACATACAACGAGAAGAAGACAATAAAGTCAAAATGCCTGCATCAAAAACCTCCAACAAAAATTTGAACTGGTTACAGGCCATGGAGGATCTCAAGAAGGATTTTGAAAATCAGGTAAGAGAAATAGAGGAAAATTGAGAAGAGAAATGAGAGTGTTGCAAGAAAAGAATGAAAAATGAGTCAACAGCTTGCAAAAGGAGACTCCCCCAAAATACTGAAGAAAATAACACCTTAACAAATAGTCTAACTCAAATGGCAAAAGAGGTCCAAAAAGTCAGTGAGGAGAAGAATGCCATAAAAAACAGATTAGCCACGCAGTTTGAGTATTGTAGAAACACAATCAGGATAACACAAGATCTAGCAGCTTCTACAATAAGGGATTGAAGGGCTTGGAATATGATATTCCAGAAGTCAAAGGAGCTAGGATTAAAACCAAGAATCACCTACCTAGCAAAATTGATGAAAATATAGACATTTCGATGAAATAGAAGACTTTCAAGCATTCTTGATGAAAAGACTAGAACTGAACAGAAAATGTGACTTTCAAACACAAGAAACAAAGCATGGAAAGGTAAACAGAAAAGAGAAATCTTAAGAACTCATTAAAGTTAAACTGTTTACATTCCTATGTGGAAAGATGATATTCATAACTCATAGTTGAAGAGAATATGTGTGTGTCTGTGTGTCTGTGTGTGTATATGTATGTATATGGCTTAAGGAGGAAATAACATACACACTCAATTGGATATCTTACCCTACAAGAAAGAAGAGGGGATGGGGATAAGATGATAGAAAGGAGAGCAGATTGGAGTAGAGAGTGGTCAGGAGCAAACACTTTTGAAAAGGGACAGGGTCAAAGGAGAAAATAGAATAAGTGGGGGGGGTGGGATAGGATAGAGGGAAATATAGTTAGTCTTTCACAATATGACTACTATGGAAATGTTTTGCTTGGCTTCACATGTATAACCTATAGTGAATTGCTTGTCTTCCCAGTGGGGGTGGATGAGAAGGGAAGAAGGGAGAGAATCTGGAACTCAAAGTTGGACAAGTCACTTAACCCCAATTGCACTGCCTTCCCCACCTCCAAGAAGCAAAAAAAAGTGTTTTTATATGCAACCAGGCAATGGAGTATAGAAATCCATCTTGCCCTGCAAGAAAATAAGGGGGAAACGAGGATGGGGGGGAATAGAAGGGGAGAGAAAATTTGTAACTCAAAATCTTGTGGAAATGAATGTTGCAAACTAAAGATAAATCAAGAAATTCTGGGGAGAAAAGAAAAAGGAGTCCACAGTTTGGTAAAGGAGCTTCAAAAAAATACTTAAGTAAATGACACTTTAACAAACAGACTAGGCCAAATGGAAAAAGAGGCACAAAAATTCACAATGGAAAAGTAAGTATAGAAGCTCACTAAAGAAAATAATTTCTTAAAATTAAAATTGAGCAAATGGAAGATAATGACTTTATGAGAAATCAAGAAACAATAAAATAAAGCCAAAAGAATGAAAAAATAGAAGACAATATGAAATATCTCATTTGAAAAATAACTGACCTAAAAATAGATCCAGGAGAGATAATTTGAACATTATTGTATTTCAGTATACCTGAAAGCCATGATCAAGAAAAAATGAAAGAGCCTAGATATCAACTTTTAAGAAATTATCAAGGGGGAGCCAAGATGGCGGCGTAGAAGCAGCAAGGTCCCGCAGCTCCAACACAGCCACCTTAAACAACAATAAAATATGACTCTGGACAAATTCTAGGTCTCTCAAACTCACAAAAATGCAGAAAACATCTCTCGCTGAAGACAGCTTGGCAGCAGGGGCTCATCGCAGCAGGCCGGGAGCCAAGGACAGCCCAGCCTGAAACCAAAACGTGGCCAGGCCCCAGGATGGCCAGGAGGAGCTGAGCTGAGGTGCAGCCAGTCTACAAGAGAGAAGATGTACAATGCCTCCAGCAACTCCACATCTAGCAAGGTGTGAAAAATAAGGATTAGAGAAAGGCAGCTTGGTAGGAGGGGCTCACCCCACAGGCCTGCACGCCGTGAGGCGAGACCAGCCCGGCCTGAAATCAACATATGGCCAGGCTCCAGGGCGGTCGGGAGGAGCCGAGCCTCCCAAGCCACAGCATGAGTCTACTTCAGAGAAGATCTACTCCACCTCGAGCAATCTTCACATCTACTAAGCCAGGATTAGAGGTCAGTGAAAATGAGTGAAGCCTTCAAGCTAAATTGGGGGGAGGAAAAAG
>CM053598.1:84149030-84170929 GCA_028646575.1 Pseudocheirus occidentalis
TTTTTTTAATGGAATTCCAGTGTCATATTCTCAGAAGGACATGCTTATGGGCTATATCTGGCATGCTTTGAAAGCAATTTTTAGGCCACTGAGTTGGAAAAAAATATCAAAACAGCCACTATCTACTATTTGGATTGTTATTGATTACTGTCAGCTTTATGAACATATTTGTTATTAAATGGGAGATAAAGCGTGGTGTGGTGGTTAGGAAGCCAACTGGCTTCAGCTTCCTGACCTGTAAAATGGGGGTAATAACAGCACCCCCCTCACCAAGCTTTTGTGAGAACCAAATGAAATAATGTTTGTAAAGTGCTTAGCACAGAGTAGGTGCTATATAAATACTTATTCCGTTTCCCTTCTTCTAACACATACTGGCTGTGTGACACCAAGCAGTTAGCTTAATGTCTCAGGCAACTAAGACTATGAGTCAAAGAGATGGCATTGAGATAAAGAATTCTCTATGCTAATAAAATGAAAGGTTCAGTTCTTGTCTCTATCCCTAAATACATTTACTTAATGTGCAAATGCTTATCCCTGAGTGAGTACTCAGAGAATTCTTCTCTGGTAAGAGATTTCCAGAACCCTTCTAGTCTGCTTGACTGCTCACAGGGGGAGTGGGAACTCACCAACCCTAAGCCTTCTCACTTTCTGGTGAGATGCAGGACCATCAGTCTTAACTATCTTGCTTCATTTCTATACTCTGCACTGACATAGCTTAAGGACCCCTTGCCTTGCCATATATCTGCCTTGCAGCTTACTTTTCTTTGTTTCCCCCAACTGGAATGTGAGCCTGAAAACTAGGACTATCTTACCTTTTCTCTTTTTATTCCCAGCATTTAGAATGGTGTTTGGTGTAGAGTAAGCACTTAATAAATGCTTATAAATCCATTCATTCATTCATACTGTGAGTCCTGGGTATCATATTTTTTTGAAAAATGATGAAAATTTAGATGTGTCAAGTGAAGGATTGTGAGAGGACTCAAAACCACATCATATAATCATCAGCTGAAGGAACTGGTGGTTTTCAACCCAGAGAAAGAAAGACTTCTGGGCAATAGTGGGTGAAGATAAACTGTCTTCAAGTATTTGAAAAACTGTCACATAGAATAAGATTTAGATTTGTTCTGCTTGGGCTCAGCAGAGAGAATATGTAGAAGTTGCATGTAGAGAGGTGTATCAACAATGCAGTATTCACAATGCCTATGGTAACTATAAATATGCTAATATGGTTATTAATCACAAAATGTAACAGGCTCTCTACATGGGAAATATAGCTAGAACATTTATTCAAACACCAGAAAACGGAGTCCCCAAACCAGAAAGTCAAAGCCATCACATGTTATGAAGTTGGCACATGTAGTTAATGTAGTAAACACCCACATTCACAAGCCTTCAAAACAGGACAGGCTACCTCAAGCAAAGATCTCCTCACTCACAGCAACTGTTCAGCATCCACACAGCTTGCTCCCAGCAGCTCCAGCCCCTGGCAGTTCTTAACAGGAGTCCTTAGCAGAAATTCTGGATGGCTCAAAAAAAGGAGTTCGAGCCGTAGCCGCTGCATCCAGTCACTACCACATGGACTCTAGCTTGGCTTCTGCTTTCTCTTGCTCTACCCCTTCCTGCTCCATCAGCAAGTTCAAAGGGCATGGAAGATTTTCATAATCCCATTACTAATACAAGAGGTATTTATGAAATAGGAGGAAATAGGAGTTTCAATAGGAGGAAAAAATCCTATTAGGGCTATCCAGAAGAGGCTGCCTTAGTAGTAGTCAGTGAATAAAAACTTCATCTATGCAGGTCCTTAAGTGACAGCCAGATAACCAACTGTTAGGAATGCTAAAGAGGATATTTTCCTTTTCAGATATACATAGTGTAGACAAGATGAACTTGAAGGTCTCTGCTGTCAGTTTCTCAAGATAGTATATAGCTTATTGAACTCAAGCACAAATAGGGTACATCTGGATTTCTAATAATCATGGCCAGTGTGGTAGACACAGCATATACTACCTGATTCATATCCTCATTATTAATGATGAAATGATAAATATTCTCAAACTATTGAAAATAACAAAAATTACAGATAGTGTGGCACAGCTGTAAAATTATTAAAGGTGGTGGTCAAGTCCCTTTTCACCCATTACTACCCCTTCTACATCTACACCTGTCTGCTTTTCTTAGATCTCTGCACTTTTGAAACATAACTATCTATATGTGCATATTTTATAACATAAAATCTAAATTTTCCTATCAATCTGATGATGAAATCCATCATCTTCCCAAACAGACACTGACATCTGGACGTCTTGGACTAAACCCTTTTTCTTAATGCACTATAACATACCTGGTGAAGGATATTTCATTATTACATATAGTATTATGGCTAAATCCTAAACCCCTAGTTAAAAGCTAGACTCTTAGGCCAAAAAAAACCCCTGAATTATTAATCATCTTGTAAAAGCTAATGTTGACTGTTCATTTAGAATCAACAGAAAAACAGACATGTCAACATGAGAGATAACTATGAAAAGATTTCAACTAAACGCATATTTTCATAAATAGAGTACTGGCTACTTGACAGCAAATATGTCAGAAGAAATGAAAAAGGTCTGTTAGCTGAATGTACTCCATACTATGTATTCCAAGTCACAAGGTTAGGATAATTTATATAATAGGTTTATATAAAAATGTTAAGTAGGTACTTGTTAATTTGACAAATCATTTGGTTACTTGGTTCAAAGACAAAAGGATATTGGATTCTGAATACTGTCTTGGATTTACTTAGTCCCCTTTTTCTTAATGTATTAGTAGACCTAAAGAGTATTTCATTACGTCCACACGGACAGAAGAAGCAAGTATTGTTTCCTCCATTTGGGAAGTGGCACAACAAAACAAAGAAATCACTACTTGCTTAAAGTCTTAAAGGAAAATGTGCACATCTGGAAGGAATAGCTTTTTCCAAAAACTTTTACATATTATAAAAGGTAGAATTGATTGATAGGCATCTAAGGGGTATAAATAACTCTCTTATATTAAAACATATGAATATTTTCTAAGAAAGTGTGTTTTCTTGCCATCTAAACTATAGAATGATCTAGGGTTGTCTTCAATTGTCCTTAACACAAATCATTTGGAAAAACAAGTATGAAGTAAACTTTTAAAAATACAGTCTTGTAAAATAATGGGTAAAACAATTGACCACAGAGATGTAATCCCAAAGGTCTGCTGCAGTTTCCAAAAAATATGAACACAGTGCCCTTTTGCCTCCTTTCCTTCTAAATATGGTCTGTGCTGCTTACACCCCTCAACTCTCTCTCATTTATCTAGAACGTTGATCCTTTGGAAATATGAAAGAGAAAAAAAAACCACAAGGATTTTTTTTTAAGGAAAAGTTGATGGAGACTATTGGATGGATTACTCAAATATGCCTCCCAGACATTTAGTTTCTCTTATTGAGTCCCCTGGTATCAGTGAAATCTTTCAAATTGAGATCCAGGAAACGATCCAGAACTTGACAGCTTATGATAAACGAGAGGTTTTAAAAAGTGACTCAGTAAGGATTATGACTTTTAAAGAGAGATTCATTCCCTTCAATTTCTAGAGATATCTTAAATCTTTACTTCTTTACTGTTTGATAGTCCTTGAGGGCAAAAAGCCATTCTTTACTAGTAAGCAACAAACCTTTGCATATTTTAGAAACAGATCCATTTTGTCATTTGTTCAGCACTAAACTTTAAAAGTTCTTCTAGAAGCCCCCTTCTTAACCAAAGCAATAATTTGTTAAATTTTTTTGATAAACATTTGTACTTAAACTTAATTCTAATTAAATCCCTATAAGCACTCAAAGAAAACTGCAGAAGTGAGTAATTACAAAAGAAAAATGTTTCTCTAAATGCTTGATATGAGGATTGTTTGAAATTCTAACATCCTACCTCTTATTCAACTGGCAATGCAACTGCTAGTTGGGGGGGAGTCACATAAAAATCAGTTCCAAGGAAAGTCCAGTATTAAGAGTGAAATCATTTTAGAAAATAAAACATTCTAGCGTGAGAGCACAGGGAACCAATCTCATACTGTGGATGATTTCTGTTCAGTTTGGAATTTTGTTGTTCAGTTCTTCAGTCACATCTGACTCTTCATGGCCCCATTTGGGGTTTTCTTGGCAAAGACACTGCAGTGGTTTGCATTTCCCTCTCTGGCTTATTTGACAGATGAGGAAACTGAGGCAAACAGGGCTAAGTGACTTGCCTAGGGTCACCCAGCTAGTATGTGTCTGAGGCCAGATTTGAACTCAGGAAAGTAAGTCTTCTTGACTTCAGGCCCTGCACTCTAAATGTTCAACTAAACAATTAATTACTGAGTAACTCCTATGTATACAGCATTGTAGAGAAAGAGAAGCAGCATATGGAATCATCTTTGTCTCCAAGAGGCTTTTTGTTTAGGTGAATTCAGATATAATTAAAACAAGTGAAACAATACAATATATGATTAAGTGCCACATATACATCTAATCTCCTTTTTCAGTTTTCATAGCTAAAGAATTTAGTTTTCACAGTTCTATCCTATAAAATACAGTTGCAAGAGTTAAATATGAAATTGTAGGTAGCTAAATATTTCATTACAACAAACCAACTTAATTTTAAAAAAGAATCCCAACTATTAGATTTTCAATGACATGGATAACTTCAAGGTCATCATTCTGGCCCTAAGCCCTGAAGATTCAAACTAGTAATTCTATATGATAATGATACTTGTTAGAAAACACATATAGTGGTAGGGTTTTTTTAACTACTAAAATCAACAACAACAACAAAAACCCCATATGTGTAATAATGTATTTTAGAAAGGTGATAGTGGTTATAACAAGTCCACTGAAAGAGATGTCTACTAGACTCAGAGATCCTCTTTCTGAGTCATCATCAAGTATTATAACACCATTTTTGTACATGAATGATCAATTTGGTTTAAAACTAAATTTTTTAGTTATGTCAAAGAATGTCCATTCCAAAATTAATTAATATCTTTTATTCTTGAATAATTATATAATGTTCATTCAATGGGGCACAAAGTATGCATTTGCAGATATTTTCAAAATCAACTTTACAGAAAAGACAAAATTAAAACTGAAGATTAAATAAGATATCCGACATGTTTAGCAGTAATGAAAAGATGGATAGCTTCTACAATGGTATGACCTTTGCAAACTACAATGTTAGACTGGGAAGCAAAGTTTCCATGGAAATCTGAAGCAAACAGATATGAATGTTCTTGTCACAACAGATTTTAAACAGAAATCCCTTTGTGAAAATTTATGAGAATCTACAGTGAATGCCAACCACATATCCAAGTTGTGATGGATGGCCTCTTCCATCTCTATCATATTGGAAATGTAAACTGATTTAGTACTATCCAAGGTTGGTTATGAACCTAAAATCATTAAAAAGTACATACATATCACAATATTAAAAGAATGTGTCCTGATTTAAATAATATGCATTGCTATTTTAAGTATGAGCAGTACTATAGTCAAAACTAAAAGTCATTTTTCTGCATGTTATTAAGTGTAAACAACATAAAAGTGAATGTTAATAACTAGAAATTTAAATCTATGAAGAAAACACAGCCCAAAGCAGCCTACCATAATACATTTCTATTAACATGTCTCCATTTCCTGGCTGAATGATCATCAGTCAGTCACTTCTGTTCTCTGGCCTTACTTTCATCACTTTAAACAAGGGTATAATAATATGCACACTACCTATCTCACAGACTTGTTTTGAAGAAAGTGCCTTGCAAAGTTTATAAAACTGTGCAAATATGAGCTCATTGTTAGGGTAATTTTAATTAAACTAGTCATCAAAATTAAAAGTATTGTACATAAATTTTCTACCCGTCTTCACTTATCTTCTGGCATGAAAAAGGTAACATTTCACTTTGGTAACTCACTCTTTCAGATATCTGAAACTGCCTTTCCCTTCCGTAGCAAGAGGATAATAGGGTCTCTACTACTAAGGGCTTCTTGTGGATGTCAGCAGAATGTTTATGGAAGAGTTCATGACATAACAAGCTTGCAGCTTCAACCGTCACCCTCATCTTCTCATTCTCACTCACCTCACATATCCAATTTATTCATGCCTATTGTCTTTACCTTCACAACATCTCTTGTGTAAGACCCCTTGCTCTACACTAATACAGCCCCCACACTCTTTATTTCAGGCAACAGCCTTCTTGACTTCCTGCTTCAATCCTTTTTCCCCACCCTAATCCATAAAAGCAGCCAAAGTGATTTCCCAAAAGAGCTGGTCTGATAATGTCAATCTCCCTACTCATTGGCCTCCATGGCTTCCTATTGTCTCCAGGATCAAATATCAAATGCTCCATTTATTTGGTGTTTAAACCCCTTTGTAACCTGGTCCCTTTCTACCCCTCCTGCCTTGCTGCACTTTTACTCCCCTTCATGAACTCTATGATCCAGGTACACTGCCCTGCCTCCTTGCTGTTTCTTGCACACATATTTCATCTCTTGACTCAGTGCCTCTCTCACCTTTTCCTTCTGGTTTCCCTGGTGTCTTTCAAGATTCAGCTCAAACCACACCTTCTGTCAGTGACTGCCACTCATTCTTAATGCTCATGCCTTACTTCTGAGGAAGCCTTCCATTTACACCCTGTATATCTTGTATGAACATAATTATTTGCATGTCATAGCCTTAGAATGTGAGCTCCTTGAAGGTAAGGACCGAGTCTTTGCCTTTCATTGCATTCCTAGCACTTAGCACAAGGCTGGGCACAGAATGTATATTTAATAAATGTTTCCTGAGTAACAAAAGTTACCACCTTGGACAGTCTAGAAGGTTCAAGGGAGCTGAAACATGAAGGGCTAAAGAGATGGGTTTGGACACCAACCTGTTATTGAGATTTACAAATTAAAACACAATTTGGCAGTTTTGAAGCAGGAAATGCTATGACTTACACGGGACAAAACAAACTAGGCTCTTATAAAACTTCCTTGAAAATCAAAACAAGGCAAAATGCAATAAAGATTGAAAATTGCCTGATAGACAATACCGAAAGTTGAATACTTCAGGGTAAAAGCTGATGTTCTGTAGGGAGATTCACTAAAAATGATTCACTATGCAAGAAGAGGTATTATAGCACAGCAGAAAAGACAATGAGCTAGAAGTCAGAAAACCTGGGATCTGGTCAAGTCACAAACTCCCTGAACTTCAATTTCCTCATCCATATGATAGACATAATGATATTCGCACTTCTTACATCAGAGAGTTTCTGTCAGGATCAAATGACACCTGCAGAAACACTTTGTAATTTTAGAGTGCTATATAAGTGAACATTATTGTGAGTTATCATATGAGGTATGAAGTTTACGAAGGAAAAATGCCTAACAGCACTGAGGAAAGGACTTGGAATAGAACACTTAGGGAAGTTCTTTAAGGAATCTGTGAGCAATACTTTTATAAAACAAAGAATGTTTTCACAAAGTCAAAAGTTATTCACAATTTATCTCCTTTGTAAAGTTTGTATTTCAAACAGTAAGTTTTGTTAAAGTGAAATTTATTTGTAGTTCTAGAGCTTGATAAAAGTAAGACTTTGGCAAATTAATAAAAAAAAAGGAAAAGCCCATTTAAAATGATAAATCCCTTATTAAATTAAATTTTGCTAAAGGATCTATATTCTATAATTCTAGACTTAAGGAAAGTAGACTGAGTGGAGGGAAGTCTTGTAGATTTTAGGGCCTGTTCCATTTTTGTTGTTTAGTTGTTTTTGGTCATGTGGGACTCTTTGTGACCCCATTTGAGGTTTTCTTGGCAAAGATACCTGGAGTGGTTTGCCATTTCCTTATCCAGCTCATTTTATAGATGAGAAAACTGAAGCAAACAGAGTTAAGTGACTTGCCCAGGGTCACACAACTAATAAGAGCCTGAGGTCACACTTGAACTCTGGGCATCGCACTATCCACTGTACAACCTAATCACTCTTATTTCTTTACTCTCCTCACTTAAATGAGCCTGTGAATGAATTAACCTTGAAAAGATCTGTCTGGAACATGAATAAATTAATAACATCCCCCCCCTTTTTTCATAAACTTTATTTCTGTTGAAAGTTACTGTCCATTCTTTTTTTAAAATCATAATATATGTACATACATATTTCCCCTCCACCTACATGTTAAAACAATTTTTAAACTTTTTTAAAGTTTTGAGTTCCAAATTCTATCCCTCCTTCCCTACCTTCTCCCTCTCCTGAGATTATAAACAATAAGATACAGGTTACACATGTGCAATCATGTAAAACATTTCTATATTAGTCATTTTGTAGAAAGAGAATAAAAAGTGAAAAACAGCATATTTCAGATTATATTAAAACAATATCAGTTTTTTCTTGGGAAGCAGATAGTATGCTTCATCATTAGCCCTTTGGGATTGTCTTGGATCATTCACTGTATTGCTGAGAATGGCTAAGTTGTTCATAGTTCTGTACCAAACAATATTGTTTTACTGTGTACAACCTTCTCCTGGTTGTGCTCACTTCACTTTGCATCAATCAGTTCATGTCTTTCCAGGTTTTTCTGAAATCTGTTCATCATTTCTTACAACAAAATAACATTTCATTACAATCATATATCACAGCTTGTTTAGTCTTCTCCAATTGATGGGCATCCCTTTGATTTCCAATTTCTAACTACCACAAAAAGAGCTACAATAAATATTTTTGTTAAAAAAGGTCCTTTCCCCTTTTGGGGGGATATCTTTGGAATACAAACCTAGTAGAGGTATTGTTGAATCAAAGGCTATGCACAGTTTTATAGCTGTTTGGGCATAGTTCCAAATTCTCTCCAGAATTAATATTTTTGAATGAATTTAGGTTATGTCTCTACTTAAATGACTACATTTCCCTATTTTTAGAGGTTTTGATGGATGCATATTCATGGCTAACAACTTAGCCTATCACATGGATGTTCTTCAGTAAGTAGGGTTATATATTCCAAAACTTTTACTAATTCTTAAGATATTTATTGTAATATGAATGCTTTCCTTTTAAGTTTTTCTAGTCATTCACTTGAGAGAATATACCTTGACTCAAATATTTATTTACACCCACTCACAGTCCTGGAGTCCATGCGATTTGCTCTCTTTGTTATAGACTTAAACTTGGCTTTTGGTTTTTCTGAGACTCACTAAAGCTATACTCACAAGAAATAGATAGAGCACCTATTTAGCTGATCTCCAAGTATAAATAAAATATTTTGCTATCAAACAAAATAAAGGCTACCTAGAGCAGCGGTTCTCAACCTGTGGGTTATGTTCAATTTGTAACAATGAAAATACATCCTGCATACCAGATAGATTCGTAACAGTAGCAAAATTACAGTTATGAAGTAGCAATGAAAATAATTTTATGGTTGGGGGTCACCACAACATGAAGAACTGTATTAAAGGGTCATGACATTAGGAAGGTTGAGAACCACTGACATAGAGCTTATCAGTATAAATGAATGAATGTCCAGTAGACATCTTAAACTAAATATGTCCAAAACAAAATTCATTATCTTTCCTCCTTAATCCCTCCACCCTCCACCTTTTACTATTACTGTGAAGGCAAAATCATCCTTCAAGTTCCTTACGCTGGAAACCAATAACCTTTCACTATCATTATCTCTTACCCCCTATACCTAAGCTGTTACCATGGCTTGTCTATTTCACCTCTGCAAGGTCTCTTTTTATGTCCCATTCTCTCCTGACACTGCCACCACTCTAGTGCAGGTGTCTATCATCTCACACCTGGATTACTGCAGTCACCTGCTGCTGGGTCTGCCTATCTCAAGTCTCTCCCCACTCCAAATTCATCCTTCACTCAGTCACCAAAATGATATTCCTAAAATGTAGTTCTGACTATGTCATTCCCCGACTCAATAAACTCTATTGGCTTCTTATAATTTTTAGGGGCAAATACAAAATGCTTCATCTGGCATTCAAAGCCATTTATAACCTAGCCCCATCCTTCCTTTCTAATCTTCTTATTCCTTAGTCCCCAATATGTACTCTTTAATTCTGTGACACTGACCTCCCGGATGTTCCATGAAAATGACACTCCATCATTCATCTCTGGGCATTTTTTTTCTGGGTGTCTCCCATTCCTGGAATGAGAGCATTCCTTAATTCCACCTACTTACTTCCCCACCTTACGTGAAGCCTCAACTATAATCTCGTGTTTTTTTTTTATTTTGCAATAAGCCTTTCCTAACCACTCTTAATTTTAGTGCCTCCCTTCCATTAGTTATTTTCTATTCATCCTGCACATAGCTTGTCTTGTATATATTTATTTGCATATGATGCTGTGCCTCTTTCCCCTTCAATTATAAGCCTTTGAGGGCAGGGGCTGTCATTTGCCTCTTTTTATATCTCCAGCATTTAGAACATTGCCTAGTATATAATAGGTACCTTAATAAATGTTTATTGAATGACAGATTACTGTTAAATATTTCCATTCTACTTTTGAATTTTATTGTGAAGAAGTACTTTGAAATAGCAAAGTGCTACAACACTGATTAATAAGAATATTAATGAAGGCACTACTGGCATTACAATCAATGTTTTCCCTTCTAACTTGGAAATAAAAAGGCTAGGTGATTCAAAGAAACAATTTTTATAATAGCATAGTATCCTGGATTCAGGTCTCATATCAGAATCCAAGAATAAGATTACTTATTAATTAACATCCATTACTGATGTTACAAATTAATACTTCCTGAAAAGAAGGGATAAAGAAAACCAAAGGTTTTCTACAAAATTCACATACAGCCCAGTAAAAAATGAGAAATGCTTTGAACCAAACTATCCCTGAGAACAGTGAGAAAGCTGACTGTCAGTAAATAGGGTAAACTGGGGCAAAGAATCAGGAGCAAATCCTGAAAACTGGGTTAATCATCATTTGACCAGCTTGGTGAATTATTCAAGGGTAGGTAAGGCAATCAAAACTATGACCCACTGAACTGGTTAAACAGGACAGAAAGCAAGCACAAAAGCATAAGGTTATGGAAAGTGCAAAAAGCTTTTTTTCAAACTGTGGTATGACAGAAAGACCCAAAGAAATTACTGTCATACTTTTATTTTCTTTAAAGACAAGATAATGAGTAATTTACTAAATGGGCACATTTGGGGAATGTCAGACCATGACATATAATAATTTTTGTATGCTAACCTTGGGGACAAGATTTAAGCTAGATGTATTAGAAATACAAGAGACAATGAAAAAAGTACTCTAAACAGCACTACTGATTAGAGAAATGTAAATCAAAACAACTCTCATGTACCACATCTCACTGGTCAGATTGGCTAAGATGTCAAAACAGGAAAATGATAAATGCTAAAGAGGATGTGGAAAAATTGGAACACTAATGCATTGTTGGCAGAGTTGTGAACTGATCAAACCATTTTGGAGAACAATTTGGAACTATGCCCAAAGGGCTATAAAAATGTGCATACCCTTTGACCCAGCAATACCATTTCTCAGGCTGTATCCCAAAGAGATTATATAAATGGGACGAGGACCTGTTATGTACAAAAATATTTATAGCAACTCTTTTTATTGTGGCAAAGAACTGAAAATCAAGGGGTTGCCTATCAATTGGGGAATAGCTAAACAAGTTGTGGCATATGAATGTAATGGGAAATACTATTGTGCTATAAGAAATGAAGAGCAGACGGACTTCATAATATCCTGGAGAGACTTATAAAAACTGATGCTGAGTGAGGGGAGCAGAACCAGGAGAACATTGTACACAATTATACACATAGTATTTGTGAAGATTAACATTGATAGACTGGGCTCCTCTCAGCAATACAAGGTTATAAGACAACTCCAAAAGACTCATGATAGAAAGGGATATCCACATCCAGAGAAAGATCTACAGAGTCTGAATGCAGATTGAAGCAAACTACTTGCTCTCTCACTTTTATGTTTTATTTTGTTCCTTCTTTCCCATTGTTTACTCCATTGATTTACTCATCTTTACAACTTGACTAATATTCAATGGGAAGGTATTTGTAGAACCTATATCGGATTGCATGCTGCCATGGAGGTGAGGGGGAAGGAGAAGAAGGAGGAGAAAATTTGGAACTCAAGGGATTATGGAATTGAATGACATAAACTGAAAGTAAACAAAATTTTTAAAAAAGAAGAAATACAAGAGACAGATGATTTAGACTAGATGTACAACTAGATGTATATAAAACTGGTTGGATGACTAAATTTAATGAATGATGACTAATGGATTAATGTCAACATAGAGAGAAGCCTCTAGTGATTGTTCCAGGGTTCTGTCTTTGGCCCAGTACTATTCAATGTTTATCAGCAATTGGATTGAAAGTATAGATGGTATGCTCATAAAATTTTCATATGACACAAAATTATAAGGGACAGCTAACAAGCTGAAAGACAGACTAAGATACAAAAAGATAATGATAGCCTAGATTAATGTGTCAAATCCAATAAGATACAACTTAATAGTTCCAAACTTAATTTCAAAAATCAACTGCACAAATATAGCATCGACAAGGTGATGACTAAACAGTTTAGTGAAAAAGATCTGGGGGGCACAGGAACTTTTGAGTTCAAAATGGGTCAACACTGTTGAAAAACCTAAAGGGATCTTAGGCTACATTTGTACAACAGCGATGTCCAGAATGAAGTCCTGCTGTACTTGGTTCTACTGAGAACACATCTCAAGTACTGTGTTCAATTTAGGACACCATACTTTAAGAAGGACAATGAAAAACTGGAGTACATTCAGAGTAAGGTGACTAAGAGTGAGAGGACTAGAGAATATGCCAAATGATGTCAAGTTGAAGGAACTAGGTATGGTTTTTTTTTGAGGAGGGAAGGACATGATAATCACCCTCAAATATTTTAAAGGACTGTCATTTAGAAGAAAGATTAGACTTCTTTGATGGAAGAAGTGTCCCAGGACAAAATGAAGAGCAGAGGGTACAAAATGCAGAAATGTAGATTTCAGCTGGATGTAAGGGGAAAAAAAATCCTAACAGAGGTATCCATAAGCAGAATGTGTAGTCTTCAAGTGGAAGATGTATGACTACTTATTGGGCATGTTATAGAAGAGATTCCTAATCAGGTATGAATTAGACTTTATAGACTCTGATGTCCCTTCAAACTCTGATATTCTGTGATGGATAATACAAAAATAATGTTGCCATATGAAAAAATGAAGCAATTAGACCAATCTACAAACATTTGATCACCTACCCTACCCTGTGAAAAGGTATATAAGACTCACTTTTGTTCCAACAGGTAAAAAGCTAACAATAGTGGATATTATATGCTAAGTGCCAAATAAACTAAATAAATACAGAGGATAAGGAGATCATTTTGAGTAGGGATAATCAGGGAAGGGAGCACAGAAATGGCATCTGAATTGTACCTTGAAGAATCCAGCATCAATAAAATAAGTATGGACTAATTTAAGCGCAAAGGAGATGAATCCTGTCAATTAATCAATCCACATACTCTTATCTAGTTCTCCAGTCAATACGCTTGAAAGATGGGTAATCAATTAGAGATGCTAAAAAGGAAAGCAAGAACTATATATGTAAGATTACTGCACATTAATGAAATGATAAATGCCCATAAGTTAGAGATGAATTGTCTTTCAAAGTTATGAAGCAAGCAAACAAAAACACTTTTAAAAAAAGACCAATAAAAACTCTAGCCTCAGAGAGTCAGTATTAAAAATAATGTTTTTGGAAGGAGGCATGGCAGACGAGGGTGAAACTGGGAACTAGAAGTCAATAATCCTGGGTCCCACATGACATTTGTCAGCTGAGTGACCTCAGCTAAGTCACTTAAACTCCTTCAGCTTCAGTGTCCTTATCTCTAAAATGGGAATGATAATAATAACACTTAATACATTCTCCTCATGGTGTTGTTGAGAAGTTGAAAATAAAGTGGATTTTTTAAAAAGGAAAAAAAGTAATAAAAATAATTCTTGCCACATTTATGTGTCTTAAATTAAATATGGATAGAGTCCATCACTGCATCAGAGTATTGCAGTTAAAGCATTTTGCTCTCACAAGACATTTTCATGTGTGCTAGTCTTCAAACTTCTGAAGTTTTTCATTTTCAAATACATACATTTTATGCTTGAAATATGGACCTGAAATGGCTTAGTTTTATTTTTGTCTCCCTATAGTAGGAAATGATTACAGTAAGCCTCAAAATGTTCATCATTAGCTTAAGCACTTTTTTTTCCCTCTTTCCTTAAAAAAAAATTGTTAAAGACTTTACGTTCGGCAGTTATTGATGATTAAACTGATTTTGAAATTTATTCAAAACTTTCTTTTAGGATACTACTCAAAACAAAGTAAATGTTGGCTTAGTTATGACACTTGTTGTTCTAATACTTTAATAACCTATTGTTCACTCTAGTTGCCTCAGCAAGATAATACATTGGGGAAAAAAACAGCATTTCCTGGGAGGAAGTGAATTCCCACTGTGTGTCATAGGCCCTGGCTGAGAGCTATTCACCATGGGAGGAATGGCAGTCATCTTCGGGGATTGCATAACAGAAGAGGAGGGATGGGACTCTTTTCTTCTCTCTTTTGTTTAAAGAACTTTTTTCGCTTCAACTCAAACTATTGTCTATTTGGAAGACTTTGATTTCGTTCAACTGTTTTCTGAAAACAGCTTCAAATGCTTCAGAGAAAGTTTGCTCAACATCCTGCAGACAGCAGCATCCTGTATATCTTAAGCAAGCTATGGGAATTTCCTCAGCTGTCGTATTAATACCACAAAGGCTAGAATGACAACAAAGGCACTATGGGGTGGGTCGTCAAAGCCTAGAACAACCATTGGCAGACTACCATTTAGTGAGAGTAATAGTTTTTAAAATCAATTAAACATACTAGGCACAGCTGTTCTAACAACACTTTAATCGCATAAATGAATTTTAGCAGATGATACTCAAGTAAGTGGACCCAAGCTTCACTTAATTGTTTCTTTCTTTTTAAAAAGCAGAGCTGAAAGAAAATAATGATAAAAATAAGATTTGTGAATGCAAAAGGCAAGAAGGAATCTCCAGGGTAATTTATGTTGCCTAAAAGGACACCAAGATTGTTATCTAAACCAATTCATAATAAAAATACACTTTATTTTCATTGAATTTCTTAAACCAAAGCTTATAGAGAGATCTTTCTGCTGAGTACCACTGCCCAAAGGAGACCTGGAAAATTACCACATCGAAAGAAACAAAAGAATGTAAAGAAAGTAGCTGGCATAAGGAATTTGTGAATTAACAAACAATACCAGTTATTATTTTGTACCCTTATATTTGGGGGTTTTGAAAAGCACACTTTCTTTGAAATGAGTCTGCCTTCAATTGATAACAGCTCCCAATTAAACTGTACTTTATGGCTTATAAAACTGTTTTCCTCACAATTCCGTGAAGAAGGTCATACAAATATTATTACCCTCGTTTTATAGATGCCCAAGTTGGAGCTCACAGAAATTAACTCACTTGTTCTAGTAAGAGGAAGAGAAAATTCAACAAACTAGACCACCTGGCACCATGATCAATGTTTTTTTTTTCACTATACTATCTGACCTCTAAGAGGTTGGAGCAAGAAGGTACAATGGTACAGCAGAAAGAGCACTGGAAAAGAAGTTAAGAAACCTGGATTGCCATTTCAGTTCTCCTTATTGTTTGACACAGGTCAAGACACTTTAGTTTTGTGGGCCTCAGTTTCATCATCAACAAAATGAGGACTTTGGAATTAGATCACCTCAAAGGTCATTTCCTACTAACATTTTATAGTCTATGATCTTATGGTTTAATTTCTAGCAGAAGTCTCCCTCAATGGCATTTTTAAAAAAAAGTCCTCCTACCTTAGTTAGTGGTCCTCTTGCTGTTATTTAAACGAATGGAATCCAAACTCTAATACTGTCTTGCTTTTAAATCAGTTGTCATTTGAAGGTATGACTAGGAAGAAGTTATGAAATACAGAATGCCAAACATCCTTTTTGAAGAGCAGCATAAATTCTTGCTTCTGTAACTCTGTAACTTAGCAGGCAGGATGGTGGGTTAAAGTTCGGTACTCAGGTTGCTTCCTCAGCACCAAATCAGAAAGCTCTAGTTAAGTCCATTGATGTCAGTTTTGGTATTCAACGAAGCAAGGAAATGGATTAGAGGGCTAGAATACGAAAACAATATTAAACAGGGAGGCTAAAGCCAAGTACCAAAGCCCTCGGCTCAACTGTGTATGGCTGGCTTCACTGAAAATTACAAGGATCTATTTAAACACATATTCACACTCACCCTTACAAACACATACTTGCTCTTGCTCATACTCTCCCCCTCACCTATATTCAAGCTTTGACAAAAAATTCTGTCTTGGGGACAAGGACTTAACCTGTGATTTCACTGATATAGGAAACTCTCACATGAGGGAACTCTTTACCAATGCAATAACTTTCTATGAATCTTACAGTGTAGGAGAGATGCCTCTAGGGGTCCCATAGCAGTATATGTGAGAGGCAGGACATGAACCCAGCTCTCCTTGGCTCCAAAGTCAATTTTTGAACCAATGCCATGCCTCTCTTCATGAGTTTCATAAACTTGGATATAGGCCTTGATAGATTTTATTATGTATGAAAATGGAAAATATGAGATAATCAGTTTAAAAGTGGTAGAACAGTGATTGCATTATTTTTTCAAAATAACTTTGGACATACATTAAAAAACAGAACTATATAAAGGTAGATGCAATTAGGACTAAAATAAAGAACATTTGCTATGGATTTTTTCACATAATTTAAATTAAGAAGATAAAACTGGGCCTGATCCAGTGTTGAAAAACACACGAACTGCTCCCTTCTGAGGTGGTTAAAATATTTTTTTTCCCCAGCTCATTAGAATACCATCTGTGTCAATGAAGAAGTAATTTACCAAGCAGTTATTTACATGCCAGAAAAAAATTAAGGCATCTTTCCAAAATTAGATATTACTGTATTCCCAGACAAACCTCCTTCATGAGTTGCCCCTGAGAAGTACATAGTATGGATACTGAGTATGTAGTAGGGATGCTGAGGGCTATGAAGGTTCCTTTCACTATGAGAGAAGCGACCCTAATTAGAAGATGGAGTAGGGATACCCCTTACCATGTTCCTACTAATGCCTTCACTCCTCTCTCCTGTGAAACTTGAATTAGAAAAAAGAAGGTAGGAGAGAAGGTAGACAGAGTCCTGTTAGGATCAGAGAATGCTTTAGGAGAATTATAGAGTCAATCTCACAGTGAATATATTGGGAATTTAACATTGGTAATTTGATGATGTACAATAGGTACTATTTTCTAAAACAATTACAAAAGGCAAAGAATCCAAATAAGGACATTTTTAGGAAACCTCAACCATCTTTATAGAACAGAAACAGTATGAAAGAATTTGTGTGTGTGTGTGTGTGTGTGTGTGTGTGCGCGTGCGCGTGCACTGGAAGATACCTTAGGGTAGCAGTAGTTCTTTAACAGAGTCAACAGACCCCAAAGTGAATAGATTTCAAAGGGTGTGGGGTCCTATGACTTTGGGTGAGAAAAAATACTTCTTTCTTTTCACTAACCTCTAACTGAAATGTGCATTTTCTTCAATTACGAATGTAGGCAAGAAATATTATTCTGAGAAGTAGTTTATAGGTTTCACTAGAATGTCTAAGAGGGGAGGATCCAAATACACAAAAAAGAACTCCTGTCTTAGAGACTTGTTCATTCATTCAACAAATGTCTTTGAATACCTACTGTATGTCAAGCACTATAATCACTTAGTCCAAACTTGTCACTTTATAGAAGAGAAAATAGTCCAAAAAAGAAGAGTGGTCCAAGGTCACATGACTTGCCAATGGCAAAAGCAAAACCAGAGAGCCCTTTGTAGAACACCTACACTAGTGTTTTTTCTCCCACACCATGCTTCTCGTTCATTTTCCTTCATACTCTTCTATGGTGAGAAGCAGGTAGTCAAAGAGAATAACTACCAGTTTGCAGACAATAAAACTGAAATGGAAATATATTAAAGTCTGATTCAGAGTCAATAAATTGGGGCCCAAAAGAGAAGCCATTCTTCATCATTTAATGTCTACTGCTTTAGACATCAGAATTACCTTACTTTTTAAATTGTAATATTACTCTTGTAAGTGGGGGTAGGTTGCACAAATTCTCCATTACAAATGGTGATTACACCATCATTTCATTTCAAATGAAAATACGAAAGAGGTAACAGTCCATTCAGATCATAACAGCAGTCTGTCTAATCAGACCCTTATTAAGTCAAAATATAATAAAGTAATTTAATGTGAATTTCAAGTTCAGTTACAAAATAAAATTCCAATACATAAAGAACAAAGGTCAGCCCCTATTAAAAAAAGTTTAACATGAGCTGTATTGAACCAAAATAGTTCAGCTATAATTCAACTTAACACTCACGTCACTAACTCTAGAGAGCATAGAAGCATAGAAAAGACAAAGCAATGAACAGAATTTTGGGCTTCCCTACCCCCTCCCAACTCTTCTATCAAATAACACAGCAATAACAGGGACAAAGCATCATTATAGGAGGAATAAAAGGCTCTTTAGATGCTGCCTTTTTTTATTCAATGAACCCACTCTTACACACAAAGTTCATGCCACGATGTCTCGGAACACAGTATTGCCAGGGTATGCTAAAAATGGGCCCAATAAGTTAAGCACATAAAGCAAAATACAAGTATTTTTGCATAAGTCTGTATAAGTCTACAAAATATTGGGCATGCTTATGGAAATACTACTGTTTGCTTTGTTTCAGCAGTTAATGTCCTCTCAAACTTTTGGTTTAAAAAAAAAAAAACCAAACCTATAGTCAGCTACTGTCCAAACTGAGAACTGATTGAGTATTAAGTTTCTATGCAACTTTTTAACACTTGGAAAACAAAAATCTACAGGATTAGCTAGACCCAGGGGTTCCTTCTAATCATGATAATTTGGCAATCTATCAGCAAGTGGCGGAGAATTATCCAGCTATAGGTTCTATGTCTCTTTATCTACTGATAGTCAATGCAACAGAAAACTCAATTACTTAGGAAAAAAAAAGAAATGAGGTTACTGAACATTTCTTAAGCTGGTTAGCGTGTGGCAATTCTGATGCAATGCTGCCCTAAAAATGAACTTTGTTATAAACAGCAAGCTATCCCCAGTAAATGTGGTTAGAGCAAGGGTGGAGTACACTCTGGGGGAAATAACACACCCCTGCTAGCTTTAGCTAAACCAAGTTTTGCACGTTAATAACACAGTTTTCCAGGTTTTCCCGGACTTAGCAGTCAGATTTGTTTATGAATTCTCAAGGAAATGGAGAGAAAAGTTTATATTCCTTTCTCAGCTTCCCCACCTTAGAGTGAAGGACAGATTTTTCCAGGTACTTGTTGTAAATGAGAAACGAAAGGTAGGTCAGGCAGACCAATCAATAGAACACTAGACAGAAAAGAACTGGTAAAAAGGAAGTCAGAACGTGCCAACTTCTAAGTTTAGAATAGATGGTTTTACATATTCCAAGTCATTAAAAAGTTATACTTAGGTTTGATACTTCACTTTGGTGTGTTTTTCAGAATCTCAACACACATGAACATAGGCAAACTACCTAAAATCCTCACTAATGCTACAACTAATCTGGCCACACAAAACACAGTACTAGGAGAATGCCACTTACCAATAGTGAGGCTTAAACTGAGAATTATTGACAGCACTGCATCTCTAATACTGCTTTCGCAGGTTTGTGATTTGAACTCATATAAGGTAAAAATAATTTTGAAGAAAACGATCAGTGCATGCTCTTCCAAAGCAAACCACTTTTGTTTGTACTGAAGGCTCTGTCTTTTTATTTCACAACCACCACCCACTTCTCCAAACAACTGATTCAATGTTCCATAGGAATTTTAATTGCTTCCATGACTTCCTACCTGCCAATGAGACCTTTCTCCACACAGGGTACACGCAAGAGACACCTTTTAAAAGCTCTGATATATTTTTTAAAGGCAGTATTAGAGACTTTTTTTTTACTTACATGCTACTTTTCCTAAGTGAATAAGTTGAATAATATAATTGTCTATTATCATTACATACTCCCAAAGATACTAATCATTGGATTCTCATTTGTTTGCAAGATACCACAGAATGAAAGTCAGATATCCAGAAACAAGCCACAAATTTGTTCATACCAAAAAGTAAACTAACAATGAAGAAATCATATGAACCACATTCCCTCCTACCCAACTCAAAAAACCCCCCAAAACTCCAATGCAATAAATCGGTTTAGTTCATCAGTGTTTTGGATGGCACCCTGGAAGTGGCTCTAAGAATATTTGAAGGGAGATCTAACAGACCTAGTTTTCCTTAATAGTACCAAATTATGTCAGCAACATACTGTTCTTAGCATGAAATAAAATAAACAAAATCTTATTTCAAGCAGTATCAGAAGAACTATTAGTCTGGGAATTAGTCTAGCTACATAAGCAGCTGAGCAAATCACTTCAATTGTCTGCATTTCATTATAATCATCTTTAAATGAAGGGGTTGGACTAGATTATAGGTTTGTAGATTTCCAGCTAGGAAGAACTTCAGCAATCATTTAGTCCAAACCTCACATGTGAGGAAGTTGATACCCAGAGAGATTAAATGACTTGACCTATGTCACACAGGTAGCAAGACAGCCATGATTTAACTCAACTGTTTTTAGTCTAGTGATCTTTCCACAAAACTACAACGTTTTTCTAATGGAGGAATCCCCTCCCCCACTGGCGTATTAGGCAAGAAAGCTGCCTTTAGTTGGGGATAACAGGAAAGATAAGAGACTCTGGGATACCAATGGAAGAGCTAGAAGATGTAGGGGAGGAGAATCACCCTAGAGGATCACTTAGTAGTTTTCCAGATGATTCAGCCCCTCTCCCCCAATTAAATATCCTCTGAACTAAGTGCTAAGGATACAAAGACAAGCAAAATTCTTCCTGCTGTCAAGGAGTTTATATTCCATGCTGATACAGTGGGGTTGACACATATGGGAAGACATATCATGTAACCAGAAAAGTATATATGGGCTAATCTGAGGAGGAAGGAGCATTAAAAAACCACAGGGAGTTGAGGAATTAGGAAAGGACTGTGTAGGCAATAGTATATTATCTTAGCCTTGAAGAAAGCTAGGGAGTTTAAAAGGTGAAGATGATAAGGAAGCATAAAGGCATTGCCACAAGAGATTGAATGCCAAATTTAGGAAAGAATAAGAAGGATAAATGGGTTGGACTTAAGAGTGTGTGAAGGGGAGTGAGATGAAATAAGTCTGGAAAGGTAGACTAGAATCTGATTGTGCCAAGTTAAGGAGTTGCTAGTTCATCTCAGAGTCATTAGAGAGCCACAATAGGTACTTGAGTCAAGAAGTTCCATGGGGACACTTGTTCTTTAGGAAAATTATTCTGGTAGCTATGTGGGGAGTATATTAGAGTAGGGAGAGACTGGCAGCGAGGAACCCAACTAGGAGGTTATTATAATAGTCTAGATAGGGAACTAATGAGGGACCAAACTGGGATGGTAGCCATGAAAGTAGATAGGATACATGCAAGAGATGTTATGAAGGCTGAATCAATCTATAAGGCTTGGCTACTGATGAGGGCAGGTGAGGTAAAAGGAAGGAATGAGGGTGACACTTGAGGTTGCAAAACTGGATGCATGAAAGGACTGTGGTGCTAAAAACAAAAATAGGGAAGTCTGGAAAAGAGGTAGGTTTAAAGGAGAAAAACAAGTTCCATTTTGAAGATGTTGATTTTGACATCCCTATGTGACACTAGATTTGTATTTAGCAGACTGGAGTCA
>CM053598.1:84179676-84200634 GCA_028646575.1 Pseudocheirus occidentalis
ATATATATATATATAAAAGTATATAAACAATGTCTACAAAAAACAAAAAGTTATTTTTGTTATTGATGCTTTTGGTTTATATAGAGAAATAAGAACTTTGAGGTGAGATATCATAAATTCTATGAAAATGCAAAACTGTAGTGTTTTTTGACCAATGGATTCAGTTGTATTCAACTGAACAAACTGAAAACATTTACTAAGTACCTACTATGGGCAGAGGGCACTGAACAATCAGGACATCAAAAGATGATTAAAATATAGGCCCTGTCACTTAACAGTGACATCTAATTCTCTGTCCAAAATCCAAAAAAACCAATTAGGTGCTAGGATATTTTTGGGGAAGGGGAGTAGGCATGGTTGCTAGGTGACAGGGGAAGATAATATTTAAGTTTTTTTTTTTTTTACATTCTAGGTGAAGGTCAAAGAAGCTTAAATAGCTCAGGGAATCCTCAGTGGTTGGGTTATTAAAACTTATCCCAGGATATAGAGGAGGCCTGGTATTTCAGTACACAGCCAGCACCACATACACCATTTACAAACATCAAGACAGTTCTTCAACACTTACACACAGAGAGAAATATGTATGTATGTATGTATGTATGTATGTATGTCTCCCCTCTACTGCTACCAATACAAAATAATAAATGATACAGTACTAACATAAGCAACACAACAATTTGGAGATGCTTTTGACTTTGATGAAAATGGAGATGGAAGAAAGTGAGGTAGGACACATTTGCTGTTCTAGCTTTTCATAAGAACCACTGGTTAGAGAAGACATGTTTGGAAGGCTTGTCACCAGTCATTTTCTCTCATTTCTCACATTTAGGGCCAACAGTTAATTTTTCTACTATACTCTACTACTCCCTTCTTTCCTACCCATTATTGCCCCCTTGAAATGAGATGCAATCCTTTTTTTTTTTTACAAGTCAATTTAGTAAGTGAACTGAGCCAGATCCTTCTCCTAAGGATGAATGTATAATAGGATTTCAGGGACCATCCTTTGGGACAAATCACATAGACCTTTAAGAAATGTTTGTTTTTGCTACTCTATAAAGCCAAGATATATTTGAAAAAATAGGAAGTTTAATAATAGTTAAGCTAACTAAAAATAGTTTATTAATAGTAATTTGGAAGCTTATAGCACATTAAATAAGAGAAAAGCACAAAAAAAAACCCAGCTGTGATTTTAACAGCCCAGTCCTTTAACTTCATACTGATTTGCTGCAGCAACTCAACAAATGCACCCAAGATGCAAATAGATATCAACTGAATTCAAACAAACATTTAGGTACATACTAAGTGTAGCACATTATGTTGGAATCTCCTAGTAAAATCAACATACACATATCTGGCACAACGCTTTATCATTAGGCACTTCTCAAATATTCAAATAGTTGTTTCTAAAAGACAGTCATACAAAATAATAAACAAATATAAAGAGCTTGATACTTAAGAGAACTTGTTCTGTTCCTCCCCCAACCTGGACAGTAGTAATTAGGGTGATATCATAACAATGGATTATTTTTCTGAGAAAATTAAGGACAGGAGACATGAAGATGGTTATGGGGTAGCAGCCTCCCATCCTTTGTAGCAGAACCAGTTGTGACTTTGTGAAGACTAGTATCTAAATAAAATGGCTAATGTTTCTTCTATAATTAAGCAAGTTATATAATGGGAATTACTGAAAGAAAAATACTATCTTGATACTCAAATGTTACATTTAAACTGTTTATTTTCTGAAAAAGTCAAAACAAATCCTAATACTGCTGTAACTTTAACTATACTAGTGCAATACTATCATCAGTTTAGTAGTTTTAAATCAGCATATTAACACAGACCACTTCATTTAGTCTATGCCAAACATTTTTATATTGCCAAAATATTATAAATACCTTCTACCTTCCCAGTCCCAACTAGCCCCTCAAGAGTTTTATCAGCAGTGTTAAAAATACTCTCTGAATTCAATTGTTTCACCCCTCCAAGATACTTCTCTAGTATAAAATGAACAATGTGAAGATTCATCTAATATTAAAAAAAATTTAAAACATGTTCACAAAATTAAATTCTGCTTTAAGTCATTTGCAATTTTAAAAAATTTTCTAACATTAAAGTAAAAAAGCAAACAACATGGAATCACTAACCTGAAAACAAATGGCCAAGATTGGTTTTGTCTTTTTTGTTTGGAAATTCAGTTGACCCTCTCTTCTGGGTTAAGATCTCCAAATTTCCTACTCCACAGCCAGCACGTCTCTGTCTTACAAAATTGTGCCTTAACAGAATAGACGACAAGTTGTACTGGTCCTTACTGTAATCAGAGACTTTGCATTCAAATTACCCCCGTTTTGCCCTACTACTGTTTTATCTCATAGTCCAGGAATCTGACAGTAAATGTGATATGGAAACTTATCTCCTGGCAGAAAGCTGTTTTCATGATATGTTTCTGAAGAGCAAAGGGGGCAAGGGAAAAGGAAAGGCAAAGGGGAAGAGAAACCCATCCATCACTGCTCCCAGGCAGTGGGATGAGAAATTTGCTTTTTACATTTTTTTTTTAGTATGAAAAGTGCCCATACCCATAAAATTAAAAAAAAAAAAGACAGTCTTGATCTCAGTGCAGTAAAATTAGTAAAAGATAGATCATTTCTATTTTGACATTTCACACTCCAAATAAAATATTATAAAGTATATATCTGCATTCTTAATAATAACTAACGTCTATAGCGCTGTTAAGATTTAAAAAGTTCTTTCATACATTATCTCATTAGACCCTCATGATGACTCTATAGAAAGTAGGTAGCAAAAGTACTATGACCCATTTTACAAATGAAGAAATTGAGAGGTCAAGTAGTTTGCCATCATACCATAGTGAATACATATTTAAGGTAGGATTTAAACCCCCACCTGTCAGGTATCATCTTCTGACTCCAAATCTCAACACTTTTACCACTGTACCAAAGTGCCTCTCAAAACAGGATCAGAAAACTCTGTTTTTTTAATTTGCTCTTCCATTTCCTTGGAATTTGATTTTGGTCAAGTTAGTTCACCCTATTGAGCCTCAGCCTCCTCATTAGTAAAATAAGAATGACATTCTGCTATCTTTTATTCTGCTTATTTCACAAGTTGGAAGGATCAAATTAAATATTCTAAGTGAAAGCACTTTGAAAATTATTGTTTCAAGCTAAGCCAGTATAATAAAAATGACAATTCTAAGTTCATTTACTTATTTAGTGCCATATCAGTCAAACTACCAAGAAATTATTTTATAGAGCTAGAAAAAAATAACAAAATTCATCTGGAAGAACAGAAGGTCAAGAATATCAAGGAAATCAATGAAAAAAAAAAGTGAAGCAAGACAGCCAGAAATACCAGTTAAGGAAGTACCAGATTTCAAACTATATTACAAATGGTAATCATCAAATCTATCTGGTGGTGGCTAAGAAACAGAGGGGTGAAATGGGAAAAGGGACTCACATGTAGAAAAATATTTATAGCAGCTCTTTTGTGGTAGCCAAGAACTGGAAATTGAAAGGATGCTCATCAATTGGGGAATGGGTGAACAAGTTGTGGTGTATGAATGTAATGGAATACTACTGGGCTATAAGAAATGATGAGCAGATGGACTTCAGAAAAACCTGGAAAGACTTATGTGAACTGATGCTGAGTGAAGCGAGCAGAACCAGAACACTGTACACAGTAACAGCCACACTGTGTAATGACTGACTTCAATGGACTGAGATCTTCTTAGCAATATGAGGGACCTAAAACAACTCCAAAAGACTCATGATGGAAAATTCCACTCATGTAGAGAAAAAGAAATATGGAATTTGAATGCAGTTTGAAGCATACTATTTACTTTCTTCTTTTGATTTTTCTTGTTTTGTTTTTTCTTTTTCATGGTTCCTGCCATTTGTTCTAATTTTTCTATACAACATGACTAATGTGAAAATATGTCTAATAAGTTGGTTGTTGTCCTTTGTTCTCAAAGAGGACAAAAATGACATCACTAGGCTAGAGTCAAGTTTCAGTGTGTCTGACTGGCTGATCACACCAATATGAGCTTGGAAAGCTCTATCACAGGTCAGACACAAATAGTCTGTGTGAACATTTGGGGTGGATTGTCTAAATGTGCCCATCTTGCATTTCCTTTGAGCTGTTTCAATTCTGCTTTGCTCTTATAGAGCACAGCACCTTCTCTGATGTGGGCATGCCATGCTGAGTGGTCCTATGCCAGTGTCTCTCATGTCATACAATCAATTCCAAATATGAAAAATTGTTTAATAAGAATGTATATGTAGAGCCTATATCAGATTGCAAGCTCTCTTGGAGAGGGGGAAGAGAGGAAGGCAGAGAAAATTTAAAACTTATAGAACTGAATGTTGAAAACAAAAAATTAATTAATTAAAATTTTAAAAAAGACTTGTATGAACTGGTATAGAATGGAATAAGCACAAGTAACATGTACAATAATTTAAAGAAACAAACAATAAAATGAAACTGAGTGTGTGTTAAGTATCAATCTTGGTTCTGGAAAAAAGATAATGAAACCTACCTTCCTCCTCTTGGCAGAAACGTGGGAGACTATGGGGTCAGAATGCTGTATATATTGTCAGACATGGTCACTATATCTGGTATTCTTGCATAATTGTTCATCTTTGTTCCAAGGAAGAATTCATTGATGCAGGCAGAATTTAACAATGAAACACGGTTCCATTGGATACAATGTAAAGAGAGAATAGAGGAAGATAAAGAAATGTCAGGAGTAGAGTTGACATGGATGAATAGGAGGGAGTCAAAAACAAGCAGGGAAAGAAAGTTGAGCTAAGGAAGACAAGACTGAATTAAAAGGATTTTAATTCGAAAAGAGAGCATCAGTTATACAACTATAAACCAAACCACATTTCCCAATAGCAAAGGCAACTAGTACCAAGTCTCAGTTTAGTTACTTAGCACTGATATACCACTTTTTAAGTTTTACATGTCTAATCTTTAAGCTATATCTTGTGTTTGTGTAGTACCAAAAGCAGGCACTTGAGCCTCACCACCTAGTCAGGAAATTGAGGCTCAAGAGACATCAAGTGACTTGCCCATGGTGACACCACTGGTTTCAGGTAGGATATGAATAGAGACTTTTCTTACTCCAAGTCCAGCACTCTATTCTAACATGCTGAGTCTCATCACTGGAAGACTTTCATTATAATATTAAGCAAAATCTCTAAAGATTTTTTCTAGTTCCCTCCTTTTTTAAAGAAAATAAGCTCATTGTGTCATTCAGTTTTTGAAAAGTGTACACCCTGTATATAATTCTCTCTGCCTACAATTCTACATTTAACTACTGTTCACATTAATATCTGGGAAAACATCCAGTCCTTTACCACAGACTGCTTTACTAAATACTGTAGTAGTGTTCAATGAATTTGGAAAGTAGAAAGACAATCAAATGAATGTGTGGGAAAGTAAATCATTACCATGCACAGCACAGGATACAGCTGGGACCAGTCAAGCTGATGCAGACAAAGTTACAGAGTCATCCCCTTAGCTGAACAGGAAGTAGTAATCTAATAAAGTGATTCCCAACCCATACTTCTCTTTCTCCCACCCATTCACATTCCACTTTAACACACACATAGGTATTTATTATAATTTTTACAACACAAAAATTTACGTTCCCCTCAAATTATTAGTATAATGGGAAGAACTTTGAGAGAGTAATTATAGATTAAACTTTTGGCTAAGAAGAAACAATAGGGTACAACTGATACACTGATTGCATTCCTCTGTCTAGAAGAACAGGTTGTAGCAACAATGACAAAACCAGTTTTTGGCACATAGTATAACTGATCTTTAATATTCAACTCCTGGAGTTTGTTTCCATAGCATCAAAATATTACCAAAGTAGCACTGTTTCCTTTTTAAAAGACATTTTGAAATCTTCACACCCTAGCAACAAATTTCTTCACCCTCCTGTAGACAATTCAGAAAGCATCTCAAACCAGTCAGCACAACACATCTCTCTAAATCTGTCCTGACTTCTGAACTTGCTATAAAAATTTGATGTTATTTCTGATGCTTTGTTCCATTACTTCTCCTACCTAATCAACTACTAAATTCTGTGGAATTTCCTCCCATATCTGTTGCATCCTTCTACTGCCTCTATTCCTGTTGCCCCAACCCTATTTGAGGCTCTTTCATTAAATCTTACTTCCTTCACTTTATCCCTCCAATCCATCTTTGTATTGCTGCCAGACTAATCTTTATGCAAAGATAATGGTCCAACTGATCTGCTAAAAAATCTCCAGTGGTTCCCTACTAGCTACCAAGTAAAGTTCAGATTCCTTTGTCTCTCGAAGTTCAACAATTAGGCATCACCCAACTCTCTACAGCTTACCTCATGTTTGCTGCTATATACTATGCTCCAAACCAGACTGTTCCCCTCATTGGGAGGAGAACTTTCCTAACTTCATACCTTTGTTCATGTTATGATTTGAAATTCCTTCCTTTTTGTCTTTGCCTACTGAATACCTCTCCTCTCCTCTACTGTCTAACATAAGTGCTAACTCCTCCAGGAAGCTTTCCCTGATTGCACAGCTATAACCTTCCCACTCTTACTTTACACCACAAGTTTCTAATGTACGTATCACATAAGACTATATATTATGGTTATAGTTAACAAGAATGGATTTGGTTCTTGTTTCTACTACTGTAGTTCCAACAGGAGGAGGGATTAATTAATTAACAAGCATTCATAAAATGTTTACTATGGAACACCAGGCTATAGGCTAAATTCTGGGATATAGAGACAAAATGAAACAGTACTCTTCCTCAAGGAGCTTAGATTCTAATGAGGGAAACAGCATATGTACATATATTTACATCTATAATACATACAAAGTAAATTGGTCATGGAGGGGAAAATAGTAAAAATCTAGATCATGAGAAATTTAATATAAAAAGTAGCACTTGAGCTAAGCCTTTAAGGAAGCCAAGGATTCTAAAAGGCAGAGATGAGAAGGCTGTGCTCAGGCATGCAGACAGTCAGTACAAAGACATAAAGATGGCACAGAATTCAAAGAGTGTGAAACAGTGAATAAGTAGACCAAAAGGCTGGATCCACAGAACAAGTAGTGATCTGTGAGATGACTGGAAATATAAAAAGGGACCAGGTCATGGAAAGCTTTGAATGCTAAACAGAAGAATTTATAGTTGATAACAGAGGTAATAGGGACCTAACTGTAGTTTGCTGAGTAGGGTGTGGTATGATAAAACCTGAATTTTAAGAAATTATTTTGGTGGTTATACTGAGGTTGGGAAAGAGGAGAGGCTTCATTGAAATAGGATGAACAAATGCAAGGTTAATGCAATAGTCTTCATTCACTTGATGAAGAACTAAACTAGAGTGGTAATTCTATGACCACAGAGGAGGGGTCTTATTTGAGAGATACCATGGAGACAGAAATGCCAATATTTGGTAATTAATTAGATATGTGATATGAGAGTGAGAAGCTCAGGATGAATTGAATTTAGGAACCTAAGTAACTGAAAGGATGTTTTTTTCAAAACTGAATCTCTCCCACCCTGAGCAGATCAAGATATTCTGAAAATATCCACTTGCCCATATTGGATGCTTATCTGACATTATAGGTATAATCCCCTCTTCTTACTCCCCCATTTTAATAAGTAAAAGCAGAAACTGACATCATTCCATCCACTGTAACTTAATGGCAATAAGATAAACCCTAGTCCACATTTCTATATGAAAATATGACTTTGTAAACACTATCAAACTACTTGTTGTCTGTCTCAAAATAGGAACATAAATTCCCAATATAACTCAGATAAACCAGTCCAAGCCTAAACAATAGCTCTACTTACTACATAAACAAGATAGGTTAAAAAACAAAGGAAATGATGGTTGATGAGTTTAAATAGGTGTGTCTAGAGCAAGAGAGGAAGTGGTAAATATTTTTAACCAAGAACACACTAGATTTACCTTCAAAAGATAGTTAAAGGAATACCAAACTTTCCATCTTTCCCAATTCCTAACTTTTCCTTTTAAATCAAAGTTTAGGAAAAGTATGAATTTTATGCCGATGGTTAAAGTATTAATATCAAAGCATTCTTTCTCAGGTACATGTTAAAAAAAAGTAACAAGCAGGAAACTGTTACCCTGACTGTTGGATGGCACACATTTGAATAGAAAAAAAAAACTGGCTCCACAGAAAAAACAATTTGATAGCACAGAGAGTAGAAAAGCAGCATATCTTTCTGAGCTTTTGCCCTCTCTCCAAGCAGCTTCCACATTTTATGAACAGCTGGGAAATTTCCTTTTCACAGGAAAAGGATGACTTCATAGTTCACACTGGAGTGGAAATGACAAAAACTAAATGCATCATCCAGAAAAAAAAAGATGTTTCCTGAAGAAAGGAGACAATGTATTGTTTGAAGGGGAAAAAAAAATCCTCTTAGAGGAAACAAAAAAGAGACTATGTAGATTCTAGACTAAAGAAAGTTTTCAAGGCAAAAAGTGGGACAGATTATGCCACACTAAGGCACTCAAACCGTAAAGACAAGTTTATAACCACAATATTAAGGGAAGAGCAAGAATATACATTTCATTTAAGGATACTGTGGGACTTCAATCTTCAAGTTTTATGGATACATTTTTAAACTTCAGCATTTTCCAAATGGAATAAGGATCCTAACCTCAGCATGAAACTTATTTGCTCTTAAAAAATAAAAACAACCACCTCAGTGTTTCAAATAATTGGTACTTGAATAATTTACTTTTTAGATAAGTTTTTAATTGAAATTTTTCTTTACATCATCAGTTTTTCCCAGTATCACTTCTCTCTCTTCCCGCCCCCAACAGCCATCCCATATAACAAATAGTATTTTAAAAAATAAAAAAGAGGACAAAATCAGCATAACTGATCAATATATTGAAGAAATTTGAAGTATGTAGAATGTGTTAACACTTGTAGAGCTCCCACCTCTGCAAATTTTGCAACATTCATTTTTGATTTTTTGTGGGGGTGTGGTTGTTCTTTGTTTACATTGTTGTAATTACTGTGTATGTTGTTTTCTTGAATTTGTTTACTCCATCAGCTTGTATAGATCTTTCCCTGTACTGCTGCTTTCATCATATTCATCATTTCTTATACCACATTAAATTTTCATCACATTAATGTACCATAATTTATTTAGCTATAACTTAATGAATGAGCATCTACTTTGTTTCCAATTCAAGTACTATTATAAATATTTTGGTGTATGCCCTACCTGGGAGATAAATCCAGTTAAAAAAAAATCACTGGGTCAAAAGATATGGACATTTTAGTAATTTTATTCGCATAATTCCAAATTGCTTTCTAAAATGGTTGTACAGACTCTCATCTCTACAAACAATGCACCAATATACTTAACTTCTCCTCCCCTCAGTACTATTAAAATACTTTGTCATCTTTACTAATTTTTAGGTTGTGAGGGAAAACTTCAGAGTTGTTTGATTTGCATTTCTCCTGAAGTCATTTGGAGCATTTTCTCATGTGTTTGCTAACAGTTTACTAACCTTTTGAAATCTTATTTACTGAAAAATGTGGAATTGAGGAATTGGAAGCTCTGGTCATATGAGCATGCATGCATGTATATTTATATATGTTCATATATACACGTTATGCATATCTAGCTGTTAACGGTTTATGTATTTTGAATAGCAAGCCCTTATCAGAGAAATATGTTGCAGGGTTTTTTTCTCATGTGAGTGCTTCTCTTCTCAATCTAGATGCATTAATTTTGTCTATCCAGAAGCTTTTCAGTTTCAAGTAATTAAAGTTATTTATTTTATCTTTAGTAACTGCCTCTACTTCTTTTCTAATCGCCTCTCTGGCTACTGAATTAGAATATATTTTGGAATACAGTGTAATGTATCAGTGCAAGTCTAATTTCTGCCAGACTACTTTCCAGTTTTTCCAGCTGTTTTTATCAAATAGGGAGCTCTTTCTTATCTTTATTTTTCAGTTCATCAAATACTAAGTTATTGAGTTCTGTGGTTTCTGACTCTAGACTATATCACTAACCTACCTCTATGTTTTATGCAATCCCAGATGGTTTTGATGATTGCTACTTTATAATATAGTTTGAGGTCTGCAGGAGCTATTACCTCTTCTTCCCCTTCCTCTTTTCATTATTCCCTTGATAATCTAGCTGCTTAATTTTTCCAAGTGAATTATGATATTCTTTAGCAAATTCTGTAAAGTATTATTTTGATGATTTAATTGGTATGACATTAACAGTGCAAATTAATTTGGTGGTATTGTCATTTTATTATATTGACATGGCCCAGCCATGAGCAATGACTACTGCTCTAGCTATTTAAAGCATTTGCTTTTTAAAAAGAGCATTTTTCAGGGGCATCTAAGTGGCACAGTGAATAGAGCACCAGCCCTGGAGTCAGGAGGACCTGAGTTCAAATGCAGCCTCAGACATTTGACACACTTAGTGGCCATGTGACCTTGGGCAAGTCACAACCCCAATTGCCCTCCCATTCCCCCTCCAAAAAGCAAAAAAAAACAAAAGAGAGAGAGAGAACATTTTGTAATTGAATCTATTTAAGTCTCTTCTGTGATTTGGTTGATTGATTGCCCAGATACTTTATGAATTTTATATTTTTTGGAATAAGATTTCTCTATTATTGTCTATTGGCTTTTAAAATTATTATTGTGTATAAATTCAATTGATTTTTGAGGGTTTATTTTGAAGCCTGAAAATTTGCTGAAGTTATTGTCTCAATTAGAATCTTTGATTATTCCCTGGGATTCTCCTAGCAAACCATCACATCATCAGCAAATAGGGATAGGTTTTCTTTTTAAACCTTCTCTTTACCTAGGGCAGCTAAATGGTGCAAGGGATAAAGTTCCAAGCCTGGAGTCAGAAAGACATTTTCCTGAATTGAAATCTGGTCTCTGACACTTACTTACTAGCTATGTGACCCTGGACAAGTCACTTTACCTCTGTCTGCCTCACAGTTTCCTCATCTGTAAAATAAGTTGGAGAACTATTCCAATATCTTTGACAAAAAAACCCTAAATGGGGTCACAGAGTCAGACACAACTGTTACAAACAACAATACCTTTAATTTTTTCCTCTTGTCTTAACTACTATTCCTAGCATTTCCAAGGCTATATCAAGTAAAAATGGGGAAAGTGGGCATCCTTTTAATTTCTTGTCTCTATTCAGAAAAGTTTTATTGTTATCTCCATTACATATGATACTTGCTTTTGATTTTAGGTAGATACTTTTAATGGTATTAAAAAAGATCTCTTTATGCCTATAATTTGTAGGGATTTTATCATAAACTACTATTGAATTTTGTCAAAGGCTTTTCTCACATCTCTTGAGATAGAAAAACTATCAACATAACCAAACCATCAATGAACAGTCTTCATATAGCTGATATAAATTAAATGTGATCAGGAATTATTACCTGGGTAAATTACAGTTGTCTGTCTGACAGGATTTTATTAAAAAAATTTGAATAGATATTTATTAATGACATTGATCTGAAGCTCTGCTTTTGTGCTTTGAGCCATCTCTGATGTAAGTATTAGTTGGGTATTTGTCTCAAAAAAGAATTTGGTAGTTTCATTTTTTGAGAATAATATGTGTAGTATGGTTAACATTTTTCTTTAAAATTTTGACTGAATTCTTCTGTGAATCCATCAGGGCCAGGAGGTTTTTTTTTTTTTTTTTTTTTTAAGTAGCTCCTTTGTAGCCTGTTCTACTTCCTTTTCTGAAATTTGATTATTTAAATAATCAATTCGGTCTTCTGTTAGTCTAGGTATTATATATTTTGGAAGTGTTTCTATTTCTTTTGTGTCCTCAGTTTTGTTAGTATTTAAGTATGTATAATAGTTTACGATTATTGTCTTTTATTTCTTCTGGTTTTGTTGTGATTTCACTTTATTTATTTGATATTTTGTTCATTTGACTTTCTGCCAATCAGATTGGCTAAAAGTTTATAAATGTTATCAATCCTTTCAAAGAACCACTTTTTAGTTTTATTCTTCATTTCTGTAGTTTTTTTGTTTCCATTTTATCTATTTCTTCTCTAATATTTTTAATATCTCCTCTTTTGTACTTATTTTATTGACATTCTAATTTTTGAAATGTATTCAGTTAATTAATTCCCTCTTTTTTATATTTTCTTTATGTCTGTAGAGATATGATTTCTAACCTCCCTCCCCGCACCCCCCCCCATCAGCTTCCCAGAAATTGTGGTATTTTGTTCTTTTAATGATTTGTTCTTTAACTCACTCATTATTTAGGATTTCATTTTTTAAGTCTCTATTTCCATCTGTCTTTTCTTTGGGGTACCTGAATTAATTACTATTTTATTGTATTATGGTCTACATATTTACTACTTCTGCATCTTCCCTTTATTTGTAATATCTCTGTGCTCTAATACATGGGTAAGTTTTTTTTTTTAAGTTCTATGTGAGCAGGGTGGCCAGGTGTTGCAGTGAATAGAGCACTGTCCCTGGAGTCAGGAGGTCCTGAGTTCAAATCCAACCTCAGACATTTAATATTTACTAGCCCTGTTGATCTTAGGCAAGTCATTTAAATCCAATTGCCCTCCCCTCTTCAAAAAGGAAAAAAAAGTTCTATGTGGAATTTAAAATATGTATATTCTTTAGTAGTTCCTTTTAGAAGACATCATCTTCTTAGCTCTGGTTTTCCTAGCAATTTGTTCAGTTCCATATTTTTCCCTTTATCGTTCTGTTAGACTTTTCTAAAACTAAAAGGGAGACAATGAAATCTGTTACTATAGTGTTGTTTTCTATATGTTTTTGTTGTTCCATTAATGTATCCCTTATGAATTTTGATGCTTGGGCATCTGGAAGATCTAAATTCAATACAGGTAGTGGTTTGTTATCTATGGTTCCTTGCAGAATAATGCAGTTTCCTTATTTATCTCTTTTTTATGTTTTAAAAGTTTGTTTTTTATTTGTCTGATAGAATGATTGCAATGGGAGCTGGTTGGCATCAGGCTTGGAGTCAGGAAGGCCTGAGTTCAAATCTGAACTCAGACACATAGTAGCTGTGTGACTTTGGGCAAGTCACTTCACCCTTTCTGTTTCAGTTTCCTCATCCGTAAAATGAGTTGGGGAAGGAAATGGCCAACCTCTCCATAGTATCCTTGCAAGAAAATCCCAAATGAGATCACAAAGACTCAGAGACAACTGAAATGACTGAATATGTTCACAATTTCTGCTTTTTTGGATTCACTTGGTGTTCTGATTTTTATTCTGTCTTTGTTTTTAAAATGTGTTTGTCGTAGCAACAGATTGTGGGTTATTTTTTTTTCAAATTGTCATTCTTTTTAATTTTATTGGGTCGTTTAATACTTTCACATTTAAAACTGAAAGGTTATATTTTTCTCAATTTATTACTTTTTTTTCCAAATTATGAAATAATTTATTCTTATACTGAGTTTCAAACAGCTAAGTTACAGCACAGAACACAGAGGAATACACTATTTATTTTACCTGGCTCTTGTTTTCCCACCCAAGACATGAATTCTCAGCTTTATTCTAGAATCCAACTCTGGGTCACCGAAGGCCTAAAGAAAAACAGAGAAAGACCTTAATAAAAACCCATTGCCCAATCACCTGTCTAACAAGAGAGGCAACTTCTGGGTCACGTGATTAGACAAGATGAAAATTAGACATTTTCTGATTCCCTCATCCTCTCAAACCTCTCCAAAACAGGAATTAAGTGCTGAAGAGAAAGAAGTTTCAGCTGTCTCCATGATTTAGTGTACTTGGAATATAAAGGAACATGAAAAAGAAGCCCATGAATTGACATCTACACTAAGCCCACTCAGTAAGCCTCCCCCCTCAGCTCACACTATCAGCAACAAGGCTGTATTGGTTGACCCGTATTGTCTTGCAACAGACTTAAACCCAAACCCCAGTCTCCTTTCCTCTTTCCAGTGGCATGGAAATCCTAATTCCAGTCTGTAGAAGTTTACTCAGGCTAGGACAGATAGACAGCCCGCATACCTCTGCAGTACTCTAGACTACTGAAACGTATTGAGACCACACAGCCAGTACTACGGCAGATTCCATTCTGTGCTGCAAAAGTTCTCTGTGGGGAGAGCCAGAAACAGAAGGAAAGAGGTAGGATGTGTGTCTCAGCTGGAAATAATGCTCAACACCACAGCCTACTTCAACTCTTCCCAGACCCTCAGACGCCTAAATTACAAAAATTAACTTCCTAGCACTAAGCATGGCAGTTCTCTGACAGAGAACTGAGGAAAAGAGGGAGCAGAACAGGACACCTGACTAGCTCACTGGGAGCATGTGGCAAAGCTGAGGGTGGGGGATGGGAACGCACCATGTGGCCCTCAACTAAGCTTGAGGGAAAGTACTCAACACCCAGATGGAGCCAGTTTTGTTCACCTAAAAGTCACTCGTGGCAGAAACCTAAGCTGGTGTACCATGAATTGCCCAGTGTGAGAGGAGGTTAAAACACTTTGAGATTCAGTCCCCAAAGAAATCAGCAAATCAAAGACCTGGAAAGCAATTAATAGGAGAAAATAAAGAGGTGGGGGGACTGAAAAATCTCAGGAAGAAGAAAACTCAAAGACCAGGAACATTAACAGATAAATCAACAGGGAAATCATTAACAGCAGAAAGAAATATAGCCTCCAGATCTGGCCAATGAGTTCAAACATCTATGAATAAATATAGCAAAGGAAACAAGGGAAAATAATGAAATAATTGGTTAGCCTGAAGACCCTGTGGAATTTGAGGGAAACATGGAACTAAAACATACTGTTCCTCAGTGGTTCAAAAGAGAAATTAGAATTATGAGAGCAGAATTTATGTCCTGCACAGCAAAAATAATAGGTAGAATAGGAAAACTGCAATCTGCGGTAACAAATATTGTCAAAGAAGAGAAAGGAGAGAACAAAAGATCAGAAATACAAATATACAGAGTGAAGGTCAATCTAGGAGAAGAAAATAAAAGAACAACAATATTAAAAGAAAATAAGTTCACTATAAAAGCAAAACAAACTGATCTTGAAGACAGGGTGCATAGAGACAACCTAGAGATCACAGGACTCTCTAAATACAACAGGACAAAATATCTTAAAGTCATAACGGCAGAAAATAAGAGAAGAGAACTGCCCAGAACTTTTTAACACAGTAAATGAAATACTAACTGGAAGAATTCACAGATAGCTTCCAGAAAAAAAAAACCTAAGGCTGCAAACTCCAAGATATATACTGGTTAAGTTTAATGGTTCAATTAAGAAACATATTCTGCAAGAGACCAGGAAAAACACTTTCAAATCCAAAGGAAAGAAAATTAAAATAATGCAAGACTATTATGTTCCCATTAGAAAACACAGAAGGGAATGGAATAATATCTTCCAAAGAGCAACGGAACTTAGCATGCAGTCCAGGGTGACCACTATAAATGAAAAAGATAAGACATTCAATTACAAAGAGGTATTTGAAATACTTTCAGAAAGAAAACTAGACTCAAAAATAGATACAAAGAGATTTTCGATAGGTAAGAGACCAATAAAAAGCCGTTCCGGGATCAGCTACTTCCCCCACACAACAGATTATTTTTTTCCTCACACAAGTAAGGCCATCTAGAAGATATTCCAGGTGTATTTCTACACCTATCTCAAGATTGCAAGTGGCACCTGGGGTGGATTGTAGGGTAGGGAAAGGGAAGTTTGTATTCTGGAAAGCATCTGATCAAACTTAAAAAAGAAAAGGGCTATTTCCATACTATGATAATTATTATTATAGTTCTTAGGTTTATAAGGCTTCACATAAAAACTACCTTGTTATTCAATTGCTTAGGACATTCCTGGAAGGGATATTAATCATTCAAAAAACAAAAATATGCTTCTAAATGGAAAAAAGTTGCAAAAAACATCACAAAATATAGTAAATCAACTGAATACTACTATAACTAAGAATGATGCCTATGGTTGGGTACGTGGTGGGGGCACACACACATAATTTCCGCTGCTGGGGAAGGCTGAGAATGATAGTTCTTGGTGAACCCTGGTTGGGTTCACCAGGTTGACTAAGGAGGTGCAAACCAAACAAAGTAAAAAAAACCAAGTAGTTTGTTAAAACATCTGTGTCAATCAATATTGTGATAAGGTCTGTGAGTGTCCTCTCTCTGTACTTCTAGCCTGGGAGAGATGTGATAGGAGAGGAGAGAGGGAAAGGGAAAAAGGGAGATGGAGACAGAGGGGGGGGCCAGAGGGGGGAGGAGGGAGGGGGAGGGAGAGAGAGGTAAAGAGAAAAGGAGAGAGAGGGAGAAAGTGGGGGGAGAGAGAGAGATGGGGAGGAGAAGGGAGGAGAGGGAAGAGAGGAGAGAAGAGAAGGAAGAGGGGAGAGACATTAAGAAGAATTCAGAGAAGCCTTATCTGAACTAATGCAAAATAAACAGAACTAGGAAAGAAAATAATAGCTAGCATTTATAGAGCATCTTAAGGCTTACTAAGCGCTATATATGTTATCTCATGTGATTCCCACAACAACCCTGTGAAGTAGGTGCTATGATATTTCCATTTTTACAGATGAGGAAACTGAGGAACAGACAGGTTAAATGGCTTACTCAGGGTCACACAACTGAAGAGTGTCTTAGACAGGATTTGAACTCATGTCTTTCTGATACTATGTCCTTTGCTTCATTCACTATGTCATCTAGTTGCTCAATGACTACAACAATGTAAAGGAAAAAGACAACAATGACAAAAAACAATGAAAACTGATGTTGCAATTATAATGACCAATGCTGAACCTGGAAAAGAGTTTTAAAAAAGCACCTCAAGAACAAACAAGGGATAAAAATTATCACAGAAAATAAAACAATTTTGATTGTATACAATTTAAAAGTTTTTGCACAAATGAAGCCAATGAATACAAAATTAGAAGGGAAACAGTTAACTGAGGAGGAAAAAAAGCTTTGCAGCAACTTTAACATTTCCAAGTCTTGTCAACAAGCATTTATTAAGCAACTATTATCTACTAGGCACTTTGCCAAGATAAATAAGATGATTCCAAATGAGAATCTCATTCAAATTTATAAGCATGAGTCATTCCCAAAATCATACACAGAATACAAAGAGATAGTTTTCAGAGAAAGAATGCCAAGTCATTAGTTGCATATTTAAAAAATGCTCCAAATCAATATTAGAGAAATATAAGTTAAAGCAAATTTCAGGTTCTACCTCATACCTATCAGATGGGCAAACTGAACAAAAAGAAAAATAACAAATGTTGCAGAGATGCTGGGGAAACATGCATATTAATTCACTACTGGTAGAGCTGTGAATAGGTCCAGATATTTTGGAAAGCAATTGGAATTATTCCCTCAGGTCACAAAAGTGTATATAGCTTTTGATTTAGCAACATCACTACTAGAACAAAGGTCCCAAAGAAATCTAAGAAAGATAAAAAAAGAACCTATATGTAAAAAGATATTTATAGCAGCTCTTTTGTAGTGGCAAAGAACTAGAGACTATCAATGGCTGTACAAATTATAATTTGTGAATGTAATGGAATACTATTGTGGAATAAGAAATGACAAAAGGGATAATTTCAGAAAAATGTAGGAATTTTTGCATGACCTGATATAGTGTGAAATGAGAAAAAACCAAGAAGATAATTTAGGCAATAACAACATAATAAAGACAAAACTTAGAAAGACTTAAATCTCTCTGATCAATGCAATGACCAATCACAATTCTTGGGGAGCAATAATGAAGCATGCTACTACTTATTTCCTGCTAGAAAAGTGTTGTATTCAAGATGCAGATTGAGACATATACTTTTTGGGCCTGGCCAAGGCAAAATTTGTTTTGCTTGACTGCATATTACTGCAGAGTCAACGCAATATTCACAGTTGCTGACAGTGACTGTAAATATGATGGCATAGTTCTTAATCACAAAATAACAGATTTTTCATATAGAAGACAGAAGCGAAACATTTATTCTGACACCAGAAAACCAAATCCATCATAGCAACATAGAATTTAATGCACCATAATACAGCAGAGAGCCACATCATCCTTTAGCCTTCCCACAAATCAACACTCAAAAACCTAGCTGTCTGCTTGCCTGCCATCCTCTCTCTCCCACTGTCTAACTGCTCTGACTCCCAGCTTCCTATGGGCTCTGCTTCACCTTTCAGCAAACTCCTATCACAGGCTCTATGTGATTACATTCAGCCTGCTAGGGGGCAGAGAAAATCTTCAAATCAGGGAAGATCTTCAAATTCCTTTAGGCTTATTAGGGGGCAGGTAAGATGTTCAAATTACCATTACCATTACAATTATAAGAGTTTTGTTTTTCTTTTTCTCTCTTTTTCAATGAGGGGAACAGGAGGGAAAGAGAGAAAATAAATATTGACTAATGAAAAACAATTTTTTTAAAAAGGAAAGACATCACCCTTCTGCATAAGCAGGAGACTATGCATGAAGCATTGCATATACTATTGGATACCATTGATTTGCTGGTTGTTGGGTTTTTTATTGCTTTTTTTCCTTCCTTTTTTATTCTTTGTTATAGGGGACTATTTGGTGGGTAGGAGGAGAGAGATATTCAGAAATGAAAATAATATAAAGCCAAAATATATCAATAAAAAATTTAAAGGAAGCAAATCAAAAGGTAGTTACCAAGAACGGTGTAGAGATTTTGTTAAATTACAAAACCATCTACAAAACAAACACAGGAAGAAATATACTTAAATCCCATATGTTTGGCAAAGTGTTTATTTATGAAGCAATTAAAACATCAGCTAGTAAAAACAAAGCAGGGTAGCATACTGTTCTTTTATGGAAAAATTACATGCATAGAAATATCATTAACAACAAAATTTTGATTGATAAAACTGAGAAATTCTTCAATCTGTGGCCATCTTTTCCAGTTAGTATTTAAAGGTGATCTCAGAAGATATGTTTGAGGGCAACCATTTACTATATTTGTGTTCATAAAGTTCCTTATAACAATTTCTTCCACCATCTGTTGTCCAATGGGAATCCTTTGTGCATGGTACAGATTGCCTTTTTCTTTTATCACTCATTAGAATATGGATGATATTTTTGATATTTGAATCATGGACTCATCTTCATCACCACATAAAGAAACCTTAAAAGAACCATCCCTCAACCCTCATTACTTACTAATTGAATGCTGCTATTAGTGTAATGGTTATTATATCTTTAAACTCAAACAAACCCATTTCACATAGTATTACTTTAAAGGTTTCAAGTGACTCCTTCTACTCATGTCACGATATAGAAAGAATTAAAGAACACCTAAAAATACTCAGCCAATTAAAACCCTGTCTAGTCGCAGTATTCTGAACAGGATAAGAGAACCCCAGAGAAATACTTAGAGAAAGGGACCAGATCTCTGGCAATTATTGTAAAAAGAATAATGAGAAAGTAATGAGAAAGGATACGGTTGTCAAAGAACATAGTGTTTCACCTTGGGTTATAGCTAAATAAGAAAAACTGGAAGAAAATATATCAGATGGGTCCACAGAGATCTAAAGTAATGCTTTGAGTCATTTTTCTCTCTCTTATGAACAAAGATATTAAAGGAGTTTGCCAATAAAGGAACCCTTGAGGAAATAATTGGAAATTGTTAATATGGATCATTTCCTTATACTTTGGACCACAGGAATGCCAACAACTTTCCAACAAAGATACAGGTCTGGAAAAAAACAACAATAACTTAATTAAAATTCCATCCTCTCCATGGTTGTAGCTACCATCCAAACATTCCCTGTGGTGCTTGGGAATCTATGAAAGGAAGAGTGGAAAGGGGAGGGGGAACTGGCAAGGGCCTTTGGGTATGGTGAGGTTCCCTTCTTCACTGTGCTTTTCTTGGAGGCCTAGAATTTATGCTATTGTCTCAAACCAAATTCTTTCCCTAATATGCCCAAAGCAGATTAAACTAAAAATTTCCATTAATACACTATTTTGAATACATGTATTTATTAAAGTAACCATCTCGTAATTTCAAATGTAACAAATACTTAGAAAAATTTGTAATTGGTTGCACAAATGACGACAGCAAATAACCAGGACTATTTCAGTAGAGTTGATATGAAAGGGGAAACTAAAAAAGTTATTATGAATCAGTAATTACAAATAAATAACTGAGACAAACCTGTTATAACATTTCCCAAAGAACACTGCACTTGAAATGAGAAGATCAGTTCAGTTCTTGAGTTCAGTCTTTGCTGGTCATAAGTTTTGCATTATCAGGGAAATCACTTTGCTTAGTTAGGCCTCAGTTTACAGATTCAGAATTCAATTAAATTTAAAAAGCACTTATTAAGCATCTACAATTTACTATACTCTTTCCAGGTCAAGTAAAAATAAACACAAAATAATTCTCCTCAAATCTTAATTGAGAAAAAGCATATACACAATTAAGTTGATGTAAAATATTAACTAATTTCAAGAGGCAGAGGGCAAACAACACTAAAAAGGGACATCAGGAAAGGCTTCATTATACCTGTACTGATCCTTGAAAGGAGCTAAGGTGAGAAGATAAACATGAGAAAGAAATCATAAGGAACTTATCAAAGTTGAACTATTTACATGCCAATATGGAAAAACAATAATAGTAACTTATAAAACTTTTCTTAGTGTGAGGATAGGTGAAGGGAATACAAATGTGTGTGTGTGTATACTTACACATGTCTATATGCGTATGAATACATATCTAAGCATGTGTGTGTATGTGTACATAGAGGGTATAGGATCATTTGAATATGAAGGGATGATACTTTACAAGGTGAAATACAATGAGAGGAGACAGGGAGAGACAAAATAGGTTTAATCATCCTATATAGAAGAGGCAAGGGATAGCTGTTACAAATTTACTTTCATTTACTCTCATTGATTTTGGC
>CM053598.1:84201134-84249104 GCA_028646575.1 Pseudocheirus occidentalis
GCTCTGCAATACATGCAACTAGGAATTAAGATATACAGAGACTGGGGGGTGGCTAGGTGGTGCAGTGAATAGAGCACCAGCCCTGGAGTCAGGAGGACCTGAGTTCAAATTCGGCCTCAGACACTTAACACAAAAACTAGCCATGTGACCTTGGGCAAGTCACTTAACCCCCAACTGCCCTCCAAAAAGCAAAAAAAAAAAAAAAAAGATATACAGAGACTGGGGTAGGGAGACCCTCCCTGCCCTACCAGAAAGGTAGAGGGGTGCTGGAGGAGGGCACAAAAGAGAACAAATTAGGGGAGGGGCTTTATAGTGGAATCGCTGGTTTGGGGTTGGGGGTTGGGGAAAGATGGGGAGAAAATTTGTAACTCAAAAATCTCATAGAAATGAATGATGTAAACAAGAAAACAAATTTTTAAAAAATTAAAAAAAATAAAATTATAAGAGGAAAAAAAATTTTAAAAAAAGGAGCTAAGGAATCCAATAGGCAGAGTTAAGGAGAAAGAGCATTCTACAAACGATGAGATGAGAAATGAAATGTCATGTAAGGGGAAGAATGGGCCAATTTGGCACAACCAGTGCCTTCATACATATGGGAGGAGATGTGTGAAACTGGCACAGAAAGATAGATTCAAATACTGATGAGGAGAGTTTGTAGTTTGTCCTAGAAAGAATAGGAAACCACTAAAGTTTCTTGAGCAAAAGAGTACCATGGTCAGATATGGTACTTTAGGAAAATCAATTTGGCAGCTGTGTGGAAGATGGTTTGGAAAAGGAAAACTAGAAGCAAGGAGAACAATAACGCTTCAGCAAGAAACTCAGAGTTCATCTAGTAGTGGATCATGTCAGTACTGGTCAGGTTTTTATTAGACCATGAATCCTTTCTACAACATCCCAAATAAGTGGTCATCAAGACTTCACTAAAGTGATCTCTAGTACGTGAGAACCCATTACCTCCCAAGACAGTTCATCCCACTTTTGGACTATTCTAATTATTAGGAAGTTTTTTTTTCTTTATATCAAGCCTAAATCTGCCTCTGATAGAGCTTCTATCCACTGCACTTAATTTTGCCTTCTAAAGCTTACCAGAACAAGTCTAATCCATTTCCCACATGTCAATCTTTCAAATATTTGAAAACCATCTCTCCCACTTCACAAAGTCTTTTCTTCTTCAGGATGAATATCCGTAAGTCCTTCAATTAGTACTGACAAGGTATGGTCTTCAGCCCTTTCAACATCCATATTATTCTCTTCTGGATACACTGTACTTTGTTCTTGCTGATGAACACAATTCTCCATATGTGATCTGACTAGGGAGGGAAGACCACCTCATATATTCTAGATACTATGCCTCTCAACGCAGCATAAGATCCTATTAATTTTCTTTTGTTGTTATATCACCCAGTTAATCCATGTTGAACTAGTAAGCAATCCACCAAAACCCCCAGTTATTTTTCATATAAGCAAACATCACTTCTTGACTCTGTTCCCTTTAGTCGTCTGAACAGTGATCATCATCAAACCCTCTCATTAGAACCTTGGATTCTGTTTCTGGAACACCAGACTTTGATAGGTGAGTTTTCTCTCTGCCTTGCCCAGGACTGATATTTCACTTCACAGGCATCAGTACACTATGTTGCTACTCATGTACCACCCTTCCCTTCCTCCCTCCCTTCCTCTCTCTTTTCCTTGCTCCCCATTACATAATTTCCTCCAAAAGAAAGTAATAAGTTCCTTGAGGGCAGAGACTGTCAGCAATTAGTGCAGAGAGTAAGCACTTAATAAATGCTCTTGTGTGCTTGCACTCTCTGTCTCTCTGTTACTCTCTGTCCATCTCTCATTTAGCCTTGCCTTTTACAACTTGTACTCATGAAGTCCATTTTCTGAACCTAAATGATAGGATTTAACGCTTAAACCCACCAATTTTCCATCATATTAGGTTTAGATGATTGATCGTACTAGTCTATTGAGATCTTCTGGAATACTGGCTCTGTCATCTAATGTGTTATAGTATTTGTAACCTAATACACTTCTAACTTAGTCCCAGCTGCAAATTTCATAAGTATGATACCTGTGCCTTCATCTGAGTCATGAATGTTGAATGGAACAAAATGAAAAGCATCCTTAAGACACTCTGCTGGGGACTTTTGTAAAAACTGACATCAACTTATTAAAGGCATTACTTGAGGTCTGTCCGTTTAACTAGTGCTGCATCCTTCTGTAACTGTTGTACTGTTGTCTAGCCTACTCCTTCCAGCTTGTTCACAAGGACAAGAAAGACTTTGTCAAATGTTTTCCTGAAATCTAGGTAACCAACAGCATTCCCCTGCTCTAACAATTATAAGCATGTCAAAAAAAAAAAAGGAGGTTAGTCTGGCATGGCCTTTTTGTAATGAAGCCATGCTAACTCTTTGTGATCAGTGCTTTCTTTTCTAGATGTTTGTTAGCAATCCCTTTAATAATATGTTTATTGAATTTTGCCAGGAAATAAAGTCAAGCTCTTTGAAACATAGTTCTCAGACTGTATATTCTTCCCTTTCTTTGGAAATGGGACAACATTTGCCCTTCTTTAAACTTGTGGCACTTTTCTATTATCCACAATTTTCAAAGACCACTGATGGGGCTTAGCAACTTTATCTGCAGGTCTCTAAGTATCCTAGCCTATCATATTATCTGTTGATCTGAACTTGACAAGGCCATTTCTATCAGTGACTTCTATTCTGTCTTTTCTTATCTAAAGATAATTTTTTTCTTGGCAGAAAAAAAAGAAAATAAGAGCTAAATTATGTCAACATTCTTATATTTTAAGGTTAGGAAAATTGAAATCCTTTTTTTCAGATGTCACTCTAATTTACTAGCAAGTCACTTTTCAAATCTCACCTGTGGGAGGAAAAAAGATGGGAGGCAAGTACACAGGATTTGTAGTCAGAGGACATAGGTTCAAAAATTATGGGGCTCCAGCCAAAAATATGATACCCTGAAAAGTCAACTATTATCTTGAATGAAAAAAATTGGAACTTAATAGATGATTAGACATACAAGAACCAATATAAATATAAGGTACATAACAAAGACTGATTATAAGGAATCCATAAGGACAGACTGCTTAATTTTTATATGTGCAAAATGCAAAATTTATGTCTATGATTCTTATTAATAACTGGGTAGTTCATAAGAAAGATTAGGGAAAACCTGGGCATGTAGGAATTTTAAAAGTAAAACCATTTAAGAACAACTAAAGAGAGTAGTTATTTTACACAAATGAGGTGCAAGAGGAAGAATTGATACAGAGAAGTCTGGGGGAGGAGGCCTGGTAGTTCTGGTAACCTACTTTCATCAGGAATGGGTATAAGAGGGAACTATATGTGTGTGTGTGTGTGTATAAACGTATATATGTATAAATATACATATATATATTTTTAAAAGAGTATAGAAGTCTTCTAAAGTCAGAAGAAATAAAGCAGTAGAGGCATAGGGAAGGGGGAGAGGACAAAGGAGGGATCTTTAGAGAGGAGGGTGAGAGAATAGGTAAATAGGGGTATAGAAGGGTGTTTAGATTTATGGGAATTAGAGGATGGGGAGGGATCCTTGGAGAGGAGTAGGCAAGTCATAGGAGGGCAAGGTAGTGGGTAAAAATAAAGTAGAAGAAGCAGAAGGGACAAGAAACAAGAGATATGTATATACATAAAAACAAAGATCAGGAGTAGAATAGGTTTGGGAATGTATAGGTCTATATATGTATGTACAGGGTGTCCCTAAAATCTGGACACATAGGACATCTCATTAACTATGCATATTTTGAAGAAATTAAGTAAATGAAATTTTTGACATTTTATTTAATTAGCATAAATGAGACTTCATAGGAAGACATAGGAAGCAATAGGACATTTCATTAGTTAAATTAAATTAATCTCACTAATATGGAAAATAGTCCCCAATAGCTAATGAAAGCTTTTATTTCATATGGTACTGTCATGACTAAAATATATGCTAATTAAACAAAATATTGTTGAAAATTTCATTTCTTGAAAATATGCATAGTCAATGAGATTTCCTATGAGTCCAGACTTTAGGGACATCTTGTGTGTATACACACACACACATGCATACACACACATATGTATGTATCTATAGCTATGAAGAAACATATCTAAACTTTATGGTAGCCTTCTACAGGTATTGGGGGGAAGGAAAAAAATAAAATAAAGTGCACAGCAGAGAACAAAAGAAAACTCACAAGAAAGCAAACTGGACAATTCTCAACACAAGTATTATTTATCCTATAGGCTTTCTTTTTTATGTGTGTGTGTCTGTAGAATATAAAGAAGCATTTTGTTTTTTAAATGTTTTTTAAATTAAATTTTGTTTATTTTTAGTTTGCATCATTCATTTCCACAAGATTTTGAGTTACAAATTTCCTCCCCATCTTTCCCCTACCCACAACTCCAAAACAATAATCCCACTGTATACTCTCTCCCCCAATCTGCTCCTTCCTATATCCTCCCCCATTCCTCCTCCCACTTTCTGGTAGGGCAAGATAGATCTCCATTCCCCAGTGCCTGTATATCTTATTTCCTGGTTGCATGTAAATAATAACAATAATAATGATGACTTTTTTAAACATTTGATTTTACAACTTTGAATTCCAGATTCGTTCCCTTCCTCCCTCATCACCCACCCTTACTGGAAAGATAATTCAATATAGGTTGTGTATGTGTAGTTATGCGAAACATTTCCATAGTGGATATATTGTGAAAGACTGACTATATTTCCCTCTATCTTATCCTGCCCCGCCCTTGTTCTATTCTCTACTTTGACCCTGTCCCTTTTCAAAAATGTGTGCTTCTAACTACTCCTCCCCACATAGGCTTTCTTGAAATGAAAACTTATTGTTACATATTTTGAATCCTTTCTTATGTTCTGCTATGCACATGCTATGCTTTTATTTCTTTCTAACTCTGTATTTAAGTCCCAACGTTTAAATTTATGGAGTCTAAAATAAAATTTTGGGAAAAACAAATTTATTCTGCTACTTACTACCAGTGTTAGGTTAGATAAGTCATTTCACTACTGTAAGCCTCAAATTCAGTATCTGTAAAGTGCAGATGCCAAACAAGATTAAAGGTCAGCAATTTATGCCCCACAGACAAAATTCCATAGAATTTTTAAATTCTAATTTTTAAAAATATAAAAACCATGATTTGTTTCTGGGCTTTACAAAAACAGAAGATGGGTCAAACTTGACCCATAAACTATAGAGTTTGCCAATATCTGCTCTAAATTATCACTAAGATTCCTTTCAGCTCTCAATCTGTGATCCTATAATCCTAAAATGAGGGATTTGGACCAGACAATGTGTAAAGACTCTTTCTGCTCTAATATATGATCCCTTGACAAATGAGATTTTTGTAATATTGTCATTACTATATTAAAGTATATTATATCATTTGACTCATCTCGTTTTAGATTTATTACATTGTTCCCTGTAAAATTTTTCATCTAATGCCCTACTTTTGAAGAACCAATTGATATTAGATAAGGGTAGCCTGTATATATGATGAAAAGCGAACATAAAAAAATGTTTAAAACTAAGAATTCCTCTGTAATGGTAAAGCACTCCTCTGTATACGAAATGTACCCTGCCAGATTATAAGATGCTCTGACACTAAATGATTGTGTGACCACAGGCAAATCACTTCATTTCTCTAAGTCTCATGTCTATCATAAAATGAGGACCGATTAGAACATGTCTAAGATACTTCCTAGCTCCAATAAGATAATCGGTGAAGGATCCATTAAAGGTCTATCTTTCTTCAGTACTTGGTACACAGTGGCAGTGTGACAGCAGTTTTCTTTGAGTTAAATTATACAACATTAGATGTAGATTTTAAAACATTAATTTCCTGGCCAGGATTTGCTATTTTGGCCAAAGCTGTGTTTGGAACAATATAGGTACAAACGGTAGCATGAGGAACGGGTAGATTTGGAGTCATACTATGGCAATGCTACTTTTCCCCTGCCAATTAAGAGACTGATTGGCTACAGAAGTTGAGCTGGTATCACAAGTCAAAGTGCTTGGGACCAGCAGGTAAAGTATTCATATGTTTGGCATAATAATTCCCAGTTTTACTTGCCCACTTTTCATTTCATTCTTTTAATACTTGGTCAATACAATATAATATTTTTGATAACACAAAGGTGAATTTGCTACTTTTTATCCAAAGGCTTTGGAATTTTTAGGGAAAAGAATTTCTCTTCGAGTAATCAGCAAAGACCTTTCCAAACTTTTAAAACATAGTATATATGACCACTCTAAGTTACACCTAAACAAACCCAAAGAAGACTGGGCTCCCATCCTACAAATATTCCCAACTCCCAAGAAAAACATGAAGTCAAGACTTGCCCCATTTCTTGTTTCTAGGTTTCATATATAATTTTCTCTGACTTTCACAGAAATACTTTTCATGCTGAAAACTGGCCAGAGAAATAATCACTGACTACAAAAGAAAATTTATCACCCAAATCCAAGATTAAAATGTCATTAAAAGAGAAACCTAACAAGTAGCCTTTGCATGACCTGTAGAACATCAGAAATCTCTTCAAATAATGTTTGGTTAAAACATTAGGCTCACTAGAGTTGAACCTTTGGGGGAAATGTCATCCCATTACAAACCTTGGAATTACAATATGAATTTAAAGCTGTGTGCTAGATGTATGATAAAAATATTTTTAGCAATTCAAGAACTTCACTGTCATCAGAATATACATGTTACCACAGTCAATACATTGGATGCATATCTCCGCCAAAAGATTTCATAATGGTTAGTATGGTTTTATAATATATTTTATTTTTATAATTACTATCTCATTACATTAAGAAAGCTGGCATCATGAGATTTTTAATTTACCCTTAAAAGTTAATAAAATTTGCTCTCTAAGGAAAATATCAATTTTTTATTAGAAATCAATTAAGTACCATGAAATTATAAAATTCAAGTTTGGCCCTAAAAGAGATGCCTGAAAAGGCACTTCTCATCTTCTTTGTAGAAGTGTGGGTGGGGTCATGGTAGTAGAAAATTGTATGTAAGGTCAGACTTTTTTTGGTATATTAGTGGGTCTGCTGATATTTTTTCCCTTTTGCTTTATTTTTTTGTATAATGGTTGGCTTTCTGGAAAAGGAAGATGTTTCCCTAAGGCCTTAGAGTAACACTATAAAAACAAAGATACCAATAAAAATGTAATTTTTAAAGAAAAGCTTAGATAACAACTCCTGACATTTATATTGTACCTTACAGTATAATGCAGGTTTTTTTTACATGCATTATCTTCTTTATCACAATAATCCCATGAAATCAGTAATGCAGTTATTAGCAAAGGCAGTTTAATAAAGTGGAAAGAATAGTGGGCTAGAAATCTGAGTGCCTAGATGCTCGTCTTAGTTTTGCCACCATTAGGATAAAGGACCATAGGCAAATAAGTCTCATAACTCCACTAAATATCCATCTACTAGTTTATAAAATGAAAGGGAGGTAGAGTAGGTGGTCTCTTAACATTCCTTCCAGACTTAACCATCTAAGTCTTTTCTGTTTGGGTAAAGGAAAAAAAATAATAACAACAAAAAATTCACCACATTCTTGGCTTTAGGCTTCTACTATAATTACTTGACAGATGGGTAAAGTCTCAGAGAGGTAAAATGACTTGGCAAACGTCACATAACTAGTGGAACATAAGAAACTTGGCCATCCAACTTCAGTTGATTCAAATTTCTTAACACAATCTATTTTATCTGAACTTCCTGGGCTATTTTTGGGAGGGAAGAGAACAGAGAAGAGGGGAATGGAGGGGAGGCAAGGAAGGAGAAGATGGAAAGGAAAGAAGGAAGGGAGGGAGGGAGGAACGAAGGAAAGAAGGAAAGGAAAAAAGGGGAGAAACTAAGGAAGGGAGGGAGGAAAGAAGGAAGGGAAGGAGGGAAAGAAGAAAGAAAAGAGGAACTACAAATTCTTTGAACAAAAGAATAAACCAAATTTTAATTAAAGACTGAACCTCATATCAAACAACAACAACAAAAAAAATCCCAACCTTACCAGATGAGACTTTTTATTCCTCTCTGGTCAATTCTGCTCAAGAGTGCTCAGCACTTAAGACAAGCCCAAACTATGCTTGTTCTTAAGCAAAGTAATGTTTAAGAGGCACCACAGACTATATTTCTATAACTAAGGATAATGGAGAAACTGAGCTAAGTAACTCGCAGGTTTTTAAAAACATATTAACTCCACTATTCTTCCTATGTTTCCCACATGCAGGCTGTATCTTTGATTTCCAAAGCTTTCAAATAAATTAATCAAAAGTTCAGTCAATCATTTAGGCCACCACTTAGTTGAAAGTTTTGACACTACAACCTCTATTCCTGGTCCATTTGGACTTCTCTCCACTATCCCCTGCCAGTTTTTCATTCCTAAAGTAAAGCTAATACAACTTTTTGGAGATTAAAATGTCAACTTTCTAAAGCACTTTTTTAGGGGAACGGCTACAATGAAGAGTACAATGCAAGACTACTAAATTAGCCATACCCTTCGTTAATCCTAAAGATTAACCAGAACAATTAGAAGACTGGCAGTTACCAGTTAATGCCAACAACTGTCCCTTTCCCCTCCCTACTGTTCATAAATAAATCTAACCATTCTCTTGTGACCCTGAATTCAAAAATCTGAAAAAGCAGATCAGATTCTCTGCTAAAAAAAAAGTCCTTATACACTTGATGTAGCACAAATGAACATTAATTTTTTTCTTTCTATTTTAACTTTAGTTAGAGACAAGCAGAATTACTCATTTCAAGAATTTATTGCAGATTATAGGGTTTAAGTACTTGAGGAAGAATTTGAATTTGGGTCTACTGACTCAAAATTTAATGTTCTTCCAACTGAACCATGTGCAGGCGTAACAAACCACAACCTCAGTTTCCCAACTTGCAAAACGATCCTAATAATAACTGCCTGTCTCACAGAGTTGTTAGTTTGTATGTTTGTGTATAGCAGTTATTCCTTCCACAACTATGGCTTTCCACATCCAGTCAGCATAAGAAATTAAATGGGAATTTTGGGGAGTTTTGTGGAAGCTGCAGATGACACGTGAAGGCCAGCAGATGACACAGAAACTATCACCAAATACTCAACCCAAATTTTACAATAAGGTACTGTAAATACCCCATAAAAGAAAAAAAAATCTAACTTCTTTTCTAGGTATGAAGAGCCAAAAATTTTACGTGAGTTTTCTAGATTGCAGCGGTGCCACAACCCTGAGATGTGGAAAGAATAACTGTATACATATATCACATTTCTAAAGTTCTTACAGGTTTATCTGCTATTATTAAGTCCTCTTCTGATACAGCATAATAATATCACTATTTCTATAGCATTTTAAGTTTACATAATGCCTTCCTCCCCCGACCCCCTAAGGCCTTTTGAGACAAGTAGTATAAGTATTATGATTGTCATTTTACAGATGAAAAAAACTGAGGCTCAGATAAGAGTAACACAGTGTAATAGTAAGGGAATTTGAAGACCTTCCCTGCTCCTTAATAAGCCTAAGTGAATTTGAGGACCTTCCCTGATTTGAAAATATACCCTGCCCCCTAATAGGCTGAATATAATCACACAGAGCCTGTGGTGGGAGGAGTTTTCTGAAGGGTGGAACAGAACCCACAGAAGCTTGCTTAGGGGAGGCTTGTTTTTCAGGAAGACCCACACCTTGTTACTCTGTAATTGGGCAGTGGGTCTCAAGGGTTGTAATGTTCTCTGACTCTAGAGAAGGCTATATATAACTCTGAGGTGAGGTTTTGCTTTGGGGCTCACTTTGGGAAGAATTGTGTGATTTGGCCAGATGAGACTCTGGGAAGCCATTGCCTCCCCTCCCTCCCTTAGCTTTGAAAACCCAGATGCTGGTGCTTCTCTGGTAACAAACTATGTATGTATGTAATGGTCAGAAAGCTAGAAGCCCTGTCTGTTGGTCTGCTGAACTGTGTTATTTTCTCTGCCTGTATTTTTGTCCGCTTGTAACTTCTATTTGTATTTTCTCTGAAGTTCAGGGTGCTTTTTCCTATGAACTAGGTAAATGATATATGTTTGATTAAAGTAAGATTGCTAACCCTTTCTGAGTTGCTTTCCTTTAAGAAAAGCAGATCAAAGAACCTGTGCTAGCAGCCATCTTGGGCATGTTAGGGTGCTTGCTGTAACACACAGGGAGTCTCTGGTAGAACCAAGATTTGAAACCAGATAGACTTAACTGCAATGTTCTTCTCCCTGATACCATGCAACAATATCAGGATAGGGTCTGGGTCTTCTAAGAAATCTCACAGATTATGGGTCCTTTCACCCTTGCTTGAGGCAACACCCTTCCAAAGGACTATCCCTTCCTCCAAATTAAGAAATAGACAGGGTTTGTTCTTGGTGTCTATTATCTTTCCTATTAATGCACCCTTCCTAATCAGGGCCTGTCCCTAAGTCATAACTTTTGCTTTTCAGCTAATTGTCAGCTAATTTCTATTAAGGCATGAGCCACGTAACTCAAGTATAAAATAATGGGCCTCAATGCTAACCTTCTGGGGAGGGCAAGGGGAAAGGATCTGCTTTTAAAGACGTATATCTCTTGAAAATAAAAATCCTTCCCAACCCAAAAGCATGAAACTATAAGGTGGAACAATAGTCAGTAGGGTTGAAGTTGAGGGATAATGCCCTCTTGATTTAAGCCTATGGGTGGTAAAAAAATAATTCTCATTTTTCCTCATTTAAGTAACACCTACAACATGCCAGGTACTACACTAAATGCTGAGAATAGAAAAGACAAAAACACATTGTCCTTATGCTCAAGCGTCTTACATTTTTCAGGTGGAAACACACATGCAGATAAATATAGCTAAGATAAATATAAATTAGGGTTTTGAAAAGCATAAACAACTAGGGGCATCAGGAAAGGTCTCTTATAATTGGTGGCTCTCAAAATGAGTCTTGATTATAGCTAGGAGGAAGAAGAAGAAGAAGAAAAAAGGGTAGCATTTCAGGAGAATGGGACCACTTATGCAAAGGCCTGGAAGCAAGGACACAGCCCCAAAGAGACCAGTTAATCCAGCTCCATTATTTTACAGATGAGGAAGCCCAAGAACAGTTAAATGACTTGTTTAAGATCACACAGGTAGTAAATGAGAGAAGCAAGATTTGACAGGTCCTTTGATACCAAAATCAGTCTTCTTCCAACTATACAAAAGGGATACTGCACTTTGGAAGAGGAAGTGGGCCAATTTGCCTGGAACATAGAATCCACAAAGGGGAAGGGAGTAGTAATCTGTAATCAGTACAGAAAGATAGGTTGGAATCAGGCCTTAAGAGCTGTAAAAGCCAAAGAGCTAAATGTTTTAGTACTTTGAGGTTTCCATACAACAACCAAACATACAAGTTGAACCATCCTTTCCTCCCTCCAAATAGTATGTAAATATTTACTGAGCATCTACAATGGACAATTCACTGTCCTAAGCACTAGGATCTATACAAAAATAAATAACATGCAGTCAGAGCTTCAAGGAGTTCATATCCTACTAGATACAATAAAATATGCACACAATTAAATGTAATAAAAATTTAAATATGTGCCCAGAGTACTATATAATCAAATGAAGCAGCATAATATAGTAGACAGAATACTAGATTGGGATTTAGGAGATCTCTGTTCAAACCCCACTAATTAGCTATGAGATTTTGAGCAAGTACTTCACTTTGTTGGACTTTTGTTTGCTCATCTGTAAAAGCAGAGGGTTGACCAAATGATTTCTAAAGTCTTTTGTAGTTTTATCAAATAGTAATAACAAGGCATTATTATTAATAATTACTAAATAAAAAATTCCTCTCCCTCCAGCAAAACAAACAAATCTACCATAGAAGCAAAAGTTAAAAAAAAGAAAGGTAAACAAACAGGATCAATATCAAAACTGATATTTTGGAAATAAATGTTAAATAATTAGTAGCTTATGGCATTATATATGATTATATTTTTCCTGTTTGAATGTTTTTGTCGGTGAATGCTTTTAAATAAAATTTTAAAATAAAAGCTTACTCTATAAAGCAAGTTATAGAGACCATTTTACACAGCTGTACGCCTTGACTTTCAACAGGATACATTTCAAATTGAAGTCGTACACTGCTGTTGTTTTATTATTTCTTTAATACTGCCAAAGGATTAATGATTCGTGGGTGTGGGCTCTCTTTCCACTGACAAGCCCTGAAAAAGCTGGCATAATTCATTAGACAGTTATATTTACTAGTAGTGTTACCCTGAATAAGTCATTTAACCTTCAGGTCATCTGGAATATTATATAATGCTACTTACAGAAGCTCAAAGAATTGTTGAGAGGCTCAAATAAAAAAGTTATTATTGTTATTATTATTATTATTATTATTATCTTTTCAAAACGACCTTACAGTTAGCATCATTGCCTTTTAGTTGGATTACTGATTTTCTTCTCTACTGACTCTTGGTTTCTAAGACAAGGAAATAATCAAAAGTAACTAATGACAATGTAGTTCCATACAAGGACATTCTCAAGAACTTTGGAATCAATTGTGAGACATGAGAGACACTGGCACAGGACCATCCAGCATGGCATGCCTGCATCAAAAGTGCCATGCTCTATAAGCAAAGCAGAATTGGAGTAACTAAAAAAAAATGAGATGCAGAAATGCAGAGAGAAAAGTTCATATAGACTATTTGTGCCTGACCTATGGTAAAGCCTTCTGAGTCTGCAGTGGTCTGGATCAGCCACAGTGAAGACACACTGTATACTCTGACTCCAACATAGGGATGTCATGTTGATCCTCTTCAAAAATAACAACCAATCAAACAGTTCACAAATAAAGACTTATGCCAAAAATCTTAGTGCACTTGTAAGCTTTGGTAGCTTTTAGGTTACTGTATGGAATTTTGATGTAACTGATATGTAAATTTGATTACTTTAATTTGGAAGTTAAGCTATCATTTATGTCCTTAGATTTTTAAAGTATATTGAGAACAGTGATTTAGAAGTCAAGGAAGAAATGCTCTATTACCTGTCTCAAATGAAACTATTGCAAACGAATGACATTTAGCCCTAAAGCTGTCTTTATCACCTTAATTTTCAAGGTGTGAGATAAAGACATGGCTCAATTGTATAGGTGACCTGCAGAAACATTCAGTACAGCCTTTTATTAAAGCAGATATATTAGGATCTCAAATATGGGCAAAACCAAGAGTTCATAGGAATCTCTGAAATATTTAATAATAATAATAATAATAATAATAATAATACTCAAATGGATCAATGATATTGGGATTGCATCCAAAGATACAGATTGAAATCCATCTATACCTGCCAACTTGTCTTACTCTTGTCCATGTCCCCCTATAAGTTGACCAAAGAGTTCATTTGACAGTAGGTCTTTCTTGCTTTTTCCTGATATTCTGAGGGGCCCCCTGAAGGATCCCATGTTGTTCAGAAGGGGCCCCTTCTACATGACTAATTCTTCTCTTCCTATCATATATTTTCTTGATGACACCTTTTACCATTTTTTTTGAAGCTCCTCATTAGTTTTATATTATATGTTGGTTATATTTTGGCTATAAATTCTCATCTCAAATGAAGACATCACCAATAACCTCTTGAAAATATGAGTCAATTATATACCAATGTACTATGTGGAAAGAAATTTATAGCATGTAGTGCTAAAAATTCCTTGAGGACATATTTAGTAATTTATTATTGATTTTAAATTATTGAATATGACACCTGAAAGTGTACTGCCTTTATTGATTATTCCAAAGTCTTTCACTCAATTTTATAATTATGGTGGCTTATTTGCATACTGCATCTATAGAAAAGAAAGCTGAAGTATCAGAAGTCTACATAAAAGCTATTCTCTACTTGAAACACACCAATACAATAATATAAAAAATAATTTATATAAAACAGCATTTTTCAAGGAAACAGTTTAAGCACATTATAGGTCTGCTAACCTGAAACCTATGACTGTCTCTCCTGAAAATAATTATGACTTCCAAATTAAAGCATGAATAAAACTAAATCATCTTACCAATCACTTGATATATATGTATAATACCGAACTATATGGTTCCAATGAAAACATACTAAACAGTTCCTCTAACTCTCCATTTTATTTAAGTCTCATTTGAATTTGATAAGTATAAATTAACATAAACCAAAGTAAGATAGAGACTGAAGGCTTTGAGTTTGAATGTGTAGGTCAAATTAATCAATGGATGAAAGTGATAATAATACTTTGGTCTCTTCCAGGCAAAACATATCTACACGACACCAAAGCTATTAATAGAAAAGGGGTGGCTGAATATGTCAAAAACTTACTGGCATCCTGAAAGCTCAAAGTAAGCACATTTAAAGCAATTAACATATACACAATTCCATTTATACTTTCAGAACTGTTAAGCAGATAACAAATTTACATAAGTGTTCTGACAAAAATCGGTACAATATTAATGAAAGATAAAGTCTATCATTCAAAGGCAGTTATAAAAAGAGTACTTTCTTACCAAAAAGGAAGAAAAAGAACAGATATTCTTAGAGCACATGATAAACAGGTCAAAATACTTACAAAGATACTTTTATAATAAGCAGATATCACTTCAACAAATAACAGTCTGATGACATGTACATGCCATTAGAATTATCAAGTGTAACAAAAAGTGTTCTAGCTCTGGATGGAGCCCACGACATAGCTCAGATCCACAAATGTAATCAAATGGCCTTCTATGAGCAACACTACATGTACTTAGCTAACAAATGCCAACAACAAAAAAATTGAGCAAATGGCTGAGTAATGTAGATTGTTTAAGAGAATGCAAGATTTATGACAGCAATTCAGGACTAGGTCATTACCACCAGACATTTCAGAAGGGTTATCCCTAAAAAGCCTAAATCAATTCAGATGATGCAAGGGAATGCTAAATGTGTCTAATATATCATTGAAGGTTGAGAAAAAATACAAGCACCTACAAAATATTTAGCAAGCCATGACCTAGTATCTGGAATTATAAATCAGGAGTATGCTATATTTTATGAACTGGCAAGTGACAAATTTCTATTCTACAAGACGTCCTTTAGAACTCAACCAAAAAAATTGTTTCTAGAACTGCTCATAATTACCCAGACACAATATTGATTGACATATAAAAATTTAAGAAAAATATTTTAGATGTTGCTCTACCAACATTTCCTACACTCCAAGCTACACGGAATGAAAAAAATTCAAAATAAAGAAACCTAGCAGAAGAAATAAAAATCATATGGAAATGGGATGAGGTACATATCATTTGTGATCCTGTCTGCTACCTGAAGTGTGGAAAATGTTTTCAGTGAGACTACAAAAGATACTTTTATTCAACTATAAAAAGCAATATTTTATCCAACTATGCAGCAATCCACAGAATATGAAATATAAAAGAATAACAGCAAGACAGCAGCTTGTCATGAATCCCAATTCAATTTGAGCTCCATTACAGAGAAGAATGTTTTTAAAATTATAATAATGACAGTCTAGATTTGTGATATTTAGGCAAATCATTCTCTTTCAATCAAAAGCCAAACTTTTTCCTCTGTAAAAAGATTTTGGCAATGGCAATGCACACACACATATCTACCTTTAAAGAGATTTGCTGTGTGGCTTAAAAAAAAAATCAAATGACACTTTTAAAGGGACTTATCTAATGTTTTGTTTCCTTAAAAGATTTAGGGGAAAAAACCTCTAAGATTCTTGGCCTTAAAAGCTGTGTTTAGGGGTGGCTAGGTGGCACAGTGAATAGAGCACCGGCCCTGGAGTCAGTAGGACCTGAGTTCAAATCTGACCTAAGACACTTCACACACACACACACACACACACACACACACACACACACACACACACACACACACGCCGTGTGACCTTGGGCAAGTCACTTAACCCCAACTGCCCTGCAAAAATAAAAAAAAAAAGTTGAGTTTAAAAAAAATTTCAATTATAGGAACTGTTCTAGACAAACAATGAAATGGGATATAGATCTTTTTGTTGAGGCTACATCTACAAGAATACAAAATGTAAGAGGACAAAAAGAGGGAGAAAAGCACTTGTAAAAGGAGCAAACTATTCCAATTTTCAGAAATAATATGTAATTAGACAAGAAATTAGACAGGCCTTCCAAAAAACACAAATGTTTCCCAGACCATATCAAAATCAAACAAAAAACAGACTACTTCTTTCCTCCCTTCACAGGTAAGGAATTAATTAAATCAATCGTTTTTATCATTGAATCAGGATAAATCATGATTGGTCCCAGATAAGCAATTTTCCAAAACTCTTATGGAACAGTTTTAGATAAGGACAAAGTCAAATTACTTCCCTATTACTGAAAAATATTTCTTTTGATAACTAGATAATGTAACCTATTCATGTAGCACCTATTTGTGTATCACCCAAGAGATTAAAATTCACTCTAAAGTTTAAGCCAGGATTTGGCGAATCAAGTACAAAAGGAAATTGTTAATTTCTTGTTAAATGATAGTGAATCAATAAATTATTATTATAATTATTTAGTACTTATTAAGAACCTACTATCTGCCATACATTGTGCTAGACATAAGACAAAAATGCAACAGTACCTGTTCTCAAGAACTCTATCAGAGAAAACCAAACCAAACCATATACATATATGAAATGGAGTTGGTGGGGGGATTCCCTTGATCTATACCTGTTACACATACATGTATAAATATGTAAAAATAAATACAAGTTATAATTTTAGGGAAGGCACTAGCAGCTTGAGGAATCAGAAAATACATCTTATAGAAGGGGGTGCTTAAGCTCACCTTGGAAAGAAACTATGCATTCTAAAAGGCAGAAGTGAAGAAGGAGCACTGCAGCGGTGAGAGGGGCAGTCAGTGTAAAGGCAGAGATAGGAGATGGAATGAAAGATGTGAAGAACAGCAACAAAGTCCGTTTGACTGAACCATAGACTATGTAAAGGTGAGTAATATACAATAAGTTTGGAAAGGTATGGTGGAACTAGATTGTAAATGACTTTAACTACCAAACAAAAGCATTTTTACTTGCTTCTAGAGATAACAGGTAACCACTGGAAGTTAATGAGTAAGGTAGTAACATCAATCAGACCTATGCTTTGGTATCACTTTGGCACCTGTGTGGAGGACAGATTAGAGAGGAAAGAAGAAATGAGGAAAGGATCTTAATTAAGAAACTATTTCAATAATCCAGGTGAGATATTAGGGCCTGGATCAGGGTGATGACTACATGAGTGGAAATGACAGGACAAATGTGAAAGATATTGTGGTGGTAAAATGTATAAGACTTATGTTACAAGATTGTATGATACTCCTGGGCCAAGAGTCTAAAAAACTGCATCCTATCTAATTCTGGTCCTGCCACCTGTTAGCTGGGGAGTTTGGGGCAAGTCACTTCAATTTAATAAACTTATTTTTAAATTTATTAAGGATCTATTTTAAAAATGAAATAGCCCTTGTTCTGGTAGTTTGCATTTTACTGGGGGAAGGAGGAACACAGTATCACACAAATAAATACAGCACAAGGAAAATTGAGAAGGGAAAGAATACTGACAAATGAAAAGACCAGAGAAAGCTTTTATAGAGAGCATTAGTGGTACCTGAGTGGAGCCTTTTAGGGGAAGACACACATTTAGATGGCTGGAAATTAGGGAAAGCATTCAAGTCATGGGCAACAGTTTATGTGAATACACCAAGGTAAAGGTAGATGGATTATCAAGTATGGAGCATTCTCATTGGAGCATACTACTTTCATAAAGGAGTATAAAATAAGGCTGGAAAAGATAGATAGGACTCAGATTATGGAGCAATTTAAATATCTTTCTAAGGAACGAATGATTCTGTAGGTAGGGAGAGTCCTGGCAGTTTTAGAACAGGAGTAGGAAATGATCAGACCTGTGCCTTAGAAAGATTATTTTGGCAATTTATATGGCAAGTGGAATGGAGAGGGGAGAAAAGAGGAGCGGGGAGGTTAATTAGAAGGTTCATACTGTAGTCCAAGTGAGAGATGATGAGGACCTGAAGTAGGATGTCAGCTATGTAAACGAAGTGAAAGGTTTAGTGAGAAATGTTGTGGAGGTAAAACTGAAACTTTGGCAAGTTACAGGAGGTGTGGATGAAGGAAAGGGAAGTGTCAGGACTGGCTGCAAGGATGTGAAACTGGGTGGTGAGGAAAGTAGTAGTACTCTTAAGAGAAACAGGGAAATGTGGATGGGTAATAAACAGTGAAGATAATGAGTCCTTTTTTTCTGTTTTGAACATAAAATCATAGAAGTAGAACTAGAAGGAACTTCAGAGGCCAACTGATCCAATCCTCATTATAGCAGAGCACACTCAAGGTCCAAGAGCTTTAGTGATTTGCCCAAGGTGACTAAGGTCAACCCTCAAAAGTAGTATTTGAATCCAGGTCCTCTGAATCTAGAGCCAGTGCTGTCCACTGTACCAGTTATCTCCGTATTCCGATTTATTGTATTTGTGCTTTGTCTAGAACAAGATCTGTAGAAATAATGCTCTAGAAGGGACCTCAGAAGTCACTGAATCTCACTCCTTTGCTTGGTTGACGAGGAAACTGATGCCTAGAGAAGTTAAATTATTTGCTTCAGCTCACAAACTAGTTTTTTTTAAGTGTTCTTAAAAATTATATGAAAAGAATTTTTGATATTCATTTTTTACAAATTGTTAAGTTCCAGTTTTCTGCCTCTCTTTCCCCTCATAGCTCCCTTACGCTGTAAACAATTTGATATAGGTTATATATGTACAATCATGTAAAACAGATTTCCATATTAGTTATGCTGTGAAAGAAGAAACAGAAAAAAAGAGAAAAAAAACAAAAAAATAAAGTGAAAATAGTATACTTTGATCTGCATTCAGACATCAGTTCTTTCTTTGGATGTGGATAGAATTTTCCATCATGAGTCTTTTGGAATTGTCTTGGATCACTGTATCGCTGAGAAGAGGCAAGTCAACACACAAACTAGTTCTTGAGAAAAGATTTGAAACTAAAATGATGAAGTGATATTCAGCAGGCATTCACTGACATAGAACTAGAGAGATTATAGATGAATTCATAGATATGAGAGTCATGCACACAGAACACTGGAATGCACAGGAGTGAATGAGATAGCTAAGAGAGTCTCAACCTCTCTGGGTCTCTATTTCCTTATTTCCTAAGTTATTATGGGCACTGAGATATTTTCCCATGTTGATCTTTATGAACAGACAAGATACTGAAATGTTTAAGATTACCAACTACAGACATGGAAGGGCTTTCTGTGTGTTACAAAGTCATCAACGTTTTATCTACTTACAAAGTAGTGACTAGACAGGATGGATATAAAGATGACAGACATACTGTGGCTTTTGTGTATGTGACAAGAAGAAATCTAATGCTCCACATCAGTGGTTTCAAGCACAGGTAGGAAGAGATCCCAGTGGGCTACATACTGACTTAGAAAACAACAACTTTACATTTTCTATGTTGTATTTTTTATTTATTTTGCTGTATTTCTCAATTATATTTCAAGGTGGATCAGATCTCTGTTTGGAGTTCTGTGGCAGCAGCCTACAAGGTTGATACTTTTTGCATGAAACTAGAGTATTATGAGTCATTAGAACTAAGGAATTATAATTTTAATGTTTTAAGTTTCATTATCATAGAAGCATACAGAACATTAGAGCTGTAAACAGTCTTAAAGATGATCTAATTAAAACTCCCTGTTTGATAAATGAAGAAACTGATGTCCAAAGAAGCTGATTTCCCAAGGTGATACAGTTAGAGGAAAAATCATACCTAGAATCCGAGTATCCTGAGTGCTCATTCGAATACTCTTTCTAGTATACCACCCTGAAGTGTCATCACTAAAATGACCTTTTTTGGTGACAAGAAAAGGAATATTGAGAAGAGACTAGACTATTTTTCTTCCTCTTTTAAATTATAAATTAAAATTTTTTATTGGTGCCTTTTGTCTTCACATCACAGCCATTTCAATATGCTCCTCCATGAACATTCCCTTGTGACAAATAAAAATAAGCAAAACATTCAATATAGTGACTATACCTAACAATATAAACGCTATTCTGTTCTAGTGGTTCCCTGTTCCTTTGCTGTGAAGAGCTGGGGGGTAGTTATGTTTTATCATTTGTTCCCCTAAAGTTTTGCTGGTTTTTCAATTACTCCAAATTTCTTTTAATGATTTTTTTTTAAATCCACATTGTTGTACTTATTGTATATGCCCTTCTCTTGATTCTGTTTCATTCTCCATTAACTCATGTTGTTGTCGTCAATTTTCAGTCCAAGGCCAGATTTGAACTCGGGAAGACAAGTCTTCCTTGACTCCAGGCCTCTATTCACTGTGCTACCTAGCTGCCTCTCATGAGTTCATACACAGCTTCTATTCCATGATGACATCCTCATATTTATTATTTCTTACAACTGTACACAACAATGATATTCCACTACCTTCTTATACCACTACAGATTTTTTTAGCCATTCTCCAGCCAATGGGCACTAACTTTGTTTTCAACTACTACCAAAAAAAAAGTGCTTCAATGGCTATCTTGGTGTGTGTGTGAGAGAGTCACACACACACGCACAGACCCAAGACTGAGATTACTAGGTCACAGTAATTTCAAATCGATACCTAGAATGGTTGGATTAATTCATAACTCCATTGGCCATTTTATTAATAATATGCCTGTATTGCCAGAGTCCTTTCAATATTAAATGTTCTCATTTTTATCTTTGTCAGTTTGAATGGTGTGGGGTCAAAATTCAGAGTCAATTATTTTTCTTGGATTTCTTTTACATGATGAGGTTAAACTATGTGGCCTCTAAATATTTCTTCCAGTTCTAGATCTATAATCCCATGAGCTTTCTAATACTGATATGGATCATATTTTCATGAGGACATTTATAGTCTGCCATTTTTCTTTTGAAAACTATTCCTATACAGTTATCTATAGTTTAGTATTTTGCGTATGTGACAGATTACTTTTTTTCGTTTTAGACTTTCATTTTTTTCTTTCTAAAGTTTTATTTTTTAAGAACAGAATTATAAGGTAAATTTACATGAAGAAGCGATGTTCTTAATTTTCACAGGGCTTCATTTTTTGAGTAACTATATATATATATATATATATATATATATATGCCTTAAATGTTTTACATTTTTCGTATGCCATGTTCAAGCTGGTTTTTTTTTTTAAAGAAATCTAATTTGTTCTGCTCCTTTTATTTCAAAATAATCATTTGTAGGAGGAGGTCTTAACTCTTTTTGTGTCATATACCCTTTGGAAGTCTGGTGAAAACTATGGACTTTTTTTTTTCTTTTTGGAGGGGTAAGGCAGGGAAATTGGGAGTAACTTGTCCAAGGTCACATGGCTAGTAAGTGTTAAGTGTCTGAAGCCACATTTGAACTCAGGTCTTCCTGACTCCAGGGCTGGTGCTCTATTTGCTATGCCACCTAGCTGCCCCAAAACCTATGGATTCTTTCTCTGAAGAATGTTTTTAGGTTTGGGGTTTTTTTGTTTGTTTTGTGGAGGGGGGAAGGCAGCCCAATTGGGGTTAAGTGACTTGCCCAACGATGCATAAATAAAACACACAAAATTGTAAGAGAAACCAATTACATTAAAACACAATTGTCAAGAATATACATGTGTGTTTATGTATATATGTGTGTGTGTGTGTGTGTGTGTGTATATATATATAATCTTGTCTATACATAGTTATTGGAATACTGTCTCTCCCATTAGCTTGTGAACTATTTAAGAATAGGAACTGTTTTTTGTTTACCTTTGTTTATATCCCTAAATTGAGCATGGTGACTACCTCGTGGTCGGTGCTTTATAAATACTTGTTGATTTTACTCACCTATATTTTGAGGATTAGGAAACTGAGGCTCAAACAATTTTAGTGACTTGCCCAATGTCATTTGGTTAGTAAGCAGTAGAAGGGATTCAAACTAAAGCCTTCTAACTCAAGATCCAATCCAGGGGCAGAAGACTACCCATCAACCCTCAAATGAAATAATGTTTGTAAAAGATGCTTAGCACAGTGCCTGTCAGAGAATGAGCACTACATAAATGCCTGTTCCCTTTCCAATCACCTAACATTTGTGTTCCCTAACATAAACATCAATGATTTTTTTTTTTTTGGTTTTAGCTTTCCATGACTGAATTCAAAGAGAAAGTGAATACACATATACATTATGTGTATATATGGCATGTCTGTGTGTGTATGTACACATATATGTGTCAGAGCCAAATGCAGCTCTTGAATCACCAGAAAGATTACTAAATATAGATTATTAAATATAGACAAACTGCTAAATATGAGCCAGTGGATAAATTGAGCTATTTTTCTAACCAACTATTGTGATTTAGGTTTGAGACATTTGACACTTAGATTGACCTTTAAACAAGGAATATTTCTCATCCCATGTTCAATGTTAAACTAGCAAACCAAATTATGAGATATTAAACTAAATCTCTGTTTTGAAGGACATGTAAATATTGGCTTTGCCTAACCATCTGCCATATTAATGAAAATAGCACATCTAAGGCTAAATAGCATTTCAGCAGGACCTTTAAACCTCAGATTGAATGTTTTAGGTTTCTTCTTTTTTGTAGAGCAATTCATAATGAAACCAAATCTTTTCACACTTGCGTATGTTTAAGATATAGGTTCATAATGTCACTGACACATAGGTACCTGAGGTGGTTGTGTAGCCTCTACAAACTAAGGATTGTGAACCTTGCAGTATAAGTAATGTGTATGAAACCAGACCCTATACCCAAGAGCTTCCACTTAATGATTTAAATTTCCTTCTTTGGGCCACCAAGGGACACGGAGAAAGCAGATCAGAAATGGAGAAATTTTTCTTACCAAAGACCATACCCTTGAGTTCCTTTGGCTTTGGCAGTACCCTTCTTTTCTTTCTTCTACCTTGTTCACTAAAGTCTAGGTCACAAACTTAAGTACAATAGCCAAACAGTGCTATGATATGAGAAAATTATGGAGTACAAACTGCACATAGTTAAGTTGGCAATTATACTCAACAGAGCTTGTATTTAAAGTGCTCAATTCTACCACTGCCACTAAGGGTAAATGACTTGAGGCTCCATTTCTGACTGCCATTTATGGCCTGTGTGGCTTGGAGGAGATCATTTCCCCAATTTAGGTTTCACTTTCCTGATATGTATAGCAAGTCTGATGGTATTGGAGGGCTGGACTAAATGATCTTTAAAAAATATCATCTAATACTAAAAACTGTCTTACAATAAACCTCTGGTGCAGCTAGTGGCACAGTGGATAGAACACTGGTCCTGGATTTGAGAAGACCTGAGTTCAAATGCTACCTCAAACACTTACCAGCTATGTGACCCTGGACAAGTCACCCCTGTCTGCATTAGTTTCCTCATCTGTAAAAAGAGATGGAGAAGGAAATGACAAGCCTCTTTAGTGTCTTTACCAAGAAAATTCTAAATGGGGTAAAAAAAAATGACTAAAACAATAGCACAACAAAACACTGGGTGATTAAATCAAGAGGACTCTAGATGTTGAGGAAAAGGATGGAAGACCTTTTATTTTTTAATCAGTGTGAGTGTGCTGTTATTAAAGATATGAAACATTACAAGGTATCCAAGAAAGTTGCCAATAGATTTTTTTTATTAAAAATGGTACAGAGAAACTGTAAAATTGCTTTAGCTATGTAAGATTGTCTCATTACCATGTAATGACTGTGTATCATTAACTAGGTGTCAGATTAATTTTTTATGTTTTAGTTTATTACAATAGTGGGTTTATATATTCAGTCATACTTTGGTTAATACTATAAAAAGGAAGTGAATGTTTATTCTGCCTGTCACTTAGCCATGTGACTTTGGGCAAGTCACTTAACCTTTTGGCTTTATGTCTCATATCTGTGAAATAAAGATATTAAAATAGATTCAGCTTTAACATTATATTATTTCATGTTTTGCAATTATCAGATTCTTTTCCTAAACAAGTTATTTTGACAGGGCCTGATGTCCTTAGTATTAGTCATCACTTTCTTACACTACTATCAGCACATGGAAGGGGTGATTAATTTTGAAAAGTAGTAGCAGTATCTTCTCAATGTACTTTGTGAATATTTTGCAATTTTCTATGGACTCTTTAGATTCTATGGTGTCTTTAGATTTCTTTTTGCTGATTTCATTTTCTTCCTGTTCTAAATACAGCAAACTGGAGAAGTTCTCTTCTGTTTGTAAAAGACTGCAAACGCAGATTTTTCAAAACTTAGGGAGTGCTAGGAGTTGACTTCCTGTAGGGAATTTTTCTGTGTATGGAATACATGCATTGCCGTAAAGAAAACAGAAATAGGAAGAAAAGTCCTATTATATACATGTTCAATATTAAAGCATTCCTAGCTCACAGATTGGATCTTAATAAAGTTTTTTGGGAGGTGGGACACTAGGGGCAATTCCATGACTATTTCCTAGCTTGTATTTTGTAAGGACTTGTGTTACACTACTAAAAACCAATTATTTTATCCCAGACTTGGGCAAGAAAATACCCAGTGGGGAATATTATTTCTTCTTGTTGTAATGGAAGTGGAGTATGTAAAATCTCTGCCAGTACAAAAGGTGGTCAGCATGCTTGCTTATTTGAAACAGGAAGCTGGTGGTACAGAGGTTAAAATGCTGGGCAGTCAGGAGACTTTGAGTTCAAATTTGACCTTAGATACTTACTAGCTATGTGACCCTAGACAAGTCACTTAACCTTTGTTTGCTTCATTTTCCTCAACTGAAAAAAATAGGGATAATAAGCACCTAATTCACAGGGTTGCTCAAATGAGATATTTGTAAAAGCACTTAGCACAGTGCCTGGAACATAGTAAGTGCTGTATAAATGTTTTTATTCTCTTTGTTCCCTTCCCCCAGTTAACAGAGGGATTGCAGCTTCTCATACTGTATTTGTATTTCTAAATAACTGACTTTTGTAATTCTGATTTTTTAGTAGTCACCTATCATTAATAATTGCTATTTGCCAAGTACTCAATCCTCAGCTGAAGTATAAAGCAGATAGTGCATGTAAGACTTTATGTACAACACTATGTACAGTTGAATTTAATGATTCACATGTTTAATCAAAATCCAAAAGTTTATGATACCATTTAATTATTTTTTGCTTAAAAAAAATCATAGCTAATCTTTTGATTGAGAATTTTCTTCTAGAGCCTTAAGTCTTCTTTTTTTTCCAGAAAGCTCCTAAATTAGACTTTGAAAGTGTTCTGAACTCCATAAAAACTTCAGAACTGTGCCTGTTAATGAATTATCTATTTACAGTTGTTTAGGAGAGGACTGTGTCTGGTTTTTTGCTTGGTTTTTTTTTTTTACAAAGATTATTTGATTAAAGAGTGGGGAAAAGAGGGGAACAAAAATGTAGCACTTAGGATGTGCTAAAAGCTTCACATATTCTCTCATCTGTGCTTCACAGCAACTCTGGGAGGTAGCTGCTATTATTATCCTCATTTTCCATTAAGGAAGCCGAGGCAGATTGATATGGGGACTTGCCCACAGTCCTTTTATTATTACTCTTTGTTGCTGTTTGTCTTTTATGCTCAAAGACCATGATGTCAGGAAGGAGATGTCATGACTTACAAGTGAATGGGATTTAAGTGAGGCAGTACAGTGCAGAGTCACCAGCTTCACTCTCTCCTCCTTAGTCATCAAGGTCCAATGGCAAAATATTGATCAGGAGGACTGGGGATGGCTCCTAAGTTTCAAGTAAAGGCTTAGCAATGAACTACATTTTTGTTCTTTGAGGATCAGCCAAACTAACCAATCCTACAACAAACATTAAGCACTTATTCTGAGTCAAGCCTGCCAAATAATAGGGAATCAAACACAAAAATAAAAGAGACCTTTCCCTCAAAAAGTTTACATTATACTAGGGAGCCATGTGCCCAGATAAGGAAATACAGACTCTATACTGAATGAATACGAGATTTGTTTCAGAAGGAAGGTCGCTAGCAGCTGGAAGGAATGGTGAAGGCTGCATATAGAAAGTGATGCTTGAGCCGGGTCCTGGAGGAAGCGAGATCCTAGCAGGTTAAAATGAGGAAGGAGGTGAGGCTAGGAGACAGGCACTGCTAAGGCATAGATCAACACATTTAAAGAGCGCCTACTATATCCTAGGCACTACGTTAGGTGCTGGGATTCAAGTACAAAGAAACAATGTTTACCAGAAAAGTTTACATTCTAATGTTTGGGGGATAGGGGAACACGTAAAATATATTAAGCAATTAATATGTTATAAACAATGCAGTTAAATATATGGTAGTTAAGAAGTAAGAATACTGTAATTTGGGAGAAGCAGGAAAGGTTTCATGCAGAAGATGGTGCTTGAACTGCATCTTTAAACAAGGAGAGGACCTCTGTGAGGTGGAGGTAAGAAAGGAGTAAATTCCAGTCATGTGGGATGGCCAGGGCAAAGGCATAGAGAGCAAAAATATGAGTATTGTGTGTGAGAAACTGAGAGAAGGCCAGTTGGGTTGGAGAGAAAAATGCAGAGGGGAAGTAATATCCAAGACCACAAAGATGGGTAGAAGTCAGTCTGTGCAGTGCTTTAAGAGCTGAACAAAAGAGTTTATATTTTCTTCTAGAGTCAATAAGAAGGCACTGGAGTTAAATGACTAGAGGAGTCATAGGGTCAGATCTATGTTTAAGGAAAATGATGTTGACAGCAGTGGATTATAGAGACTAGAACAGGAAGAGACTTAAGGCAGGCTGTAGTAATAACCTATGTGAAAAGTTATGAAATCCCTGAACTAAAGCAGTGATTGTTGGAGTAGAGAAAAGGAGTCAGAGACAAGAGATGTTATGAAGGGAAAATCAGCAAAATTTGGCAACTGATTAGATATGTTGAAATAAAGGAGTATAAGGAACTAAAGATGATTTTGAAATTATAAACCTGAAAGGATGGTGGTTTCTTTGACAGAACAGATGTTTGGAAAAATGGAGGGTTTAGGGCTACAGATACATTCAGTTTCGGACATGTTGAGTTTAAGATGTGTCCAGGATATCTAGAATCAGGACATGGTGTGTTATACATGAGAAATAGCAAGTGAATCATTACATCTGAACCACAGAGTACCTGGAGGGGAGGACTGTATATGAAGACTGGAGAGAAAGGCAAGGGTGGGTTATAAAAAGCTTTAATAGCCAATCACAGTAGTTTATATTTGGTGCTAGAGATAATAGGGAGCTATTGGAGTTTACTGAATGGGAGGGATGGTTGACATGGTCAAGCCTACACTTCAGGAAAATCATTTTGGTGGCTGTATATGATTGGACTGGAAATGATACTTGAGGAAGGGAGACCAAATAGGAGGCTGCTGTAACAGTCCAAGTAAGACTTGGGGGTAACTATGAGAGTAAAGAGAAGGGAAGATATATGAGAGATGTTGTAGAAATAGGAATGACAAGATTTGGCAAATATTGACATGAGTTAGATGGGTGAGACTAAGGAGTCCAGTATGATGCTAACACTGAAATTGAGAACCTGAGTGATTGGGAGAATGGTGGTGCCATGGATAATAACAGTGAATTTCAGAAAAGGGGAGGATTTTCTGTTTGGGACATGTTAAATTTGAGATGTATTACAGGACATTGTTTTAAATGCCCAGTAGGCAGTTGAAGTGGGACTAGAGTGAAAGACAGAGACTAGGGCTTAGATACACAGATCTGGGAGCCATCTGCATGCAGATAATCTAACCCCTGGTAGCTGTGAGGTCACCAAGTAAAAGAGTATAGAGAAAATGAGAACCACGAGAAGAGAGTGTCATGAAAAGCTAGGGGAGAGAAAGCAGTCAACAATGCCAAATGCTGCAGAGAGATAAAAGAAGGATTAGGATAAGAAGGCTTAGAACCAGAAGGATAGCCATCAGGTGGTGAATTATTTTCTAACATAGTAACTCAGAAAACCTACTTCTAAGGGGAAGAGAGATTTCTATTTGCTTGGATGTGGTGAAGTAAATTCAGGAAGGGAAGATGAAAAGACAATAAAGTGATTTCCAATTCAACAAACTTTTGTTATGTGCTTGTTTCTGCAGAGTGCTGTTCTAGGTACTAGAACCCAAAGATAAATAATGCACAGTATTTTCCCTCTTGGAGTTTGCAATCTAGTGAGGAGAATGTCATATAAAGACATAACTTACTTTTTGTACAAAAACATAATAGATGCTTGAAAAGTACCAAGTGCCATGGGAAATGTAAGAAACATTTCGACTAAGGAGAAAAAATAACTTCTACTGGAGAAGGTGAGAAATCAGGGAAGGTTTGATGAAGGAAGTGGCATTTGAATTGGGTCTTGAAATTTGTTACTTATTGAACAATCACAACATATAGAAGTATTTACAAATGCTATTTTACTTGATAAGTTAAATAAAACATTTATGCCAAAATACAATTAATGTAACCAAAACAATATCCCATTAAATAGCTGAGCAATAAACTGCTTGAACTGTTTCCCAAAGTTTTTCAACCATTTACACAACAGATGTATTACAATAACCTAAATCAGAATGCCCAAGGAATGGGAATATTAGGCTTACCTGCATTTTCTAGTTAAATAAATAAAAATAATATTGGTTCTAGGTAAAAATCATGAAGAAGGAAAATTTACATCTGAGTGCATGCCGCCATGATGGGGGGGAAAAGGAGTGGGGAAAAAACTGAAACTCAAGGGACTGTGGAACTGAACGTTGTAAATTAAAAGTAAACAAACCAAAATTTAAAAAAAACAAAAAAAGAAGGAAAATTTACCTCTAGTACCTTCCCACCTTACCCATCCTTCTAAAATAATCACTCTCTGTGTCACCCTTTCAAAGCTCCCATTCCATCTAAGATGTGGTTTTCCACTATCTGTGACAAAGAAGAATAAAAGAATCTGAAATATAAATCACACTCAAATGTTAATGGATTACGACAAATGCTTAGATTGTTGCCCCTCCAGAGGTATTTTTATTTTAAGACTAAAATAAAAAAGCTGATTCTAAAGGAAAGAAACTATTGGTAGAGTTTCAAGTAAGTGGCAGACCACTGAGGAAATGGTGGGCAACTTCACTTATTTGATCATTCATTTCTTCCTCATTTCTTTCTTTCTTTCCTTACTTCCTGTTTCCCTCCCTCCTTTCTCTCCTTCCTTCATGTCTCCCCTTCTTTCTTCTTCCCTCTTCTCTTCCATTCTCATTCTCCCACTCCCTCCCTGTCCTTCCTTTTCTCCTTCCCTTCTCCTCCTTTCCTTCTTCCTTCTCTCCTTCCTAGAGGGAAAAGAGGAACATCTGACAACTTTCAAATTATACTCTATAGCAGTAATAACAAGCACACTGCCCATAGGCTACATATCCAATACCAGCAACATTCTCAATACAGTTAGAACCAGATTAAACTATAATTGGGAAATATTTTAACAAAAATGCAATAAAACAAAAAGTAAGTCAAAAGTAAAGTAAGTCAACATGCAACCCACAGGGATCCTTATGTACAGGTTGCTGTTCAGTTCTTTCAATCATGTCTGGCTATGACCCCTTTTGGGATTTTCTTGGCAATGGATTTTCATTTTCCTTCTCCAGCTCATTTTACAGATGAGGAAACTGAGGCAAAAAGGGTTAAATGACTTGCCCAGGATTACACAGCTATTAAGAATCTGAGGCTGGATTTGAGCTCAGGTCTTCCTGACTCCAGGCCCTGCACTCTATTCACTGTACTACCCAGCAGCCCTAATGTACAGGTTAGTGGTCCCCTTTCTATTTCAGTATGATACCACTACTCTATAAATTGCTATTTATATATAAGAACAGAAAAAATAAAGAGAAAACTTTTTGCCCTAAACATCTATGGTAGAAAAGTCTTCTCTTTTAGTACAATTATTATCTTTCCTTGATAGTTATGAATGCTGCAGAGGTAGGTGATTCTTATTCTGAACTTCTCATCATAAAAAGAGTAATTGAAAAAAAGGTCACAAACTGACTTCAGATAAGCCATTTCCCTGTTCTGGTCCTCAGTTTCCTTATCTATAAAATGACTGGATCAGAATGAATGGCCTCTAATTTTTCATTCAAGACCTAAAATTCTCTGAATTTATGTATAAGATTAGACTGAATGAATAGTAATTTGGGGACTTACTTATAAGTTGCTTGTTAGAACATCTGACAGAAAATTTTAAAAATCATTTATTCCACTTGTATTAAATTGTAAAATTAGAAAATTTTCCATTAAGGACTTCCCTTAAATCTGATTTTGCATATTCTCTATAGAACAAAACCCTAGCATAATGAACAGAATAAAATCAATTAGCTTAAAAATGATTATATGACTTTCATCTAAGTTAACTTACAAGGAATTTAATATCAAAACTTTTACAATAGGTGAAATCCAGCCAATTCCCAAATATGGTAAGTCATTTTAAGAAGAAATTAGACTCAAAGTCTTCTTAGTTCTAAAGAAAGTATCTTGGTCTTGTATCTATTTCTATTTAAAATTATTAAAATAATAAATAGCTCTAAAGACATTACTTAATTTAACAAATGAAAAGCAATTACATTTTATTTGGACTCTAACCATAACAAAGAACTTTTTCTGCTTCTCAGAAAGGCCATATTGTAGAAATTATCTTGAAAATTGCCTTCTAAAATTGCTGTTAAGACAAAATGTCACAGCAGAACATTTTCTTCTAAAGCATCAGACCAAATCAGTACAAAACTTTTTAATTGAAAATTAAAATGAATAAAAGGAATTGATGGAATACATTGCATTGTCTATGCTGATAAGTAAAATGTAATCACACACACACAACAGAACAAGACGCTATTATTCCTAATATAGACATATATATTTATATATGTATATATATACATATATATATATATATATAATGATTTCTTCCTTTTCTTCCCTTCTTATAATGAATGCAATATTTGCATGAGTTAAATGCAACATGAACATAATGGAAAATTAGATCCTGAATTCTATAAGCTCTGCAAGTGGCATCATAACCTTCCTGCATCTTCTGGTTAGCACCAATAGGAACTCATTCCTGCTTAAATATGTCCCTTGCTAAAAAACTTAAAATCCAGCAGCCAAACATGTTCAGCTTAAAATTTCAAAATTGTATGGCTAACCATGTCAAAAATATTTACCTCGTACATGACTTGCTTCAGAGGCAACCACACTAAAATTGGAACAACATATAGATCAATCTTGCCCTACATAAGAATAACAAGTTCATGATGCATTTTTGTGACTCCACAAAAATCTTTCCTAACTAAATATAGGAGAGACAAGTAAAAGAAAGAGTTTAAGTAATAGAGCTCAATACACCCTGAGACATACATTAAGTTCTATAAGAGACAACGTAGGATAGTGGAAACAGCATGTGATTCCAATGAGGACATGCATCTGAACCCTCAGTTCTACTGTTGGCTATTTTGTGAGCTGAGACCAGTCATTTTGCCTGTCCAGGCCTCATTTTCCTTCTTCGTAAAATACAGAGGTTGCAGTACAGCATCTCAAAGATCCCTTCCAGATTTAAAGCCTATGATTCTTTTTTTTTCTTTTTAAAAAAAATTATTTATTTTTAGCTTTCAACATTCATTTCCACAAGATTTTGAGTTACAGTTTTTTCTCTCCCCGTCTTTCCCCTACCCCACCCCAAAATAGCAAGGCTACTGAATACCCCTTCCCCCAATCTGTTCTTTCTTATATCTTCCCCCTTTACTCTGCTTAACTTTCTAGTGGGGCAAGATGGGTTTCTATACTCTAGTACCTGTATATCTTATTTCCCAGTTGCATATTTAAAAAACCCCAAATTTTTAAACATTTGTTTTTAAAACTTTGAGTTCCAGACATTTTTCCCTTCTTCCTTCCTCACCCACCCCCACTGGGAAGAGAAGCAATTCAATATAGATTGTACATGTGCAGTTACCCACATCATTTCCATAGTAGTTATATTGTGAAGGCTTAACTATATTTCCCTCCATCCTATCCCACACCCCACTTAATCTATTTTCTCCTTTGACCCTATTCCTTTTAAAAAATATTTGTTTTTAACTACCCTCATCCCCAATCTGCCCTCCCTTCTATCCTCCACTCTTTTATCCCCTACCCCCCTATTTTCCTGCAAGGTAAGATACCCAACTGAGTATGTGTTGTTCCCTCCTTAAGCCAAATTCAATGAGAATCAGGTTGTCCCATTCCCTTTCACCTTCCTGCTCTTCCCCTCCACTGTAACAGTTTTCTCTTGTGAGGCCCACAATTCTCCTAGCTCAATCTTATACATTCCAAAGTATGAATGGAGAAGGTGGCAGTTTAGCCTGATCCCCTTTCCTGAGAGCTGTCAGATCTTAGAGCTACAGATAACTTAGTGTAATATATTAGAATTATTCAGTATTGACACTACCTGTTACCCTCTTCTCCTTAATATTCTCTTCTCTCTAGGTTTTTGTTACACTACTCTCCTAACTCTCCTCCTACCTATCTTACAATTGTTTCTAAGTTTCCTTTGCTGTATCTTCATCCATATCATCTATCTCTGCCCTGGGTTCTCTGTTGTTCTCCCTCTATACTATTTTTCTTGATGATCCATCACCTCCTGTGGATTCCCTTATCATCTCTGTGTTGGTATGGTAACCTCCAGTCTTACCTCCAACTGCTTATTGAACAACTTCATATGATGTCCTAAAAACATCTTAAACTCGACAAACCCTAAGTTGAATTCATTATCCTTCCCACCAAACCCTCCCTTCTTTTACATTTACCTAAAACTGGTTTGAATACTACCATCCTCTCAGTAACCCAGACTCACAACCTAGGTGTCATCCTTGACTCCTCTCTGTCTCATTCCTTCCCTCAACTCCCCCACCATATCCAATCAAATCCAATCAATTCTCCCTTCAAAGCATCTCTCCCACATGCCCTCTTCTCTTCTCTGACTGTTGACCACCCTGATTTAAGCTCTCATCACCTCACATCTGGACTATTGCAATAGCCTAGGTTTGTCTTCTTGCCTCAAATCTCTCCCCAGTCCAGTTTCTCCTGTTATCAAACTGATCTTCCTAAAATGCAGATCTGACCATATTCAAACAACTTCAAATGGCTCCCTATTACCTCTAGATTCAAGTATAATATCATCTATTTGGTTTTTAAACTCCTTCAAAAACTGATCTGTATTTTTTCTAGACTGCACACCAAACTTCATCTACCATGCCCCAGCTTTTTATCCTGAGGCTCACAATAGCCCTAGAATTCAAACTCAGGAAGAATTCTCTGCCCTTATAACTTCTTCCTCTGACTGGATATTTTCCTTCAAAACTTTATTTAGGGAGGGCTCCCAGATTAGCCATGTTTCATTTCACTCCAGGGGCTGCACTCTGGAGTTTCTCTACCATACCCTAATTCTTTATCCTGATGTTCACTCTTGTCTAAATTTTACACACTGGTGGCCTCTCCCTCTGGATACCTCCTCCTAGAACGTCCATTTTAGTAAATTACTTAATAAACATTTATTGATTCCCTACTGTGTGCCAGACACTGTACTAAATTTGAGTATATAAAGACAAACAGAGCCCATTCTCAAGGAGCTCACAGTCTAATGGGGGAGATAATATGCAAAGGACTATGTACAAACAATCTGCATACAGGATAAATTGGTGATAATCAACAGAGAGAAAGCACTTGAAGAATTAAGAAGGAACAGGTAAGGTTTCCTGTAGAAAGTAGGATTTTAACTGGGATTGAAGAAGGCAAGGGAAGTCAGGAGGATAGGATAGGAAGGATAGGAAGGAAGAGAATTCTAGGCCCAGGAGATAGTCAGTGAAAATGGCCGAAATCTGAAGATAGAATGTCTTGTGAGACCAATTAACAAAGCAAGGAGGCCAATGTTACGGGATCACAGAATAGGGGAGTGGTAAAGTGTAAAAAGACTGGAAAGGTAGAAGGAGCCAGGCTAGTCATGCCTCATTCCTCTCCAAGCTATACTTCAGATACCTTTTCCCTCTACCACCTACCCCATTTCAACTTCCTTTTATTGTGTTGTCTTCCCCCATTAGGATATAAACTCCTGATTTTAACCCAATTATACTAACCTCTATCTGGACACTCACAGAAGCTATACAAGTGCTGTTGGGAAAGTGTTCCACCTCCTACCCCTGCTAAAAAAATTCCAACGATTTCCTTCACCCAAATTACCTCTGGCTGCAGTAGGTGTTCCTTGTTAAAATAAAAAAAAGGGTAGTGACCAATGAGTAAGAGTCACGCTTCTCCCCTTTTAATTTTGGGTAGGACAAAGTAAGTTGCATAGAATGAGCAGGAATGGATGAATTACAAATGTGCACTACAGACTTTATTACATAATCTTTCTCATCAAACCCACTTACGAATTTATCTCTAATAAGAGCAACATCATCTCTCTATTCAGTGTTCTTACCTTTCATATCCATTCAGATGCCAAACCTGGTCATTTCTATCTTTCACAACCACTTTCTCGTCTGTCTCTACTGACATAATAATCAACACTCTAGCTTATTTCATCACCTCATATCTTGACTTTTGCAGGAGCCTCTTCCTAATTTTTCTTCTTGCCTCCAATTCAATTCCTATAGAATTACTAAAGTGTTTTAAGCATAGGTGTGATTATTCTGTAAGCTACAATTGCCCCCCTTTTGATCAAATATTATTTCATGCTTATCTCCTCCTTTTAAAAACTTGTTTGGGTAACATATTTAATTTTTAGAATAGTACATATTACTTCCACCAGTTACAAAACACTGTGACCCAATTTTACATCGTACCTGTTCAGGACAGTACAGGTTTGAAGCTAGGAACAAACAAAACAAACATGGTACCAGTGCCTACATAGAATCGCCTAGATTCTGGGATTCTCTAGATTCCCTTTAATAAAAGGATTTGTTCTGTGAAGTTTGGATTCAGTCAAAGGGCCACACTTGCAGACCTAGAAGGCCATAGGTTCCCCCAAGGCCACAGGTCCCCCATCCCTGTCCTGTGCCCATGTCCCTGTTTAGAAATTCTACTCAAGCCAAATCCAAAACAATGTTCTTCCCTTACCTAAATGCATATAAATGATTACTATATTGGAATTTCTGGTAAATTTACATTGTCAAAGCAACTAATATAAGTTTTGGCTCTGATGGTTATTCCATATGTGCATTTGTGCCATTTAATTTTAATAATTCCAAGGGAAAATGGGTAAATTCATCAAAAAGGAAACTGTAATATGTCACAATGACTTTACGCAAGGGGTACAAATGATATTGGATTTAGCAGGTCCTGATGTCAATATCCTTTTATTCTATTGAAGGGGAAAAAAATAAAATAAGAAAGGAAACTTACTTTTGGAAACATAAAGTCTATTATTCAGCCAAAATGATGATTACTCAAGCAATGCTAAACGTACACAAATTCAAAGAATTTTGTGATGGAGACTCACAGTCGACAAGTACAGAAGTATCTTGTGAAAAAGAATAGCCATTAAGAAAGATGGAATTAATAAAATTATGATCAGATAGATTAATTTTGAAATTCTTGAGCTTCAGTGGTGGAACACTTGGTGATGGCAAAATCAAAGGTCAGAGCAACCCTATGTGTAGCTGAGGTCATAGGTCATAGGAATATAATAGATTCATGAACTGGGAGGCTAAGGCATTTGAGGGAACATCAACATATGTGTTGAAATCTCCTAATATGTGTGAACTCCTATAAGAATACAGTATTTATTATTAGCACAAGTAATATCACTGAGTTATATAACTCTTTAAGTACTATTACGCTGTTTTTCAGAAGAGGAAATTGAAATACTTGCCCAGGGTCATACAGATATCATTTTTGTGGAACTAGAATTTGAACTCAAATCTTCTAATTCTCAGTTTAGAGTTCTGTTTGTTATACTATGATCTCTGATAGTTAAGATAATGACCCTGAGTATCAAAATGAGAATTTTGGCTTTTCATTCCCTATTAAAAAACAAAATTAATAAGAGAGAACTGATCTGGATATATTGCTCTTCCATACAGAAAAATCTCCACCCATTTAGACATGCTTCATTTATGGATAAAATTAGAAATGATTGTCCACAGCAGCTAGAACTGGAAATCATGGTAGGATGGAAAATGGTGTGACTAAATCAAAGCTCTAGAGGAGTAATTGTAATTTCCTGGCTCTAATCTATATCGGATTAATTTACATAAAACCCCTAATTCCTTGTGGGTTGGTACTTTCATTCTTCTAAAAAGAGTTATTCCTTATCAATACCACCAAGGTTCCTCATAGAAGTGTTCCACAATGAAAGTTCAGTAATAAGGTTTTTCTTCTGCTTTCACTCAACCCCAAATGCTGATGCAACACTACTAGTTGTATAACTTAGCCTGGCAACTATAGGTTCCTTCATTCTCCAGGAGGCCATTAGGGCTACAACAAATTCAGTAAACCAGAGATCAAAGCTCTCTAATGATATTCACAGTATTATGGGCGTAGTCATCCAGATATAGTCCCTTCTTTTAAAAAAAAACTTAAGATTCTAATCCAGAACACATTCTAATCAAACACACAGTCAACATAAATATGTGCTACATCTATCAGGGTAAATTGTAACGGCAAAGTAAGTTCTGAAAGGTTCAATATCATACCCTTAAAAAAAAATGTCTGGACACAGATAGACTTTGATTATAACGGTGACAAAATATCAAAGGTGGGGTGAGTGTATATGTGTAAATGTAGTCAAAAATTAGAAAAAAAAAAAGCAGAAATGAATCCTCCATATTTTTAGGCAACCAGAACAAGGAGGGGGAAAAAACCTTACTTGTTAGAATCAGTCAGCTAGCATTTATGAATCACCTACTATGTGTCTGCACGACGATAAGCACTAGAGATACAGAGAAAGGTAAACTACAAGCACAACCCCTGCTCTCAAGTTGCTCATAGTCTAATGGTGAAGACAACACTACGTGCAAACCATCTATACACAGGATAAATATACAGAGATATCTACAACTACTCATCAATACAAAGACAAACCTCATTGTCATTTCTGTCTAGGTGAAAGTAAATTATTTAACTGTCTCCTCAAGAAAACCAAATTAAACCAAGTATGAAAAGGTCATTCTTTCACCACCTTTCCAGTGGGAGAAGAGCAATACCCTAAAAATAAGTTCTACCTGAGCTGTCTTAACAGGCTTTTTATTTTTGTTTGTTTCAATGTATGCTTTGAAAAGGATGGCAATGAATAGCATACTTATGCTTTAGATGAAAAAGCAAATCACTCTCTCCCTGAACAGACAAAAGTCTTAGGACCAAGAGACTGCTTTTAGGAATGCAAATATTAAGATTTTACAAGACAGATTTTTAGCACTTCTGAAAAGCACATAAATATACAGTAACAGATCTAAATCTCACTGAAGTATTATTTATCCTAATTATCTTAGGAACAAATTTACATCTGGAAATAGCAAAAAGGCTCCTGCTGTTCCATAAAGGAAGGAGGATAGAAAGAGTTCAGAGAAACATTCACAATGAACCGATATGACTTATAATGAAGCAAAGAAAAAAAGGAAAAAACTGCCAAAACATTTCTTTTATCTGCTCTAAGGAGATTTTTGCTATCCTTGATCATCCCATTGTTTTTGGAAAGGCTCTGTCCACTGCCAAGAGCCCACTGCTTCAAACAAAATTAAAACATTGTACTCTAAGAGTTGACAACTTCCTGGAGTGATGAGGCCCTCTTCTCAATTACCGTATATACACAGAGAGGAAGAATTTCCCCCATCTTGCCTTTTATTAGTCCATTCACAGGATTTTAGACAATAAAACCTCATTTTCATAGGGCACATTGGCAGGGTTCCAGTTGTAAATCACTATAATGTGTACTAGCCTTGTTCTGCAATAGAACTGTGATATCTTGGAGCTGAAAAGAACTTCAGAGATTCTCCAGCTCACTTCTCTCAATTTAGAAACGAGAAAAATAATGTCTAGAGGGGTGAGATAATCCAATGCAGGTGACACTGGATGGAAAGGAGAACTTGGAGTCAGGGAAAACCAGAGTCTGAATTCTGCCTCAGATGCTTACTAACTGTATAAATGGGGGCAAATCACTTAATCTCTGCTTGTCTCAATTTCCTCATCTGTAAAATGGGAAGGATAAGTGGTGCTTATCTTGCAGAGTTGTTACAAGAGTCAAATGAGTTAATATGTGTAAAATACTTTGCAAACCTTAAAGCATCACATAAATGCTATATATGATCATTTTCATTATTATTACACAATCTGATTTCATGATATTTGTTAAATATCCTTGCTGCTTAAAACAACGTCATACATTCAGCAAGAAATTAATGAATAACTAAGAGTCATATAGAATAAATTATAAGAAAAGCAGAGAAAAGTCACAATCTATTTGAAGGAAGAGAGAAAATAGTATAATGCAGAAAGCATTGGATTTGGGGTAAAAACAAACAAAACAAAACATGGACTCTAAACCTGTTTCTGCCACTAATTCACTATATGACCATCAGCATATAACCTTTCTGGCTCTCATTTTTCTCATGTATTAAGGTAAGGAATTGGATCAGATCTGAGGTCCCTTCTAGCACTAAGTTGGTGATCCTATGATTTAACATCCTACTACAGTGGACAAGTCACCTTGTATCACTAAGAACTTAAGTTTCTATACCTATAAAATGAGGAGTTTGGACTAAAATGATCTCTAATATTTCTTTCAATGCTATATTCTATGATTCCAGGTCTTCCTAATCCCAGTTCCAGTGTAGTGACCCCTTTCTTCATTTTAGGAAGAAAAAAGAACGACTGTTTTAAGAGGAGAACAAATGAGCCATGCATTAGGATTCTGTAGCTTTTAACGGCTTCATCATGAAAGACAGGGGTGAAGGAACAAAAAGTGGTACAAGGCACCTGAGTGATAGAAGATGAGGAAGAGGGGAAAAGAGAGAAGAGAGAGTTTACAGCAGATGACCTCAATTCTCCCCCCCCATAAAGTATGAGGCAGGGTTCTCAAGTGAGAGAGTAGAAGTAGGGGGAACCATAGGAAGTTGAAGAAAGATAAAATTTTTGAAGAGTCACTGTGAAGAGTGGGATAGTGACTCGAAAAGGAGGTATAGTAGGACTGCCTGGCAGTGAGGGCCCAGTTGAGGTTATGTAACACATTTGTAGTGAACCCACTCAGAACAGTTGAGTGATTTTCTCTACCTTCTTCCAGCACATATGTAGGAACAAATGTGGGGGTGATCCAAGGTTGGGTGTAAATTGTGTGATAAGGGGGGTAGGGGATTAGAGAGGGGGACAATGTACAGTTGAATTGATTCACGAAGGAAGGAGAGAGGGGAGTAAGAGGAGAGTGACTAGATAGCTAGGGGGGAAAAAATTAGAACTTAGAAACAACCAAGTTTACTGTGCTTTTATCTTGAGCAAATTCTGCTAGATTGGTTAAGTCCTCTACAACTACAGATGAAAAGATAATGAAAAATCTGTGTCATGAGGCATAACTACCATTTAGCACAGTTGTAGTTCTCTTGAAAACAGGAGTCCTGAAGTTGTTTTGTTTAGAAAGAATTATCCCTAGATGGAACTGAGAGAGAATACAATAGCCTTTCTGAATATACTAGCTTATTACAAATTACTAAAAAAGGAAAGAAGTAGCTGAAAGAAAGGGGAAAAAGTAGCTATACCAAATCATTCAGTGTAAGAATGTTTACAAACTATTTGCAACTTGCTACAGGAGAATGTTGCTACTGTCAGGTAAACATGATGTACTCTGAAAACATCTCAGAATGTTATAGGAAGAATATGCAATGCAATCATCAAATCATATAAAGCCAAGTAGAAAGTATATCTGGAGATGGAAGCTCACTTGCTAATCACCTGAATCTTACTGAGGAGCAAATGACATTGGCCAAACACCATCTTTATTTATTTGTTTTAGCTCTGGCACTCAATTTTATTTTAAATTTATTATTATTATTATTATTATTATTAGATTTTTTGGGGGGAGGGGAGAAGGCAGGGCAGTTGGGGTTAAGTGACTTGCCCAAGGTCACATGGCTAGTAAGTGTTAAGTGTCTGAGGCCAGTTTTGAACTCAGGTCCTCCTGACTCCTGGGCTGGTGCTCTATTCATTGCACCACTTAGCTGCCCCCAAATACCATCTTTATAAGCAAAGATAGAGGAGATTAAAAAAAACAAGTTAGTCCCTAAAAACAAAAGTAGACAACTTCAGGTTAAACAATTATTCTGTTATTCTGATATCTTTTCAATCACTATTACTCCCTTGTGCTACTCCACAGAAGACATATGCTCCATTTACAAAGGACTGACTACTCATGTCAACCAACTAAACTTCACAATAATTGAAAATTTCAGAATAATATGCTATTCTTCATATGTAACAATAATGTTATTGATCTATAATCAAGAGGGCCAGAACTCTGAATTATTTTTTCAAAATGGGAATTTGTATTCCCTTACCCAATCCCTATGTTGGGAGCAGAATCCACATTAATAAGTTAACTTTTATGAATTGGGGTCCAGCTAGTAGAAATTCACAAGAGGTAAGGACCACGAATCAAAGCTAGCATCTCCTAATTGAGCATTGTGATTCTTGTCTCAGAATTTCCTAAGTACTCTGTAGCCCAGAAAGAAGCATACTCAATTGACTTAAATAAATAAGGAAACAAATAAAATTTGCTGCTCACATCTCCAAATAAATAACAGTATTTCACAGCACCATTGAAATAGAAATGCTTAGCTCTCATAATAATGTCAAAGACATACCCTTCTCCCCCATCATTTAGAACTTCTAACAAAGCAAGCAAGTTTACTTTATGTTTTTACCACAGCAAAATCCTTGTGCTACATGGGTAAATGATAACAAATGTTTATGGGTCTATCTAGGTTATCAGATCAATCTGTTAGAAATCTGTACCAACTAGGTTTACCAAAATACAACAGGTGGTCCATCATCAATTCCAAAAACTTACTCTGTACATGATAACTGATATTGTACCAATTTATGTCAGGAAAGAATAAGCAGAAGGAGAATTCAAGGTATTTATTCCCTTCTTAAATCATTACATCACCTAAATTTATGAAGTAGCACATACTGTGAACAGATTTGCAAAATCATCTACACAGTAACAGAGAAATGGGAAGGCAAAATACTGACCAATCAACAAAGTCAATGAGGGAAATGACACAAATCAAAGACAATGAAACAGTATTCTATCACAATGCTCCAGTTAGATACTATTCACTGTAATGTTTCAATTAATACCTTTCCATGAATTTGTAAAAAGGAAACAACTTAGCAATGGGACCAAAGAAACAATAAGGAAACAGTTAAATATTTTTAAAAAGTCAAACAGAAAACATAGTTTTATCTTACACCCCTTCCTCTGGTAACTGTATATACACCAGCTTCCAAATTAAAAAGCCCCAATAATTACCAACAAATGCATAATATATGAGCCCTGATTAAAGTTCTTTGTTCAGCCCAGAAACATGGTAAAGTTTCTTAAAATGATCAGAAAAATAAAGAATACTACAATCGTTGTGATTGTTTTAAAATACCTTCTCAATTTATATTACAGAAGATTCTTCTTCATTCTTATGGAAACAAACCCAAGTGTTAGATCAAATACCTATACTTCTAATGACTCATAAAATACCTTCAGCTCTCCCTATGATTATTACCACTGAGGACAGACACTACAATCACTACTGAAACCCCTCTCCAAAAAAATGTACTGCTCAATTTACCCAAGTAGTACCCAATTACTCCCTCACAGAAGAGTATCTAGAAAGGAAAAAAAAAGTAAAATGTATATCATTTAAAAAACTCTAAACACTAGTTACATAGAAATTATCACTTGCTATTTTTGTGTCTAAGTTTAAAAATAAGGAATTAATCAGTGTACTAGAACCATCTATTATTTTTGACTGGCTAAGAAAAGCACTGAAATATTTTCCCCCGGCTTCTTATGATAATTTCATATTTGCTAAGTTGTACTTTTTTGGAACTCTCCAGTTTCCTAAACATTCCAACAAGTACTGGATTCTCTCAGTCCTAGTCATCATGTGTCTAGAACTCATGCTGGCAAGTACAATTAAAATTAAGCAGGTAGCAATTCCATTTGGCACTATGATCATGTACGTGAAATCCTACAAAAGAAGTAGGGTCTGGTCTATCCAGTGCTTGGCTATTTTTCATATATATGTATGTGTGTGTGTGTGTGTATATACATATATATATATATATATATATATATATGCACACACACATATGCACACACATATACATACACATACATATATAAAATATAACTCTACTATAGAGAATACAACTCTGATGGGCTGGCCCCATTGTTTGAATGCCAAACAATGTATGCTTGCAAAAATATCTATTTTATGGAGACTCACATGCTCACATGCTGATCAGAAAAAGTGATACAAGGACACTGTCAAGGTCTCTCTTAAGAACTCTGAAATTGTGTGACATGGGAGATACTGGCACAGGATCACAAAGCACGGTGTGCCATCAACAGAGGAGTTGCTGTGCTCTATGAGCAAAAGAGAATTGAAATAGGTCAAAAATATGCAAGATGTTCAAAGTTAGAAAATCCACCCCAAATATTCACATGGATTATTTGTACCTGACCTGTGATAGATCATTCCCAGCTCATACTGGTCTGATCAGCCACAGTCAGACACACTGCAACTTGATGCTAGCATAGAGATATCATTTTGATCCTCTTCAAGAACAAAGGACAACAACCAAACCAAAACCAATTTGTCCAACAGCTCTTCCAGAAAACTCAGGTGCTGCCCAATTTAGAACTGACCATTCTGCCATTTCCCTAAAAATGCATAGAGCTAATATCAAGTCCAATGTCAGGAAGCTGACTGAAAGAATGAGCAAACAAAAAAGATTCTACCACAAGGATTTATGGTGATAAGGATACTTAAGACTCAAATCATGAAGAATTCAATGTCTCTAAAACATCTAGAATCAAAACAAAAACAAAAAAAGAAAAAGAAAAAAAGACCAGACTGGGTACAAGTCAAAACAGAATTTTAAAAGAACTTAAAAAAATTTTTTTTAATCCAAACGAGAGGACAAGAGGAAAAAATTGGAAAAGAAATGAGAGCTACAGAAGGAAGATTCAGAAAGTGAGTGAACACAGTAGAACAAAAGACAAAATGTTACCCTGAAAAATAACTCTGAAAACTAGAATTGACCAAAAGGAAGCTAACAATGCTATGAGACAAGAAACATTAAAACAAAGTCAAAAGCTGGGGAGTGGGGTGGGTGGGCGTGGAATAGCAGAAGAAAATATATAGCTCATTGCAAAAATCTGATCTGAAAAAAAATCAGAAAGATTTATTTAATAATCAATGGACTACTGAAAGTCACAACAACAAAAAACCCAAGACATCGCATTCCAAGAATTAAGAAAACTTTCTAGATCTCTTAGAACTACAGAGCAAAGAAGAAACAGAATTTACTGGTTCTCTACTAAAAGAAACCCAAATGAAAACTCCCATGAATATTATAGCAAAAAAGCTAGTTTCTAGGTCAAAGGCAAAAACAAAACCAAAAAAACATACTGCAAGCAGCCAGAAAGAAAAAAAAATAAAATAGAGGAGTCATAATCAAGAGCACACAAGATTCAGGAGCAACATAATGAGAGAGAAAAGAGCTTGGAATATATTCTAGAACAGTGGTTCTCAACCTTCCTAATGCTGAGACCCTTTAGCATCCATATGTGGGCATATCTGCATGTGGGCAGATCTGCCTGGAGACAGACAGAGGAGCGGTGTCTCAGTTCCTAAGAACACAGGAAATATGTGTTTTCCAATCGTCTTAGGCGACCCCTGTGACTCTGGTGAAAGGGTCGTTCTGCCCCCAAAGGGGTCGCGACCCATAGGTTGAGAACCGCTGTTCTGGAAGGCAAAAGGCTTAAAACCAAGAATAACCTGCACAGCAAAACTGAGTACAATATAATCTTTCCAAGGGGTAGGGAGTGGATCTTTAATAAAAGAGGATTTACGAACATTTCTGATTAAGAAAAAAAAAGACGAGAGATAAATAGGAACTCTGAAATACAAACACAAGAGTCAAGAGAAAGAAAAAGGGTAAACATGAGTGAGTAATCATAAGGGACTAAAACTAAATAGTTTTCATTTATGTAGGGAAATGATGCACAAATCCCATCATCATCAGGAATATATTTCTGATTATCTTAAAAGAAGAATGGAAAGGAATGAGAAAAGGAACACCCTAGGAAGAGAAAAGGGGAAGGAAGAATGGGGGAAATTATTTCACAATTGAGGTACATAAGTAGAAATCTATACAAATAAGAAAGAGGGGAGATGGGAAGGAACAGATGATACTTGAACTTCACTTTGCTCTGAAGTGGTCAAAGAAAGGAACAATACAAATACACACATACAAACTGGGTATAGGATTACATTTCACTGTATAGGCTAAAAGAATGGAAAGGGGGGAAAAAAGGAAAGGAATAATAAGAAAGAAGACACATTAAAGGACAGTATGATATCCAGTAACTAAGAGTTCTCTGCATTTTGGGATCAATCAATCAATAAGCATTTATTATATGCCTACAATATTACAGGAATTGTGCTAAGCACCGGGGATACAAAAAGAGGCAAAAGGTACCAGCCCTCAAGGAGTTTACAATCTAATTAAAGAGACAACATACAAATATATACAAAGTGAGCTCTATACAGCATAATTAGGCAATAAGAAAGGCAAGGCACTGGAAGTAAGAAAGGTTGGGGAAAGTTTCCTGTAAAATGTGGGATTTTAGTAGGGACTTAAAGGAAGCTTGCTGGCTTGCCTTCTTCCCCTCCCAGATCAATTTTTTTTAAAAATAAGAAGCCATTCTTTGCCTCATTTCTTATTCAGCCTTAATCACTGGAAGAGCATTGTCTCAGTCAAACTGAGACCTGCTAAAGACCTTGGCTTGAAAAGACAAAGGTTCCCCACTGCATCCTGGGCCATTTCTGGTCATCCTGATCTATATCTGACCACTGGACCCTGATGGCTACAAAGGAGAAAATGAGACTGGTGACTTTGCACAGCCCTCTCCTCACTTAAATGTGATTCACTTGTATGTCAAAAGACCAACAACATCAGTAGTTAGAGTTGAGGAGGAAAAGCATTCCAGATATGCGGGACAACCAGAGAAAATGCTCAGAGCCAAAATATCTAGCTATTACATACGTAATATATAAATATAAGTATTTATTTACATATGTATATGCATATAAATCTGAATGCATGACTGCATATCTGGACACATGTGTATATGTGTACATACATTTACTACTTGATATCAACTACCATATAAAATAAAAATGCCACATAAATTCATAGGTAATTAGAACTAGAGGGGACCTTACAGATAATCTAAGCCAACTCTATCTCCTTCATTTTATAGGAAGCTCAGAGAGGTTAAGTGATTTGCCCAAAAGCATACAATTAATGGCAGACACCCAAACCAAAGTCTCTTGGTTTCTTGACCATTATTCCTTTTATTATACCAAGTTGCCAGCCACCAAGCAATGTGTTTCTCAAGGTCCTTACTTAGGGGTGGCTAGGTGGCAAAGTGAAACAGAACACCAGCCCTGGAGTCAGGAGGACCTGAGTTCAAATCTGACCTCAAGACACTTAACACTTAATAGCCATGTGACCTTGGGCAAGCCACTTAACCCCAACTGCCCTGCCTTCCCCCCCTCCAAAAAAAAAAAGCAAAAAATAAATCCTCACTTCTACTGTCAAAAAAGTAGTATGGTCTTATTTAGTACTACAATATTCTTGTATTACTGCACCTCTGTCCTCTAGTAGCTGGCAAAAGGATCCTAATTTATTTACTGCATGGAGGTTGGCAAGCTTCATTTATAAAAAAAGCGACGACTATTATCTTCAATATTCACTAATGCCTAAAAACTTATATACTTTTTTTTTTGCTTTTCTGGAGGGGGGAAGGCAGGGCAATTGGGGTTAAGTGACTTGCTCAAGGTTACATGACTAGTGTTAAGTGTCTGAGGCTGGATTTGAACTCAGGTCCTCCTGATTCCAGGGCTGGTGCTCTATGATGTGCCACCTAGCCGCCCTTAAAATTTGTATATTTTAACCAAGATTTAAGAAATGTAATAATGAACTCATTTTATATGATATTTACTAGCCAAAAAAAGGAGCAAACATTTTCTACTTTGACACAGAAGGTCTAGTTTTGTAACAAATGCCAATTTTTTTAAAAAATCTAGATTACCAGGGTTTTAAAAAACTGATTAAATCTCCTTCAGATATTGGGTTTTGCTTTCTTACTAGAGTTTGCAAAGACAAGAATCATAGAATTTTAGAGGTGGAAGAGACTTTTGTTCATTCTTATTTCTCTTTTCCCTCAAATGTTCTACCCCTTTCCTTGAAATTTTGATCTTCTACTTATGTCAGTTGGATAGAAATTCTTCAAATAAAGTGGTAGCAGTTTCTACTTTATCAGAACTTTTTCAAAAAGGCTGTATGATTATTTTAGAGGATTTTGTAGAGTCAATTCCTATATCATTACTGATGGATCAAAATTTCTCTAAGGGCCCCTTTTATAAAATAAAGATAAAGTTCTTATACATTTTTATATTGTCTGCAGTACTTAACACAGGGCTGGGAACAGAGTGATGGTTTAGTAAATATTTTGTGGGTAAAAGAAGTTTCCCATGGATAATTTTAAAGTTAGAAGATCATCTTCAAAAAGCAATATTCACATTAACAAAACAGAATAATTACATATGATCAGCTACTAATGTGGGAGGGAAAACGAAAGTAATCAGACTATTAGAGATGATCTAGTTCAATCTCATTTTATGGATGAGGAATCCCAGATCCAAAAGTCAACTACATGAAGACCACACAGTGAATTATTACACTTCTGGTTCAGAAATCAATTTTTAGTATATTCCTACTACAGTCTTTCCCACTGTTTCTCAAAACTACATTTTATATCACCTTAGGGGAAAGTTCTCCATCATCTCTGCTTGATTTTCACAGCTACTCCTGCTCTGTCATCTAATATAACCTCAAGTAATCAAGTATAGACTACTTAAATATCACTCCTTTATCTCTTAAAGGCTTCTTAAAGACAACCTGGCCCCAAGAAGATGGACTGTTAAAGAACGCAAACCATAACAGAAAGAAAGGATAAGGATAAGCCAAATAACATTTTTAACAGAACATAAGCACCGTTTGCTAAATTACTTTCTTTCCTTTTAATGCATCAGTTCTTCCAGAGCAGGGACAAAAGTATCCATTCAGAACCCAATATAAGTTCCTTTTCTGTCTCTCCCTATCACCCCCAGTGCACACATACTTCCTCTGATATTGAAAATGCTAATCTTATTGAATGTTCTTCATGTAGGCATTAATATTAAAACTGAGGTCAAAAGAAACACTGCAACTTAACAGTTGCTAGCTCTAACTAATGTAGTATTAAAAGTAATACGCTCTTAAAGGAAGTCTTGGGAGAACTTGATCCTAACGTACACTTCCTTAGTTGAGCCAAATAACCTTGAGAACATTATTGAAATCCCATCTCTTTCTGTAGGTTTTAGGCATTTTAGAAAAATCAGGGGCGGCTAGGTGGCGCAGTGAATAGAGCACCGGCCCTGGAGTCAGGAGTACCTGAGTTCAAATCCGGCCTCAGACACTTAACACAAAAAGCTAGCCGTGTGACCTTGGGCAAGTCACTTAACCCCAACTGCCCTCCAAAAAGCAAAAAAAAAAAAAA
>CM053598.1:84249604-84265855 GCA_028646575.1 Pseudocheirus occidentalis
CAAGAGAGTATGTCAATAACAGTATATTAAAAAGGAAAGATAAATGCCTTCATTACACCCCTGTAGGTATGGGCTTTATCAAGAACTTCATACGGGTGACTGGGTGGCACAGTGAATAGAGCACCAGCCCTGGAGTCAGGAGGACCCGAGTTCAAATATGACCTCAGACACTTAACACAAAAAATTAGCCATGTGACTTTGGGCAAGTCACTTAAACCCAACTGCCCTACCTTCCCCCTCCAAAAAAGAAAAAAAAAAAAAGAACTTCATAGAAACACTGTAGGCAGTCAGAGATTTAAGGGTGCACACCATGTCCCCATGGTAGTGAAAACACCAGCAGTTTTACAAACTTACTCTTTCAACACTGCTGAAATCCCAGCTCCCTCAGCAGGGCAACCAACATCAGGAATAATATCCTTGAACAATATCCCTTACTTGCATATAATTCCCACTATAAGAAAATGAGTTTAATGCATAACCCTAAATTTAATGTAGTTCAATTTAACTCATATTAGGGCTCAATTCAGATGTCCCTACTTAGTATGAATGTGTATAAATGTCATACAAAAATTGTTCTAGCATACTTAGAAGGTAGACAAAGTCATCTTCCCATTAAGTAAACTTAAAAAAAAAAACTGCAAGTGTTCAGCTGGGTAATTCTTACTACTTCCTATTTGTTAGACAATTTTGGGAGTTAAATTTATCTGCTTTAGGCCCCTGGGATACTTTTCAGTAAAAGTTACTGCTTGAATGCAATAATCATATTTATATGCAACTCTTATTTCTATAGTGCTTGAAGGTTTATAAAGCTTCTCACAACAGCCCTGTCAGATAAAAAATACTTATATTTTATCCATTCCCATTTTAAAAATGAGAAAACTGAAATTTAGAAGTAATGTCACTCTCCATGCCCATGATCACTAGGCACTTATCCCATTCTAACCCCACGTCTTCTGATTCCAAATCTAGTGTCCTTTTTAAAAATGACAATGCAATAAAGTAAATGATATGATAGTAGCATTTGAGTACTTGAGCATTCACCAAGGCCTGAAAACTGTTCCCTGTGTTACTACTGTTTATTATGGGCTATAAGCCTTCACTATACCACATATGATTTTACTTATCACAAAATAAACACATGCCAGAGAAAATAAATCTGACATTTAAAAGTATGTACATTCATAAAACTAAAACTTAGTATCTCTTCTTCCTTGCCCTATACCTCATCATTCCAACAATTGGGCCCTACGTCTATTTCTGACTCTACCTTGAGTCCAAAAAAATTAATGTAGATTTAAAAAATTTCCTAACTTACACAGCGTCTGGTACATAGTAGGCACTTAAATGTTTGTTGACTTACAAAGGAAGAATAGCCTAGTCATTAGGAAAATCTATTACAAACTATAGTTTGTTTACAAGATTTGGTGCAATTGAAAAGTACTTTATTAACCACTCAAAGAAAAGCTTTAAGTTCCATCAAATATCCAAATGAAATTTTCACCTTTGGCATTCATCTCATTTTCTTTAGATCCTCATTTCTTAAAAGTATTAAGTGAACTTACTTTCTAGAGATCTTTTTATACTTAAATGCCAGTCGTCCTCTTCTGCCATACTTTAAGGATTCACTATTTCACTGGAGTGGATTTACTCTTTTAAGCAATGAAACTTGCAATCCTACTCTATGTCTTAGTAAAATGAATGGTCACTTCATGAGTTTTTATACCTGAAAAAAAATTCACCACTTGGTGGTCAGCTTTGTGGTGATGAACCCAGACTACATCAGAAGAGTATAAAATCTGGCAGGTCCTAACAAAAGGCTTCAGGTCACTGCTATTGGCTAAAGACCAGTCATATGTGGAGAGGTCCAGTCTTAAGATTTTTAAAAATCTTTTTTTTCATCTGAAAATCTCTTCCCCATTTCACATTAAATAATCTTTTTTTCTTCCAATTCTGCCACTTAAGAAATTTACAGCCTTGTAAAGTTTATACTCTTAACTAGAATGTAAGTAAGCTCAAGGACAAGGATTGTTTTACAGTTTTGTACTCCACATAGTTTTTTAACATAAGGCTTGGCACACAAGTGTTCACTCTTTGTAAAGGCAATGAATTTCAAGGGAACAATTTCTAAGTATCATTGATAATTTGCTAATACTATGAGACAAAATTGAAATAACCAAGATATTAAAAACTTCTACTCATCTATAATCAATTATCTAAAATTCACTGTCATACACAGGGACTACTGTTATAATACAGAATTGGGGCTATCTTGGATCCTGACCAAAATAATTTAATTGGAAGTATAAAAAGGACTTTATGAGTCTCCCCACAGCATGAACCCCAAAACAGGGATATAGTGTATCAATAGGTAAAATAGTATAGTGGAAGGTGTGCTGAATTGTGTATCAAAGGATTTGAGTTCAAATCCTGGGTAATTACCATACTAGTTGTTTGTCCTTGGATAAATCACTTATTCTCTAGACCTCAATGTCCTCCTTCCTAAAATAAAAGGGCTAGAAGAGCTGAATTCTAACGTCCTTTCCATCTCTAATACTCTATAAGACCATGAAGATTGAATACATTATGACATTAGTCTGAATTGTTGTAGTTATAATTGTTATAGATTATAATTGTTGTAGATATTATAGATTGACAGAAATACAACAAAAAGTATCATTTTTACATGCGATTCTTCAGTTAAAAATTTTGTATGTATCTGGCATGATGAGCACAAGCTGTGAATATTATGTCTTCTCTGGATTCCAAATTTAACCAAGAGTTCATTCCTCGAATAACAATGGAGATATTTAATTGTCCACTCAAACGTGTGTCATATATCTGTGGTATATTAACCCGAAAACTAAACTTAATTTCATATACACTTACTAACAAAGAGAATGGCACAAGAAACAAAAATGATGTAATTCAATGTCAACAATTGTGCAAGGCAACAGGCATTTGAACACTTTATAGGCAGAACTGCAGATGAGTTAAATTATTTTGGAAATAACCATTACAAAAATCAAAAACTTGATCAAACCTTTTGATCAAACCTTTTGAATCTGTAAGAACTCAGGATATGGGAACTCCTTTAACTGGTTGAATATCAAAACCAGTCCTAGACTTTATAAAATATAAGGAGTTATTTAACTACATCAGTAAGAGACTGAATGACTTACTCAAGGTCACACTGCTAATGGAAGGAGCAAGATTTAAATCCAGATTGTTTTGACTCTTGAATCTGGCACTTTATTCCCTGTTTCCATTTGGATATGATTTAAGAATGATAAATACTATAAAGGAGGAAACGTACTTATCTCCACAAAATATTCATAGTATAGCTATTCTATCTGTAATAGGAAAAAATTTTGAAACATCCTATATATTCAACAGTGACTAATACTGGTATGATAACATTATTTAAGCATATAATACCTGTATGAAGAAATGCTAACAACTACATTTTTTAAAAAAATGAAAGCCAAGCCAGAGGCAGCTGAATTTCAGCTGAAAATGGACGTGGACACATTTTGAGGCCTATTTGTTAATTTACTGGGTTCTCCTCTGTTAGTTGCTAAGAGGTTTGTGTAAGATTTCACTCATTATTTTATGTCTATTTTGTTGATGAGTAAGTTTACAATAAAAATGTCTAATCCTACTTAATTTAGCTTATAACTAATTTGTTTTATAAGCCAATTATCCTGTTGAGAGAGCAACACATTGAAATTTGTACCATTACCAGTTATTCCAAAGAATTTAAATGGTTTAGGACACAAGCAATAAAGTACATTGTTTTTGGTTCTGTGTTAAAAAAAAAAAAAGAAAGCAGAAATTAGGAGGCAAGTAGTGTTGTATAAAAAAGTTTTAAGAAAATGCAATCTTTTGCTAATAGGGCATTAGCAATTAGAAGTTTCACACACTGAATCAATGAAGAAATGAAGTAACAACATGATAGTAATATGTGCTTCAAAAATCCTTATTTTAGGGGCAGCTAGGTAGCACAGTGGATAAAGCATCCATCCTGAAATCAGGAAGATGTGAACTCAAATCTGGCTTTAGACACTTACTAGCTATGTGACCTTGGACAAGGCATTTAACCCTGATGGTCTAAAAAAACCGCTTGATTCTAGAGGGCACTGTGCACAATGGGTGTGGGTATGGCATATTACTAGACTAGCTAATAGCAGTGGCCTTTACTACTTTCATCATTAAAATGTTTAACATGCTCAAGACTAAACTCTTTCTTCCATCTACACACAGGTAGTCTCCATCAAAATATCATTTTCCAGAATCAAAAGTGAAGCCACTTAATGCAGATACATAAATCACTGTTAGAGATTTAGCTTTCATCTTCCACCTGAGTAATGTGTTAAAAAAAGGCTGATAATGCCTTACCATAGAAACCATTTATGTATTGTACAGGAAATTCCTACTTGGAGTCAGGGGTGGATTAGACAACCTGTAAGAATCCAACAGGTCCTCTGAGTAGATGATCAAGAGTCTTTTGCCTACGATAGAAAAGCTTTCCTTTGATTTTTAGTACTCTCTTTGGTGCCTATCAAGAGCGATGACGTAGTCTCTTTATCTCACAAGTAGCATGACACCTTTCCTTAAAAAAGACATGCTATCAACTGATTACTACACACCAAACTGATAGGCTGGTGGCATTGTTTCCCAGAATTCTACACCCGCTCTACATTGCTTCAAGTCATTACAATGTGATCTAAGGACTTTTCTTTTACTTACACTACTTTTCATTGCCCTTCAGGAGTACTCAGAGCATAGCAGAACTCTTAAGGGAAGAAAAAAACAGGAGGTAACAAATAACTTTGAGAACAGTAGCCTGGCTACATTTTGAATCTATGTTCTTCTTTTCTACAAAGTCTTGTTTGGTTTTTTTGACTCATGAAACCATTTATGCCAGATATGAGACTTACCACAGTCAGCAAAACACAAAAGCTGGGTGGTCATCACTTGTTACAGAGCTTTATTTTAGTCAGGGACATTGTTGGATGCATGTCATTGTCTATTAGTGTGTCAAAAGGCACTATGGTTTTGATTAAATATTTGATAATTCAATCCAGTGTCTACTGGCACTCACCCACACCTCATACTCTTCAGAGCTAAATTTTGTAGTAACAAGTGGTTAAATTTGGCAATGAGGTAAAAAAAAAAAACCTACAATTTTTTTTCCATTTTCTTTAGCAAGTCAATAATTTCTGTTTAAGACGTACATACTATAAAAGTACTTTTTGAACTGGAAGCATTTATTTTACATGTATTACGTTTTCCTAAGTAATATATTCCTAATTTATATTCAAGAACACAATAAAAACACCATTTAAAGCTGGCTAATTGGTTTCTTTTTAACAAATTATCTAACCAAAAAACCAAAACAAAACCTGAACAAAAAATTATCTAACAGCATTAGATAACTGAGTGCATTAGACAACAAAGTACTGTAAAATATAACAGGCCAGACTTAGACTAAGGAAGGTCTGGGTTCAAGTTCTAATTCCCTAGGAAAAGTTACTTAACCTGTCAAGGCCTCAGGCAACTCTGTAAGATTCAGAGTTAGTTTAGCAGTCAATCTGACCTTCCAGAGGGAGTTCCCACACAGATGAAATAAGAGATTCCCTCTCCCTCTCAATTCAAAACACACACTTAAAAAAAAAAAAAATTAAAGGCAAGCCATCACCTGAGGCCCTGTGCTTAATAACTGACATGTTTTAATATTTGGGAAATGATTTAAATACATTGTCTCATTTTATCTTTACAACAGTGGTGAGGTAAGTAATATAGGTATTCTCATTTTTACAAATAAAAAAAATGATGAAATTGCTTAGTCACAAGACTAGGAAGTGTGAGAGAAAACCCAAACTCAGATGTGTCCAACTCCACAGTACAGTGTGTTCAGTTCTATACCACGCTTTGCTTATTAGTTAACAAAATGAAATCTTAGGAAAGCTGAAAATTTAATTTTTAAAAAAATGAAATTAACCTATCTTTCTGGCTGTCCTTCCCTACTACACACGATTAAACATTCACTTGCTTTAACCAAGAAAAGTAAATTTTCTATCAGTTCAATACTTGTTCCAAACGTTTCTACTAAAACCATAAAAGTAAACTGAATTCCAAATAAGAATAAACTAAGACCGATTCCCAGGCCATCATCTCATCTTCAAGAGAGTACTCGGATTGAGCAAAGCACTTAAAAAAGATTTATTCTTCCCATAAATCTGAAAAGATACCCAAGAAGTTGGCTCAAGTCAAATCGAGTTCGAAATTGAAAGGGGGAAATCTTAAACTAACATTAAAGAACCTATGAATAAATGCAGTTATTTAATAATGCTCATTTTAAATGATTACAGAGTGTTAACAACTGCACCCACTGTAACGGACCTTGCAGGTACACAGGTGGGCAGCCTTCCCTCAAACTTTCTATTTCATCAATGCTGAGAACTCAACACCCTAGACGATCTTCTGCAATTAGATTGGAAATTTGTGATTTCACTTACACACTTCTCAAAGGTGATCTATCTGCAATCAAATCTCTGCACCAACACAACTCACCTGAGGTCATTCCAGACATTTTAATTAGAGCAGCCCAACTTGCCCTAGTTGCCCATAGCCTTGCTTTGGATTATAAACCTTAACTTCAAATAGATGTCCCATACGTAGGAACACAAGCAAATCAAATTTGCTGCGACCTCTTCCTTATCACCCTGGGCAGAAAGCACAGCCTAATTTTGGGCGGCTGGGGGAGAGGACTTTTTCTCCTTTCAAATACCTCTGTTGAAAGTTAAAAGGGGGAAAATCTTCAAATGTTCTCCCCGCACACCTACCCTGATTAATTTTCTTTTCGAAAAGCACCTTTTGCCTGGAATTAATCCCCTCACCTAAAGCCTCGGCACCCTCCCACACGAGCTAGAGGGGATCGAATCTTCTCCAGGCCCAGGGAACTAGAAAGCTTCGAGCCTCCCCCCAACCCCGGGGGGAGGAAGAACAAGTATTTGTCACCAAAGCTGCTGATCGGCTTTGGAAGATCACCCCACCGTGGGGGGGGCACCAGAAGTACGCACGAGCCAGCAGGGTATCCCCTTCCCACCCCCTCCCCAGCAGACACACGCAGCCCCCACCAGCCGCGGCCTCCACACACCCCAGTTCAGGTGCTCTGAGGCTCGCGCCAGAACCAGCGGACTCTTCCACTCCCCGTGATTAGCAGCCCCCTGTTCCCCTGCGGGGAGGGGTGACTTACCTGAGGCCGTAAGGGGACAACCAATAGGAAGCCAGCTCGGCGGCGCTCGCCCCCGTCCGCGCCGCCCCCTCCCCTCGTTCGTGGCCCGACCCCCTGGCAAGGGATTTCCCCCCCCCCCCCGCCTTTCCTCGCCAGTCTCCCACCCCAGCCAACCGCGGAACGGGAAGCGGGACTAGGGCGCCTCCTCCTCCAGTGCTCCCCTCTGCATTACCTTGGGGCGCGCAGCCGGCTTTGTGCTTCCCTCCCCGCGCCTCGGCTCAGGGCTGCTGAGGCTGCAGGCTCCTGATCTGCCTCTGCCGCCGCCGCCGCCGCCCCTCCCCCGGGGAGGGGAGAGGAGGGAGGGGAGGGGCTGGGGGAGCGAGCGAGCGCGCGCGTCAGGCGCGGATCTCTCTCCAGCAGGAAGCGGAGACACCTGGGTCGCAGCCGCCTCCTTTTCCCCTCCTCCTCCTCCTCCTCCTCCTTATGCGGGTTTGTTTTTTTAAAGCCCTCCCTTCCTCTCTTCTCACCCCCTTTCCTAGTCGACCGTTACAGGCAGCTCACCCTGGCGGGACCGGCCTCCAAGGCTGGGTTCGCCCGCCCCCTCGGCCTGGCCCCGCCCCCTCCCTGCGTCTGGACTTCGGAGGACAGGGAAGGGGGAGTGTGCCGCGGCGGAGCCCCCTTCCCTTCCCTCTTCTTTCCTCCCTTCCCCTCCTTCCTATCCCCTCCCCATTGGTCGGGCGAGCGTCCGCCTGCTAGTCCTTGGGGTCGAGGCGGCCTCTGGGATGGGGGCGGGGACGGGGACCAGCCCGGCCGAAGAGGTTGCGGCAGCCCTGGGCGCCCCCTCCTGTCTTTAGGGCCGGGATGCATCCTCTGCCATCACGTCCCCTCTGGGAGGGCCACAGCAGGGGCAATCTGAATGCGGGGGGACGGGGGCACCGAAAGCCCTCCCATCCGGGCCCTAGCCCCACAAGCCTGACTGCGCCCCTTCTTCCGGCGCTGCTGCCCGGAGATTGTGAGCGGGCATCGTTCCCAGGTTCTGGCCACTCGCGTGGACTCACGCAGTGGAGGCAGTCTCTGCAGTCCTACCCCCGGATGTGAGGCTAGGGGCTTCAGTCACACACAAGAGAGACACACGGCAGAGACAGAGACAGCCTCCCCATTCTCAGATCTGTCCATTTCTCTGCCTGATGGGGATCATCTGGGTTTATTTGTCTGCCATGGAGATGCCTCTCTTTTCCTCTTCAGGGCAAGTTACAAAAGCTCCCTGCACCCCCATGGAAGGAAGTGAACTGAGAGAGGAGTGCCACCTTTCTAAGCACACCCTGGGTCAGCCAAACTTTGTAACCTCTTAGTGGTCCCATAAAGTAATTTCAGGGGTGTGGCTCTACACGTGACACTCGATCATCCACCTCAGGCAGGGCACGTTTTCCTCATAATCCTATCCTTGTAACAGAATTCCCATAGATGCACACCATGTCTAGCACACCCCCAGACTTGCACGTCCCTCACAAGCACATGTCTTCCACAGGCACAAATAGATGTCTCCCACCCCCAATAAGAGGCACGCCCCTCCCTAGCTCTTTTCTAGTTGTTCTTATTCCTCCTGGGTCATATCCACCAAATGTATACTCTGCAAACTTCATTCCCACTCTCTCCCTTCGGTCCCATAGGAAAGGTGACAATTCACTTTCCTTTCTCTCCAGCACAGCCTCCTCACTTCAGTTCAGTTCCTCGTTCCTCTCTCTCCGAATATCTCACACCATCCCCTTCATCAACTTCATCTCCTCCCTCTAAAAATGTGCTAATTAAGATGTAGTACCCTCTTCTTTCTAACATTTGAAGTGTGGAAAATGAAGCTTGTCTTGGCACAAGAAATGATTCATTTACCCTTCTCATTTTCTGACTCTCCTGGACTAAGGCTTTAGGAGTTTTAACTCTGCCATAATTTTCCATCTTAAAACATGCTGTATATATGTATATACACACACACACCATACCACCATTGTTATTTTAAATACCCTTAAAATGATTAGTGCTGTCTGTTCTAAAATACAAAGATTTGGAACGTGCACATTTCATTTTAGATCTGCAGTGGTTAGTTAGAAGGAAGAAATACTGGGAGGGGCTTGAAATTTTCTTGCTTTTAGAAAGCAAAACCGAAAAGCTTTGTATGCCACAGGGTCAGCCTTTAAAAAAAAAAGAATATCATAAAAGTACCTCTATTGCAGCTACAATATAATGGTCTTAAAAATACAGGGCACATTTATTAGACAAATCTATAAGCCCCAAAAGGGAGACTGATTAGCATAATCCATTTTAAATATGTCTATTGAGCAGTCTTTCCTATTAACATCTCTCTTCACAAAATTTACTAGAGAAAGGAATTAAAGATCTGCTTACCTAATCTCCGTTCAAGGCTGTAATGTTCACTGTGTATGTTCTTGTGTGTATGTATGTCTTTCCTTCTTTAGGTGTGGATTCTGCAGTGCTGCACAGAAACACACTGCAGCTCCAGCGCTAGTCGCAGCAGCACCATCAGCAGCAACTCCTCTAATACTGCCTGTAGTAAAGTGTGTTACTTAGCAGAGGCTCTACAGTTACCATTGGAGCTCACTGGCGAAAAGCAGAGTTCTGTCTCAAAGCTATGACTATTTTTTTCCCTCTGATGTTGCTTCATAAGATGTGGAAAGGGTGGATGTGGAGATTTTTTTTGGACTGAGAAAAGCAATACAGCTGTAGGAGGTCAAGGTTAAAATTAACAGTGATTGAGGCTAAGATTTAGCATGACTCAATGGAACACTGGAAACATTAGTTTTTAAGAGCCCTGCTAATTTCAAACACTGAAGGGCAGGGTGAGATAATAAGGACACATGACCTTCAACTGCTGTGTATTTGAGGCCAATATTTCATTTTCTATCATTACTCAATAATGATGTATGCATAAAATGAACCTATGTAAGATTAAGTGCATGAATGGAGTCATAAAACTCCCATTCATGTATTTGGCAGCCATGGAAATAAGTCCTATCAACACACATTTGTAAGCTCATTTGAGACATTGAATGAATGGCAAGAGTAGGAAATATTATTGACAGATTTCAATTTCTACTCAGTGTTTTTACAACCATGTAGCATAAAATGGTTTAAAGCATTAACAATCGAAGGATATATGTAATATCAGTAAAGAATGAAATTAGATGAAAACTGATGGGTTATATTTTTTGTAACAATTCTAAATATATTCAAAATTAAATAAAGCACAACAAGATCTTATAGTTGTATGAACTTGTTTTAAGTGAAGGTGATGCTATATTTAGGCAGTTAATGTATGCTTGTGGTATGTGCATTTTTTTCAGAATGATCTTTAGAGTCTGTATTTTGGATTTTAAATTTTGTCTTTAAGATTAAACTAAGACAGGTTTATTATTAACTTCTAATTTTCAGGTGGTAAGTGAAGAATAATGGGTACAAGATAAGAATAGAGGGATTAAAATTAAATGCAGAATTTCAGATTCTGAATCTGCTTCTACTCATGATATATTGTGTAACCTACTGTTTATGAGCTATATGACCTTGGGTAAGTCATTTTTATCTTTATGAGTCTTCAGGTTCCTCATTTATAAAAAGAGCAGGTTGTAATAGATTACCTTATACTACAGATCCAAAAATCTGGGCTAAAATTGACTGGATTTGATCTTAGGTGCTACACTAAAAATATCAAACATCCTTTTGGTTCATTTGATCTGATCATGTTTTTTTTTCCCCTGGGAAAATTTCCAAATATAGTTTATATATTCATTTACATAAACGTGGTTAGTAGCATCCTAAATTCCCACAAAAGCATCCAATGGAAAAAATGTATATTAACTACAAGAAAACCCTTATTTCACCCCACAGAAAATGCCAAAGATACATAGGAATCACTGGAGCCCATAAATAAATGTAGGAAACACATAGAAGACACCTAATAGCCTATGAATGAACAATACAATTCTACACCTTCTTCAATAGGTCTTCCTTTTTTTTTTTTTATCAGTACTGTAAAATCCTTCCGACTCAAGACTACCCCTTGATTTGGACTCCTCTGAGGAAGACAACAAACTTGAGATTGATGATACAGCAGTATCCTAACATTTTGATGAATCCCCTTGTTTCCTATGGTGCTAATGAGTCTCTTTTAAGTTTGCTTTGGCACCCCTCAGTTTGGACTCCTGCTCCCAAAGACAAATATACTTTGGAGCTGTTGGGCCCTTCTCAACAGACCTGTTCTGCCCAAGTAACTCAAGGCAGTGAGGGGAGGGAAAGTCCAGGTCTGCTGCTCTCCCACATCATGGCTTTTGTCCCTTCCTGGCCTTAACCTGCAAGGCCCACTGAAGAAGATGATCCTCATATCTTTTCAAGAAGTTTATTGTTAAAAAACAAAACAAAACAAAAAACTCCCTATCGCTCTCTAGAAGGCAGCTCTTTGAACTCTTTTATTTGTCATTTTTTCCTGACCCTCAAAGCGGTTATTGTCCAAGAAAACTCCCTTCTTTAGCTAGAAGTCTAAATTATAGGATTATGCTACCTAGGAAATTCTCTAATAAAGAGACACAGTTTCAAAGATGACATTGTCCGTGAACTCCCCTTTAAGTCCATATGGGCAAGCACATGTAGATCCATGCCCCAAGCTGATGCTATCTCTTCAGTCAGGAAAGATCACTCTCAGGCATTCTGTTTCCATGTGCTTCTGTGCTGAGGCAGTCATTGATGGCTCCTTATTGGAGAAGGATGTCCTAAGAACTAGGTTTACTCTTAGCTTGCTGTTCTCACAGGATCTTTTACTTACAAAAGCAAAATTGGGAAAGAAGCCAAAAAGGAACTGAACACATCCTTCAGCTCGCTTTTATAGGTGAGTGTGAAAAATGACTCCATCCAACAGAATCTGTTGTCCCAAGATCTTCTTGGAGTCAGCCTCAGTCACTAAATCCCTTTCCTGTAGGAAGCTCCAAGGGACAGCTCCAAACCAACCAATTCTTCTCTGTAGGGATATCCTTTATCACTGAGACCAAATAAAGAATTTTCTTTTGTCCTCCTAACAAGGTACTAACAAGACATGTCTGTACCCTGTACAAAAAAAAATGATAGGGAGTTAACAGAAGTAGAAGACATTAAGAAGGGATGGTAAGAATATACAGAAAAGCTATGCAAGAAAGATCTTAACATAAATGAAAACCACCAGAATGTGGTAACTGATCTAGAGTTGGACATCCTGAAGAATGAAGTCTAATGGGCTTTAGGAAGCATTGCTAACAATAAAGCACAGAATCTCAGGTGACAGAATCTCAACTTGAGCTATTTAAAAACCTAAAAGATGATGCTGTTAAAGTGCTGCTCTCAATATGCCAGCAAATTCGGAAAATTCAACAGTGGCCACTGGACTGGAAAAGATCATTTTACATCAAAATCCTAAAGGGCAATGCCAAAGAATATTCAAATCACTGAACAATGGCACTAATTTCACGTGCCAGCAAGGTTATGCTTAAGATTTTTCAACCTAAGCTTCAGTAAAATGTGAATCAGAAATTACAGAAAAAGTAGACTGGTTTTTGAAGAGGCAGATGAACTAGAGACCAAATTGCCAACATTTGCTGGATTATGGAGAAAGCAAGTGGAAAAGTAGAAAAACATCTACTTCTGCTTCATTGACTACACTAATGCACTGACTGTGGGGATCGTCACAAAATATGGCAAGTTCTCAAAGAGATGGGTGTACTAAATTATCTTATCTCCTGAGGAAGCTATATGCAGACCAAGAAACAATAGTTAGAACTGAACATAAAACAACTGATTGGTTTAAGATTAGAAAAGGAATATGACAAGACTGCATATTGTTGCCTTATTTAACTTACATGCAGTGTATATGATGCATAAAGCCAGGCTGGATGAATCAAAAGCTAGAATTAAAATTGTGAGGAGAAATATCAACAATCTCAGATATGTAAATGATTCCACTCTGATATCAAAAAATGAAGAAAAATTATAGAAGCCTCTTGATGGTTCCTGGCAAAAAAGGGAGAAGAAATGGAAGAAGCAGTGTCAGATTTTCTGTTCTCAGGCTCAAAGATCACTTCAGACAATGACTGCAGCCATGAAATTAAGACACTTGCTCCTTGGAAGGAAAACTATGTCAAATCTGGACAGCATACTAAAAAGCAGTGACATCATCTTGTCAACAAAGGTCAAAATAGTCAAATCTATGATTTTTCCAGTATCAACATATGGCTCTTAGAGTTGAGCTATAAGGAAGCTGAGTACATAGAATCAACACTTTCAGATTGTGGTACTAGAGAAGACTTTTGAAAGTCCCTTGGACAGCAAGAAGATAAAATCAGCCAATAGTTAAAGAAATTAATTCAGGCTTTTCACTGAAAGGCCAAATGTTAAAGCTTAAGCTTCGATCACATAATAAGGAAGCAAGACTCATTGTAAAAGACCCTGATGCTGGTAAAGATTGAAGGTGAAAGAAGAGGGACAGTAGAGGATGGGATGGATAGAGTATCATGGAAACTATGCACTTGAGTTTAGACAGACTTTGGGAGATAATGAAGGATAAAAGCATCGGGTGTGTTATGTTCTATAGGGTCATGAAGAGTCTGACACAGTTGAAAAAACAACAAATTTCCTGTCCAGGGAGGAGATATGGAGAATCAAAAGTTTTGTACTCTCTAACAAGAGAGAAGGTATGGAGAAACAAAAAAAAAAATTTGGTAAGCTTATCAGATTGATAGGGAACTCCCTTACATTATGATTCTAAATGATGAATTTTGTTATTTTATGCAGGTGCATCCAGCTCAAATCTCAGTCCCTTATCTCCTTACGTCCATTTGTCCAAACTCATACATATATACACATACATGCATGAAGTTTCAATCTTATTTTATGAGTACCAGGGGATCTCACCATTTACAGATTAATCCTTTCATTAAATATGGAAAGATTTTCTTAAGGATATAATCATCAACCTAATTTAACTACTTTAGAATTTGTTTTTTTTTATATAAAACTTTCTTAAATCAGAGTCCACCTCTATTAATAAGACTACTAATTTAACATAGATATCTATAATATTGAATAATTAATAATTGAAATATCTTTAGAGATGTAGCAAAAGGTTAAATTTACATTCAACCATTCATTGCACATTTGGAGAAAAAAGGCAAGCGTTATAAAAAATGCATAAACTAAATTGACTTGCTATCAGGATTTATACAAGTTGGGGGATAGGAGGGAAGGTTTTATATGGAGGAAAAATTTTAAAAAAAGAAATATGACAGCTGCATGTTTAAAAAAAAAAGTAGTGCCATGGACAATTTTGTGGCTCTCTTTCTGACACTTGGATTAGATATACTAACTAGCCAGACCTTCAACATCTTAAGCTTTAATTTCAAGATCCTAAACTCTTTGTCTAAGTCATTTGGTTTCATTGAGTACCCATGGTGCTAATATTTCTTTTAGTTTAGATATTCAGACACTCCTGCTAAGAGAAAGTTAATTTGGGAGCCATTTAAAGGTAAACATGGCAGAGGTTTAATTTTGGCCTTTGTAGCTGCCTCTTGGAAAGTCGGGAGCTTTGGATTAGACATGAATATGTTCCTTAGGTTATGATTCTGTTTAAGTTGTATACCTGATGAGGAAACTGATGTTGATCAGTTTCCAATTAGTCTCCAACTATTAGCCTCCAATTTCAAGAGAACTTGGTTTACAATCTAGACTATATTTTATGTTAAACAGGATATGATCTGTATCTGGCAGGACAGTATATCATTTTAATGTTAACTTCCTCATGTAGGGAGAGAACCAAATGAAATTAATTTCTTAGTTCCTCTTATGTTTTTATTTATCTTCTGTCTACACTGTGTTTTTTTTCTAACCTACTTCCCATGCAATAACTGCCATATAAAGAAATATGTAGCAAATATGTGGATTGTTCTGGATAAAAAAATAAACAAATGAGTCTCTTATGATATAGGAGAGTATCTAATATAGCTTTGTATTCTTCATTGCACATGGTAGATACTTAATATATACTTATTGTATGTATTCTTGAATGAATGAATAAAAATGCTTTTATCCAAAATATTAGTAAATTGAGAGAAATTATATTAATGACCAATGATTTGGGAAGATCCAGAGTTCTTCCTTTTTTTCTAAAATCCTCATTTCAAGACTCAGTCCCTGAAGGACATTGCTGATAATGAGATTGAATTAATTTTGTCCTCAATTTTGTTCAGACCCCAACCACTTGGGAAAGTGCATTATGTTCTACACAGGTATGGGTGATGATATATTCTTTGACTAGATTGTCCAAGGTTAGACAACTTAGAAGTAAATGATATAATCAAACTTACATTTTCCCCCAGCCCCTCATTAGAATAGGCCCATTTCTCATTGTAATATTCTTTCTCTCTTGTTAATTGTTAACCAATCAGAGTTGCTTGCCATCCTCAGGAATACCCACTTTTCTAAGGGCATATGAACTATGAATCCACTGCCTTGAATTTGTCTTTGGCATCGAGAGTGTCACTGACCCATTTTATTGTAACATGCTAGCATTATTAACAAAGTGATTAATTACGCAAAAGCCATGCCTCTTGAATTTTTTAAATGTCACAAAATGGAGGCAGAGCTTTTGGTGGTTGTTTTTAGCTTGAATTATTGAGATTTCCAGATTAACAATGATTCTGTCTCCCTTTAATAATGTAGTCCTGCACTAAGAAAGGTAATCTGAGTCTTGATATTTGACTTGCCTGCATAAATCTCCATGCTAATTCAGAAGCCAAACCACAGGGAATGACTAGAACCCAGGACTTTTGAGTGCCATATTTGTATTCATTCTCAAGATCCCAGAGAGCCCTTCCTTCCTTCCTTCCTTCCTTCCTTCCTTCCTTCCTTCCTCCCTCCCTCCCTCCCTTCTTTCTTTCTTTCTTTCTTTCTTTCCTTCTTCCTTCCTTCCTTCCTTCCCTTCTTCCTTC
>CM053598.1:84266355-84282633 GCA_028646575.1 Pseudocheirus occidentalis
TAGAACTTGAAAAAATTCACCAATTACCTCTTGAAAAAAATCCCCAAAAGAAAACTCCTAGGAATGTTATAGCCAGGTTCCAGAGCCCCAGATCAAGAAGAAAATATTACAAGCTGCCAAGAAGAAACAATTTGAATACTGTGTAAACACAATCAGGATAACCCAGGATCTATCAGCTTCTACATTAAGGGATCAAACGGCCTGGAATATGATATTCTGGAGATCAAGGGAGCTAGGATTAAAACCAAGAATCACCTACCCAGCAAAATTGAGTATAATGTTCCAAGGGAAAATATGGTCATTCAGTGAGGTGGAGGACTTCCAAGCATTCTTGATGAAAGGGGATGAGAGGGGGAGGATGGAGGGGAGGGCAGGTTGAGGGAAGAGGGTGGTTAGAAGCACACACTTTTGTAAATGGACAGGGACAAAGTAGAGAACAGTTAAAGAGGGGGGTGGAATAGGAAGGGGGGAAATATACAGGTACTGTGGTAGGGAGATTCATTTTGCCCTACTGGAAAGACAGAGGGGTTAAGGTGGAGGATATAGGAGAGAGCTGATTGGGGGAGGGGGTATACAGTGGGATCACTGTTTTGGGGTGGTGGGTAGGGGAAAGACGAGGAGAAAATTTGTAAATCAAAATTTCATGGAAATGAATGATGTAAACTAAAAATAAAAGTTTAGAAATTGAAAAAAAAAGATTCATCAGCTAAAAGTCATTAATAAGGAATTCTCACCATGTAATTTAGCCTGTCCATCATCTATTGGGGGAATGGTGTCATTTTCTTCAACATTGGGAACATAACTGAATGACCACAACTTTAGTTCATTCCCAATGTGCTAAAATGAATGTAGTGATCCCAGAAAACAACTCAGAAAAGCACAGCTAAAGTTACCAGGTGAAAAATAAAAGTTTTAAACTAGAGAGAGGATTTTTTTCCCCCAAGGTAGAACTGAAGAATGTGTATATTTTAATATATAGAGTTCCAGAGTTTGAAGTTCATACAGGTTAAGGATAACCTTTATACTTAGTATATTCACATTCACAGATGTTTAATAAAATGAAAAGAATTTTGAAATCCTCTTTTTGAGTGTATAAAACATTCTAACAGGCACAGTTTTCAGGAGAAAGAAGTAGTAAAGAGATGGAAAATGTAAAAACACAAAATCAGTAAGGATAATTAAAAAAAAGCAGAATGAACTATTTCAGGGAATTTTAAACAAAACAAAATTAAGGCTAGTTTATCAGTCTTATTCAACTTCATTACAATGGAGGACCATTTAGCAGCACACAGATAGATATCCGATATATAGCAGAGAGTTGGTGTTTCAAAAAATACATCTGGATGGATAACCTCATACTAAGTAATTACTGTGGGGAGGAAAACTAGGGAAAAAGGAAAAGATTACAGACTAGCTGTGCCCTAGGCACTCTGCAATTATGTTATTAGATCTCCTCTGAAGGGGATTAGAAGTATTACCAAATAAATTCAGAATTCCTCCATATGTATCCATTTGGAAAATAGATTATCACTCCCTATTGAAAGGGAGAAAAACATAAAGATATGTCTTCTGGATAAGTTGTCTCTTGTGACAGTATCTTAACATGAAGTTAATAGGTTAGTATGGTATCATTTCAAGGAAAGAATGGATGAGAAAAACACACACAAAGATAAAGAGTTTCTACAACTTGTTTCCCCCCAAAACCAAATACGTAGTTATGAATTTACCAACTATTCAAATTATGATATATTGTTAGCATTTTTAGACTTTGGTTATAAATTTTTAGGGTACCAAAATGCCTAAGTTATCACCACCTACACTCTTGTTGTCCTAATCGGCAAATAACACTGAATATTTATTTTAACCACTCTAAACTGCTTCTCTTGGAAGGGAGTCTCAGAAACTTGATTTCCCCCCCACCCCCAGCCTCTCAAGCCCACCAGCTGTTTTCCATTTTAAACAGTCAAGTTTAGCTGAGGCCTGTTGAGAAACTTTCAATTTTTTACTAACTCAAGGACCACCCAGTTCTTTACCAGTTTTGGAATTTAGACTTTACCTCACTAATACTTGATGAGCAAGGGAATGAGACTACACCTGATTCCTGCATTCTGTCATGGGCACTTCATTATTTGTCTACAGAGAGTCCATACATTCCAATCTAATGTTTCCATAGACACTATGCAGACTTTATACAAATCAAAAAGAACTTAGGCTTTTCCTCAGTTGCCTTAAAGCATTTTATAGAAAAACTAACTTTATGACTGCTTTTTAATTTTGATTACTTAACTCATTTTCTCATTAAGCTTTATAAAAGTAGTTTTCTATTTAAGAATATCTTATTTTTGCTATGCCATGCAATTAAAATAAGAGGCATGTAGGTCTACAAACCTATTTTTTACTGTATGGCAGTGAAGATTAGCAACCATGAAGATCATTATGAAAATATTCTCTCTTCTGTTAAAAGAAAAAGAAGATTATAAGATATCACATTATAATCAAGAAACAGCTAGGAAGTATTTGAAGAAAAGTGGATTTGAAGTCCAAGTCCTGGACAGGCATAATTGTGGTTGGCAAAGCAAAGTGCTCTACCTCTAATTTCTCAGCTCATGTGGCAAGATGTATACTGCTTATGTTTCTGTCACCTATACTTAGGATCACAGAATATTACTTGATGGAAGGGGCTAAATATAACCTAGGCTAAGCTAGTAATTTCACGCACTGAAAACAAAGGCAAACAAAATTACTTGCCCAAAGCCTTGAAATGAAATGGTGGCAAATACCCACACCTCTTCTCATCAATCAATCAATAAACATTTATTAAGTAGCCACTATGTGTTGGGGAAAACAAATTCAAAGGAAGAAACAATCTTTACTCTCAAGAAACTTAAATCCAAATGGGTAAGATTACATAGGTAATATATATGTAAGCATATGTAGACCAATTATAAAGTGAATACATACAAATAAAAACTAAGTATTTGGGGTAGGAGGGTGCTAACAGTTGGAATCAGGAAAGCTTCATTCATGTAGAAGGTAGTACTTGATCTATGTCTTGAAGAGAAGAATTCTATTAGGTGGAGATATTTGGGTGGCCCATGGGAGATGGAGTGTAGTGCGTGAGCAACAGAGAGAAGGGTCAGTTTTGCTAGCTCACAGAGTGTAGAAGACGAGTTATATACAATGAGGCTAGAAAAATAAAGTAGAACTAGGCTATAAAGGGATTTAAAAGTGAAATGGAGGAATTTTTATATTTTCTCCTAGAAAGTAAAAAGGATCCACTGGGATTTACTGAGTAGGGGAATGACATGGTCAGATATCACTATGGCAAAAGTTTGGAGGACTGACTAGAGTAAAGGACAGATGAGGCAAGGAAGGGCATTGTGATAATCCAGGTAAGAATGATGAAGGCCTGAGCTAAAGTGATCCTTGTGGCTTTTTAGTACAGCACTATGCTTTCAAAACTTTCGGTAAAATTTCTAGCTATTCAAAACATTTATAGGGCTGTTGGTTCTTTTTGAGTTTGACTTATTTAGGGCAAGGGAATGTGAAGAAGAGACAGATGAATTCTTCCTCTTCATGGGATTCCCATATTGGATGAGTATTCTAAATAGAAAATAACATGAATGATTTTTTTGCACACTTAAATATATTATTTATAAATTCTGTAAGTTTTCATCCTTGACTTTTCTTGATTATGGCTTATTCTTATAATCTCTAACTGAAATCCTGAACCAGGAATCACATGAAAACAACAATAACAACTCTTCCTCCTTCATATTAAATTCACAAATGATCAAATAGTAGGTATGAAAAAGGAAGTCTACAGGCCCTGATTAAGTAGTACTGACTCAAATGAGCAATGAAAAAAAAATTAAGAACAGCACAATTTGAAGAAGAGGAGAATGGATCCTATACTTTTTTAATGCATAGTGTGGCCCCATGCGGAGAATAAGAAAAAGAATAGGAAGCGTTTGTCAATTACTGTGGGAGTTAGAAATCCATGTTGTCACATACTGGCCACATTTCTTCCCTTCGTGAGACTTTGATAATACAAAGCTGTCGATTTACTGTTACCATCCCTGAAGGCATTTCTATAGAAACACAGGGATTCTTAATTTGGGTCCATAAACTTGATTTTAAAAAATATTTAAAAAAAAGTATTTTAGTACAATTGGTTCACTTTGTAATCATTATGTATATAATTTTTTTTCTTTTTGGAGGGGAAGGCAGGGCAATTGGGGTTAAGTGACTTGCCCAAGGTCACATGGCTACTAAGTGTTAAGTGTCTGAGGCTGGATTTGAGCTCAGGTCCTCCTGACTCCAGGGCTGGTGCTCTGTTCACTGTATATAATTTTATGCATGTACAAGTATTATTCTGAGAAAAGGTCCTTCACTGACTGCCATTGGAGTCCCTGACACACAGAGAAAGGTTAAGAACCTCTGGCTCTAAGATGAGAAGAAAGTTGTTCTATTGTTCAAATAGTTTTCATGTGTCTTCTGGTTCAAGAAGCCATGTTCCCATGTTTGGTCCATTAGAGGTTTCTACTGGAAACCCAAAGATTCTTTTTGGTCTCTGAATCCTAATTCTTTTGTCAAATATTTGGCTTTATCCATATCACAACTCATTAAAAAAAAACTCTACTGAATCCTCATCTGGCAAAAAGTAAAAAGCAAACAACAATCAGTTGTCCCTTTAGAATGATGAAATGGAAATTCAGAAAACAAAATTTCTTCATGGACAGAATAATGTTAACTAAATTAGTGTGGTGCTCAGAAGGATTTGAATCCAGGGCTCCAGAATTGAGAATACAATTTATGGCTCCACGTCACCATTTAAGATCATTAAAGAGGAAACACCTCATAGGACTCAAGGTTATTGACTTAATACTCTAATTTAGTAGACTTAGGGACTCATGGGTGGTACAATGGATAGAGTTATGGGGCTTGATATCAGGAAGACCTGTGTTCAAATTCTTTCTCAGACATTTAATAGCTGTGTGACCCTGGGCAAGTTACTTAACCTCTCTTTGTCTCAGTTTCCTCATTTGTAAGATGGAGATAACAGAAGTGCCTGCTTCCCAGGGTTGTTCATGTATGTGAAGCACTTTGCAAACCTTCAAGTGCTTCACAAATGCTAGCTGCTGTTATCACAATCGTGGGGCTAAGGTGGAGATCTGAAAAAGTAGCAGACTTTCTCCCAAAGGTTTCACGTGCAAGATTTTAGACTCACTGGTTAGGATTTAGAGGAATTATCTGAGTATAATTTATTTAAAAAATTAAATCACTGCCTACTTTTCTTCCTTCAGGTGGTATCAAAATACAGACACCTTTTATTCTTTACTAATCACCTGGCCAAAAATGATTAATTTCACAAAGCCAATTGGAAAGTGAAGATCCATAAGACTGATGTATATCATTATTTATTCATCTCCATTAGGTGTAAAGATAACCAATATTGTTAAGCTGGTTTGCAAATATTGGAGGGGGGGGATAGAGAATGAACCTGTGATTTCCTTGGCACAGGGAATTTCTCCATGAAGAAAGTCTCTTTACCAATGGAAACTGGCTTTTTCTCTGCAATTTATAGTCCTAGAGAGTTGCCTAGTATATGAAGAGGTTACATGATTTGCCCAGAGTTACAAAGCCATTATGTGTCAGAGGTGGGACCTGAACCCAACTTTTGAACTCTGAGGCTGGCGCAGCTCTCCGTCAACAGGACCTTCCAATTTGCAAATGAGGAAAATAAAAAATTAAATGATTTGCCTGTCAGAGTTGGAGGCTAGGTAGGTTAGTAGGAGAAAGCGAGCAATGAGGTGGGAATTTTTACCTGATTCTATATCCACTAAACTGAAGGACAAAACAATGGATCCAAAGACACACATTTCCTTACACAAATTTTATTTTCTCCCATATATTTAGGGGTCAATAATCTATTCTGAGTGTGTTTCGTAAATAACCTCAATACATAAGGACTCATGTAAGGATTCTCAATTCTATCTTGTTTAAGTAGCAGTGTTACTATTTGCCACTCTAGACTGGTTAATACAGTTTATTCTTCTTGACATCTGCACTATTTGAATTCAGTTGATAATGATCAACAAAGTTAATACACCATTGTAGTATTTGCTAAATAGAAAAGGTGCAACTTATTTTAAAAAATAGGTATTTGTTCATTCCTGAATTCTCTTTTTGTCCTTGGTCTTTTATTTTAGAAATTGCATCTGTCTAAGTTCTGTCATTATCAGAGGCTAGAAGAACTAACATTCAAACTGAAAAGCTCATCTTTCCCCTGAAGTGCTCCACTTCCAAAAATCTTCTAGTATTTGCTACTCCCCTTACAAGCAGGCCCCATGGCTATTAGTCTGAGTCACTTTTATGCACTAGTTGCTTGCAGGGAGAATCCCCAGTCTGCTTTTGATTCAAATTTTGCTTGATTTCACCCATACAAAATAAGAGAAATCATTTACTACAGTCACCTTGAACATCTCAATGCCTGCATACTCATTTTAATATCAGTTAGAAATCCAATATTCCCAAACTGGGTTTCACATGACCATAAGCACTGAATGATGCCTCAGGGCCATGCTAATTTCATTCTGCATGCAACTTTGAGTTCACTGTGCACATAACAAGGCAGTCTGACTGCATTAACAAATTTGAGCGATCCTTTACAATAGATTACTTGAAAGTTATATACTCTGATATTACTGTTATCCAAAAAACTGAGTCACAAACAAAAAGGGTTCATCCAAGAGCCACCTGAGCTGAGTTGGAGCCTGCAGTGAAAACATGCTGAGACTCCACGATCCCTCTATCACCTGTGGAGAAAGTATGTGCATTCTCAGCACTACTGTGGTTTTTCAATCATGTTCAATTAGGCTTCTCTCTCATCCTCCACAACCAACACATGGCCTTTGTGATTTTACTCTGAGGTTAGAGTAACAGTAACAATTCTTTTAGAGATCATTCAGGGAATGTTTCTCAAAGACAGAATTACAGCCTGTTAGTGAGAGGGGCTGGACTTCTGATTTCATGGGTATAGTGTTAGAGAAAATAATGCAGGTCCTCATTTTCTCTACAATTTTTAGTCTTAGGGAACCGCCCATGGCACTGAGCAGTTATGTGAGCTGCCAGGGTTCACACATCTAATCTATGTCAGAGGCAGCACTCAAACCCAGGTCTTCCTGATGAAGCTCACTCATTATAGCTTAGTATGCTTCTGAAATCAATTTAGCCAGGCTGGTGATTTGGTTTTACAAAAACAGATTTCAGATTATAAAATCATCCTTTCCTCCCCTTCTCTCATGCCTTTCTCAACCCCCTTCTGAACATCCAGGTAAGCACAGGAAGGATGACATTTGTGCATAAGCTGCATTTCACCAAGGTCTTGATTCCTACTAGATCAGTCATGCCTTTCTGCACTTCAGTGATTTCCCAGCCTGAGCTCCATGTCCTTGAGCTCACTAGTTGCTTTTGTACTTCCTTAATGAAGCATAGCACCCAGAAAATTCACAAGAAAAAGTAATGCCTAGTGAATGCTAGTTTGTTCTTGAGTCTTTACAAGCCAAACATATAAATTAGATGTCTGCTTCTCTGAAAGGATTGGGGGCCACTGGGACTTCCTCCATGCCCATCCTTATCCTGATTTTCTTTCTCAATAGGGCATTTTGAGTCTTCCAGCTTTACAGGTCAATGTTCCTAGGCAAGAAGAAAAACTATAATTTCTTTAAATTGCTTTGACTCACAGGACTTTGTAGGATCTGAGTGACTCTCTTCCTTTGTTCCATCATATTGAAGTCTTGTCTTAGGTCTGGAGACATATTCCTTTCCCTAATGTATTCAGGGTCATTTTCATTGATGCGATCAAAATACCTCTCTTTGTGAGGCATGCTGGGAGGGGGAGGAGTTGTGATCACTCCTGGATTAGCATCTGAACTCATGCTTCAAGGCTGTCAATTCTTCTTGTCACCTGTATCAAGAAAAAGAGAAACAGGAGACATTAAGGTCATTATAAAATATAATTTAAAGAGTACAAGCATAGAATGGTTTTTGTCCTTCTAGTAATGATGGCAACATCCTTAAATAGAGCAGTTTCTCAAATGAAATCAGATCAAGTTCTATCTTTGTGAAGATCTCCTAGGTAATGACACTAAACTGCAAACTATGTTTTGGAAGCTGATGAAAACAAGCAGCTAAATCATGATACTGGAATCAACTAATTGCCAAATAAAACTGTGAAAGAGAATAGTGATTATAATAAATAATAATAGGATATTATTTAGATTGTAAAAACTGTATTTCTTGTTGATAATATCTATTATTCTATGGGCATTTTTTATCTGAACAAAATCAGATCTATATCATTACAATCCACAGTCATCCTTTTTGTTTTCTTGGTAGAATTAAACTTTGGTTTTATTTAACAGGTTCACTTCATTCCAGTGACAATCAACCAGCACAGAAGAATAAAACATGATTTCAGGACTTTCTAAACAATTCAAAAAATTCCTTGGGAAATGAAAATTGTGGGTAGATTAAAAGGGGTGTGTGTGTGTGTGTGTGCTTGTACCCAATGAAGGGATATGTTTTGCTTGACTGCATATTTGTTCCAATTTTTTTTTTTTACTTTTCTCCCTTTCTTTCAGTGGGGTGTGGGGTGGTCAGAGGGAGAGAAAATATGTATCTCTTAAGTAAAAGAAATGAGAACTTAGTGGTACTACAAATGAGGTAATCATATTGTTAGTTTTGCTTAATTGTTCTACTTTGTTACAAGAGACTTAGAGCTGGGGTAATCTGGTCATGTTTGTTATGTTAAGATAAAACACATCATTAAAATTTTTTTTAAAGTAAAAAAGATCCGGGACTTAGTGGCCAAAAAGCTCAATGTGACTCAACAGTGTGATATGAAAGCCCAGAAACTTAATGCAATCTTTTTTTTTTCTTTTTAGAGGAAGGCAAGGCAGTTGGGGTTAAGTGACTTGTCCAAGGTCACATGGCTAGTGTTAAGTATCTGAGGTTGGATTTGAACTCAGGCCCTCCTGACTCCAAGGCTGGTGCTCTATTTACCGCACCACCTAGCTGCCCCCAACTTAGTGCAATCTTCAACTGTATATAAGGAGACATCTAGGTCACAATTAAAGCAACCAAAATAGTGAATGGCCTCCAAATCATGACACATGAGGAGTAATGAAAGGAAGTAGTGATGGATGTTTTAAAAGGAGAAGAGAAGTCAGAGAAGCATATCTAACACTTGAATATGTTATAAGAGACTTCACTTGGTTGTAGAAATACTTCAAGAGGGTTGGCTAGTATCTGCCTCAGATACTTAACACGTACTAGCTGCGTGACCTTGGGCAAGTCACTTAACCCCAGTTGTCCTGTCTTCCCCCTCCAAAAAGCAAAAAAAAAAATACTTCAAGAAAGCACAGGAAGGTAAGAGGGAAATGAGGCTCAAACTTTTGAACGGCAGGCTGGAGCCCTTGGAGCTATGGACAAACATAGGAAGCTATTTCCATCACGTTCCTTGATCTGTGGAGTTTTTAATTCTAAAGAATGTTGAACGTAGACCTCTCCTGGGTGAGATCATTCTTAGTTTCCTGGTTTGAATTGAGATTTTATCTTGCTTCCAACTGAAGAGTTCATTCACTCTATGAGTTCTTTGGAATATATATATATATATATAATATGCAAAACTTCTCTGATTTCTTTTTTTCTTCTTACTTCTCTGATTTCTATTTGCTGTTTTGCTTGGGTAAATCAGGTTACTCATGAGTTCTTACTATTCATGATAGTCTTTTGTGCAACTTGAATTGGTTGGGATGGGGATAGTTGGGGAGGATAAGCTAAGAGTTACCATATAAGATTTACCAGGAAATAAGTTCTGAACTAGACTTGGAGAGTCAGACTAGAGAGATCTGAAGATGGCAGACAGAATAATTTTAGCCTCAAACCCTTGTCAGAGACTAAGAGGCAGTATTTCCTCAGCAGTACCAGAACACCACCTAGCCTTCCCTATGGCAAGGCTGGTAGAAATGCTGCCACAGCTCTTCTGTGGTTCTCAACATAGGAGAAAGGCAGTCTTCTTAGAGATAAGATGGATCAGATCAGATTTCTGATCATAACTATCTATGCCACCCATGAGCACTTTTTTATATTTAGATTCCACCCCCCCCCCCAATCCGTGCACACAGCCTATATGTGGAGGCTTGTCGAGTATCCTATTTTGGACCTATTCTAGAATGTGAACATAGACAGTGTGTTCAAAATGCACCCCAGTCAATTTGTGGAAGACGGCAATTTTTTTTAAATAAGGGGAAAACTGGTAATAAAATGTATATATATGTGGTAACAGGTGCACATACATGTAAAATAACTAGTGACAGGTCAATGAGAATTGAGCCCTTATGAACATGTGAAGCTTTGCGGCATAGTGCATAGAGTGCCTGACCTCGGAGTCTGGAATACTTGGATTCAAAGAATTTAGGTAGGGGTGGGGAGAGGTTGATCAAGGGAAATGTGAGGGAGGAAGCAAGACATAAACTAGGTCTATACCCCCAAAGAGATAAAAGAAAGAAAAGGAGTCAAATGTACATAAATGTTTATAGCTACTCTAGAAATTGAGGGGATGCTCATCTATTGGGGAGTGACCAAACAAAGGTATATGAATGTGATGGATATTATTGTGCTATAAGAAATGATGAAAGGTACAGTTTCAGAAAAACTTGGGAAGATTTGTATGAAGTGATGCAAAGTGAAGTGAATAGAACCAGAACAATTTATATGATAACAAAAATATTGTAAAGAAAATGAATTTTGGGGTGGCTAGGTGGTGCAGAGAATAGAGCACCAGCCCTGGAGTCAAGAGAACCTGAGTTCAAATCTGCCTTCCAACACTTATCACTTAATAGCTGTGTGACCTTGGGCAAATCACTTAACCCCAACTGCCCTACCTTCCCCCCTCCAAAAACAAACCAAAAAATCAAAAATGAATTTTGAAAGACTTAGTAACTCTACTCAATACAATGACCAATCACAGTTCCAAAGGATTAATAATGAAATACACTCTCCACTCACAGATAGAAAATTGGTGGACTCAGAGTGCAAACTGAAGCATATTTTCCTTTATTAATTTTTTTGTGGACATGACCAATGTAAAAATTTGTTTTGTATGACTATACTTATTTATATTGAGTCTTAGTTTCCTTGCCTTCTCAATAGGCAAGGAGGGGGTAGGAAGAGGGAAATATTTTGAAACTGAAACAAAACTGAATTAAAAAAAAATAAAAATTTAAAAAAGATTATAAAACTAGAGTCAGAATTCAATCTATGACTTCTGACCTCAAGTTCAGAAAACTTTGTGTTTAGGTCTCAATCCAAAGGATGAAAGGGACAACACTGAATCCAAGTCAAATCTAGTAGACAATGTTTAAGGTCTAAGGGGTTTAAGTCCCCCAAAAGTCTAGGAGGATAGTCATTCAGTGCTTTTATCTGTAGCACCCTGTATCTGTCCATCACTTTGTGGGAATTCCTGTCTGTGCTACCTCGCATGTATGAATACCACATATGTCAAAATATTAGAATTTCCAGGGTGCTAGAATATAAGGACAATACAGCATGTTTGAAGTTGGAACTGTGTAAGAAAATCAGGGATGTGTAGTTGACACAAATGAAGGGCTACTAAAGGGCCCTTTCGAATGAGCTATTTTGGGCTGCTTATATGTCAGGGGATGTCTGTTTTTGGTTGTGCCCATCTAGACTTTGCATTCAGAAATAGCTCTCTCTCTCTCTCCACCTTCCCCCCACCCCAGAAAACAACCATGTATAATTTCTTAGCAAGCTTAATCTTCTCTATTGATTTTGGTAATTTAATGGGAGTTCTATAATACTGAATAGCAACTATGTGCATCACAAAATTAAAATTTAAAATATATATTAAGAATAACGAGTTATCTTGTTGGACTTTAGCAGCTGTTGGCATTTCCCTACTAAAGGCTCTTTCCCCTAAAAGATTTCACATTGAAGTATGTGTTAGAGAGGGAAATCTCATCTTTGTTCGACATTGATGTGAAAATAAACATATTGTACTTCATTAACCAAGACTTCTTCCCTTCCCCTCTTCTCCCTGCCTTCAAATAGCAACCTTACCACAGTGTCAACATGGAGTGTGATGTAGGAGGTAGGAAACAGTTACAAAACATTATAAGGATCAGACAAAACCTTAGTTGCTAAATTGAGAGTCTTTGTTTCTGAACTAGCTTCCTAATAATAGCTCTCCCAGTAACCTTTCAAGCTAGTTTGAAGAAATTCAACCAAAAAATTCAAAACTGCTCTTTGGTAGGTAGATTTACAAAACAATTCCAGCCACAGTCAATGCAAAAATTTGTCTAGTTTTATCGCAAATATTTGCTACAAGGTCTTTGTTTTTATATTCTTTTTGAGAGGTAGAGAGGAGAAAGTGATGAGGAGACTGGGAGCAAAAAACCAAACAAAAAAGAGTATATATAACAGAGATCAGATGGGAGGCCAGAAAGAAGAGACAAGCTTTGATAGCTACAGTTCGAATTTCTTACTTACTTTAAAAATAACGTTTTTGTTTTTTTTAATTTTGAGTTCCAAATTCTTTCCCTCCATCCCTCCTCTCCCTCATCCCTGAAACTAAATAAACGATTTTATATAGGTTGCACATGTGTAATCATGTAAAACATATTTCCATATTAGTCATTTTTTTGAGGAAAACTTGACCCCCCCAAAAAAAATAAAGTGAAAAATAGTATACTTTAGTTAGCATTCAAACTTGACAAGTCCTTTCTTTGGAGGTGGAGAGCACTTTTCATTGTAAGACCTTCAGGATTGTCTTGCCGAGAATAACTAAGTCATTCATCGATCACTGTACAATGTTTCTGTTACTGTGTACAACATTCTCCTGGCTCTGCTCACTTCATTTTGCATCATATAAGGCTTTTCAGGTTTTTCTAAAATCATCCTACTTATTGTTTCTTATATCACAATAGTATTCTATTACAATCATATACTACAACTTGTTCAGCTATTCCCCAATTGACTGGCATCCCCTCAGTTTCATTTCTTTGTCACCACAAAAAAAACTTGCTAAAAATATTGTACAAATAGATCCTCTTCCCCCATTTTTTGATCTCTTTGGGATACAGACTTACAGAGAGTATGCCCAGTTTTATAGCTTTTTGGGCATGGTTCCAAACTGCTTTTCAGAATGGTTGGATCAGTTCACAACTCCACCAACAGTTCACTAGTGTCCCAATTTTCCCACATCCTCTCTTACGTACTTTTTAAAAAGCAAACTGCACATAACAGAGATCTGCATTCTCATGTACAATCTTCTTTTTCTATTTCACTAAGTAAAAATGCCCATAATTGTGTTTAGGTTCAAAATAAAAATAAATAATATTTTAAAACAAAGACAGTTTTAGGGGTGGCTAGGTGGTGCAGTGAATAGAGCACTGCCCTGGAGTCAGGAGGACCTGATTTCAAATGTGACCTCAGACACTTAATACTTACTAGTTGTATGACCTTGGGCAAGTCACTTAAGCCCAACTGCCCTGCCTTCCCCTCGCCAAAATGCAAAACCCAAACCAATATATTTAGGGCGGCTAGGTGGTGCACTGAATAGAGCACCGGCCCTGGAGTCAGGAGGACCTGAGTTCAAATCCGGCCTCAGACACTTGACACACACAAAAAACTAGCCATGTGACCTTGGGCAAGTCATTTAACCCCAATTGCCTTGCCTTCCCTCTCCAAAAAAGGAAAAAAACAAAAGACAGTTTTGGCTCTATTACTCAGAAGCACATTTTTCTGAAATAATTTCTTTTAAAAAATAAGGCAATGAGTATTATAGAAAATATGTTTAGGTCCCTAAACTGTTCACATATATAGATGAGCCTGAGAAGTGATATGATTCTTTTACTATTTGTTCATTCTTAGCTTTTACAAAGATGAAACAATTGCTATTAGTATTGGTGACAATGCTACAGTTTGGAAAAGGACCTGTTAACTAATTCTAATAAAGTCTAATAACTTGTTATTTCTCTACTACCAAATCTTCACAGACCTCATAAAATTAATCATTTCTTCAAATGTTTTACATATTGTTGGTCTAATGAATCCTCTTCTAAGGTTTTTGACATTATTTAACATAGCCCCCTCTGCAACAGAAATTGTAAAATTGCTGATTTAACTTGGTATAAAACATGTAAAGAAATCAATGCATAGTCTGTGCTCTAGTTATCTTTCCTAACACACTGTGAATCCCAGCTTCCAGAGGAGGAGGTACTTTAAGTAGTTTATCTGAAGTAATTAGATTGTCTCTGAAGGAGAAAGCATGGATTCTGTTGGTGGTAACTGCAAAATATTTTTCATGGTGAACAATCTGGGAATCGTTATGGAATAGAAAATGGGCTTATGTAACAATTTCTTCAAATCAAGGACAGTAAATTGGGAAGTTGTCCTGGGAGACATGAATAAACTTTATGAAAACAGTTTTAATGGGCCTTCATCATAACAAGGCACCAGTCTTTACAAGCCAGAGTAAAGAGAAGTATTTAATCAATTTTGCATTTATTGAAAAATTTTTCCTTTTTAAAATTTATTGCTGAAACCAGTTTAAGTTGAACAGAGAACAAGTAAGAACAAGTAAGTCAGTTACCCAGTCAACTAAAGCAAAAACAGTCCCCGCCCTCAAGATACTGATATCTTAATGGGGGAGACAATATGCAAACAACTATGTACAGATTAAATACATAGAACAAACTGGAGAAAATTTCTGAGTGGAGGCACTGATATTAAGGGGCACTGAGAAATGCTTCTTGCAGAAGGTAGGATTTTACCTGAAACTTGAAAGAAACAAGGGAAGCCGGGAGGCAGAGATGAAGAGGGAGAGCATTCTAACCATGTGGGATAACCAGAGAAAATGCAGAGTTGGGAGAATAGCAATTAAATTAGCATCCTCGAAAATTCAAACCATTATTTTCAATTATATATATTTCAAATGTTCAATTATATTTAAAAAGGAAAATGTACCTCAATATGTACATTTTGGACAAGTGCAATACAAGGATGAGTTCATCCTGAAACTAAGTAGCATCAAGTGATCATGTACTATTGTGTTTGGGACACCATGCAGTACTTTCAATGATTTCAAACTACTTGTGTTATACAAATTCTTCTTAACAAGACTATTATTCTCTCATTGATACTATGTTGCTCTGACTTGTTGGAGACCAAAATTTCTGTAGTATCTAAAGAACAATGGAAATATGAATGGTGGGTATTAAAGACTGTAGCAATTTACCAACAATGATTTGTAGATGAGATATATGTGAGACCAGAAAAGGATATGGGCCATTTGTTAAGAGAGAAATGAGAGACAATGATGGACAGACCTATTGGTACATTGGTGTCTCTAATACACTATAAGAACAAGACAAATCCTTGTAGCATACAGAGTGGGATTTTCTGTGGAAGATTTATGGGAAGACGTGAATAAGAACCAACAGAATTAGAAGGGTTGTGTAGGAATACCTATACCTATTAAATTGTTACCTTATCAAGTTTGTACATCTTTGTTCCCACAACCCCATACTGCTTTCTGAGGAAATTGAACTGGAAGAACTGGGTTCTAGATGCAGGTTTTCTGTTGAGTAGCTATGTAACTTTGTTTGAGTCATTTTCCTCTCTAAGCTTTACTTTATACATCTAATGGAGTTAGGGTAGATGATGGAAGGTCCTTCAAACTCTAAAATTCAATGATGCTGTGAATAAATCCTCCAAGACACATATGTAAACAGATATACAGCATTTGTAATTCTGATCTGTAGTTGTATTAATTATCTTTGCAAACAGTCTAACAATAACAGTTGCCCTTGCTTTGGGTAAAGAGTCAGAGTTTGAGATGTGACTGCTGTCACAGTCTGAAAGAGAGGAAGTGATTATAATATTCTGTGGATCAAACAACAGATTCCAAATATACCCATTTCCAGTTGATACTTTAAATGGCCTAAATTCTGGATTTGATCCTCCTTATAACTCTGTCATGTCTGAAGAATCAACCATGACTATCATTCTATATTGTTTTCAGAAAAAAAATTCTATATGGTCTTCTTTTAACCCTTTGCACTCCGAACCATTCTGGACATTGGCTACCAGCTACTCGACGCTACCTTGCGGCGAAAACGTGCATTTACAGACCCTCGTATTATTTAGTATAATTTTGGAACCAAGTAACGTATTATAATGATATTGGACTTA
>CM053598.1:84283133-84307685 GCA_028646575.1 Pseudocheirus occidentalis
TTTCTTTCTTTCTTTCTTTCTTTCTTTCTTTCTTTCTTTCTTTCTTTCTTTCTTTCTTTTTTTCTTTCCTGCCTTGCTGGTGACTTCTTAATCAGCTTTTATCTTCCTGGTCTACTTTATAACCACCCTAGGGATTGCTTTTAACTGAAGGTATTTCAATATCTTTTTTTTTTTCTTTTTGGAGGGGGGAAGGCAAGGCAATTGGGGTTAAGTGACTTGCCCAAGGTCACACAACTAGTAAGTGTTAAGTGTCTGAGACTGGATTTGAGCTCAGGTCCTCCTGACTCCAGGACTGTGCTCTATTCACTGCACCACCTAACCACCCCAGATCTTCAATATCATTTTATTAAATGGATTATTTGACTCATTAGGCTCTGTATTAGACATGTAATTGTGACTAGGACTCCTGTCTTGTGTACTATAAACAGGTGTGAGAGTCAAATAAAATATGTGAAAATAAGTGCTTTGAAGAGTTGAAAATACTAAAGAAATGTAAGGTATTCATTATTATTGTTTGTAGGTGTATTACCCCTGTTGCAGTCTTTGATATGAAATTGGGTAGACAACCCAGAGAGATTTCTTTAATAACTTTATTTTGGATAGATACTGTGGATGAATAATGAAGTGGGCCTAAAATTAAAGAGTAGGAGAATAGACTGGATTGTTTCTTGGTAAATTGTATTATGCTTTTAATGACTACAAGCTTATACTAATAACAAAAAGCAGTAAAGAAACTTTTATTATTAAAAGGTATAAAGTAATATATTTGTTATTGCCAATGTAATTTTATTTATCTTTTAGGAAAAGTTAATTAAATACAAAATAACACACAAGATATCCAATAGTAAGTACTCTTAATTATCTCACTGCTCTTTGTCATTAGTGTAACCCTGCCCAAGTCTGGCCATTTTCCTTGGGAATGGCCCTGGGACCTGGACTGTGTATGAAGAAGATATAACCCCTGATTGAGAGAATGCTGAGTGAGCCCAGCCACTGTATGCCTGCAGAAGGGACTTCAGTTCTTAGATCACAGTTTGAGAGAGAACTTCAAGAGAGGTACAGTGATAGAGAGTAGAACCTTAGACTTACGAATGGTGGACTAGAACTACACATATATAGGGGACTAAGCTCCCATCATGTCCTTTGACTTTTAGTTTTTGCCACTAGAGACTTCTGAGAACAGACTCCTCTTCAGTGAGATTGTTCCCTCTTTCCTTGGTTGAACTGAGAGACCTTAGCTCATTCCCAGCTTAAAAAAAACTCATTCACTCCTACATTTTCTTTGGTATTTATAATCTGAATAACTTTTCTGATTCTATGCTTTCTTTGATTAAAGGAGTTGCTACCTGTTGATAATATTCTTTTGTGTAATCTGTGTTTGGCAGGAACAGGCCAAACTGAAAAGTTTTAAGTTAAGAACTACCCTCCCCCTTGAGAGCTATCAGGGAAACAGCATACATATCCTTAGACTAAAGATATTTGAGGAGTAGTGGATAGATATAATCTAATCTAATACCCCTCTTAGAGGTAGGTGAGGGGAAAAAATGATTGCTCATCCTAGGACTTGGAGGTAGGAAAGCATAAAACATGTTCAGAGGATAGTAAATAAGCTAAAAATAAGTAAAGACCTAGTCTACATCTAGCCTGCCAATTAGCATGGTGGCTATGGTAGCATGATCCTCTTCCTATTTTTTAAAAGAAGTTTTATTGATGTGTTTTGTTTTTACATTTTATTAATTTATAGATTTCTCTCACTTTGTGAGAGGTCTCTTGTAACAAAGTAAAATGGTTTTTAAAAAAAACCCTAATAATATGGTGAACTCATCAGAAAATGTATGACATTTCATATTTGTAGTGGCTCCTATACCTCTCTATTTAAAAAAAAAAAAGAAATCTATTTTCTCTTCCTCCCATCCTTGACCCATTAGAAAAAAAAGAAAAAGAAAAAACAAACAAATTTCTTGTAACAAATATAGTAGGCAAAACAAATTCTCTCAGTAGTTGTATACAAAGATATTTAGGTCGTGCTTTTGTTTATTTCATTCTTCATCAGTTTTTAAATGTCCTCACAATTTTTCATTTTTAATATCATCATTATAGCATCTAGTGTTCTATTTCAGCTAACTCTACTCTCTATTAGTTCATATAAATCTTTTTGTGTCTTTTTGAAATCTTACAGTGCAGTAAGACTCCACCACATTCATATACTATGACTTATCCAGTCATTCTTGTTGTTCAGTCATTTTTCAGTTATATTCAACTCTTTGTGACCCCATTTGGTGGTTTCTTGGCAGCAATACTAGAATGGCTCCCCATTTCCTTCTCCAGTTCATTTTATAGATGAGGAAACTGAGGTAAACAGTGAGGGGACTTGCCCAGGATCACATAGTTATTAGGTGTCTGAGGTCTGATCTGAACTTCGGAAGAAGAGTCTTCTTGACTCCAGGCCCAGAACTCTATCCGTTGTACCACCTAGTTGCCTATTTAGCTTTTTCTACTCTTCAAAAAAGTGAGATAAATCATATCTGTCATTGCCACCCACAAGATCTTTGTATACATTCAGATAGCATACACATTAGGAAACAGAAAAAGGTGTTTTCACTAAGAAGTTTCTTTACCTCTGTCCTCCCACTCCTAACCAGTATTAGTTTTCTGGGGATGGGATTGGGGGAGGGGGAGGATGGAATTTGATGGGGGAGGAGTGTGACATGGTGAAAATCGCCTTGGATTTGCAATCAGAGAACCTAAGGTTAATTCTTAAATCTGCCACTTTATGGTTGTATGACCTTGAGCGACTCATTTCATTTCTCTGAGCCCCAGATTCCAAAGGACAGAAGTCTTTTCATATCATGTAAGGCTAATCTTCGTGGTTAGATGAGCTATTCATTAGAAACTTGGCCAGCTACATAAATTTTCTTTCCCCCCTTTTATACCAAGCCAGTCTGGAGAATGCTCCAGGAACAGGGCAGGGGAGAGTGACATGGAGCTCATGTTAATGAGTTCTTCATTCCCCATGGAGAGATAATCAGGGCACTACTCCAAGATTCATCAACATATTTTATTAGCACTATGTGACCTATATGGTTTATTTTTAAAAGAATTACCTCAGCCAAATGTTTGAGAGTGCCTTACACAACTGTTTTAGCAATCAGATTTGCTAAATTTCTGTTACCCTTATAAAGCATTGCCACTGGGTTCTTTCTTTGACCAAGGGTATTTAGCTTTATCCATTCTAGTTCTGTGTTCCCTTTTAAGTCTCTCTCTCTCTCTCTTTCTCTCTCTCTAAAAGAAACTGTTGCAAATAACTTTTTCCAAAGGAGAAATAGTAAATTTCTCTCAAAGATATGATATTAGAAGCTCCTGTATACTCTATATCAAATGTGCAATTTGCAAGTGTTTGAGGGATAAAGTTTCTTCAAGAGATGATCCTAAGATGTGGACCTTATAATACAATTGCATCAACATCTTTGGTGCATACAGTGATATGAAAGGAAATCCACTGGAATTTCTCCTGCTTGTGTTAATAATACAGTGAGCATCACTCAGCAGTGCTTATTAAGTACCCTTGTCAGATGGTTCTGTGCATAGCAACTTCAAAAGAATTTTAGCCCCCAGAGCAACAATTTTATGGGTGTTGAACTCCAGGGACTCCAGAGAATCATGGGATGTGAAGTGTGTGGCTTAGTTTTCATTTTGTGAGAGGAAGTCCAAACATGATTTTTTCTGTTCATAAAAAAATAGGGGGGGAAAGGCATTCTTCTTATTCAACTCTTCAAGGTCTTATTAATAGAGAGAGATGAACTAAGGGCTTGTCCCTAGAGTGCCTATTCTATACCTCACTGATTGTATATATTGTGGCATATAAATCAACCTTTTATGATGAACAAAATCATTCCCCAAATGGGAGTCTCCACACAAACTGGTTCTACTGGCTGCTAAGATAGGGTACCTTACTACTTTTAGCAGCTGTTGCCAATAGCTTGTAGAGATTTCCCCAGCTTGCTGTATAAGCGACTATTAATAAGTTAATGAGAGTCAGCATGGTCTAATGGTGTCTAAGGCCATACTGCCTGGGTTCAAATCACTTCTTTGACACATATTGATTGAGGGCAAGTCCCTTAACCTCTCAGTGTGCAACACCCCCTCCCCAAAATAACTTTCTAAGATCATAAGTAGAAGAACAATTGCTCATCTGCATTGGTGGAGGGAGTTCTCAAGGGAAATGAAACCACAGATCAAAAAAATAAAATAAAATAAAAGGTCAACAGGTCTGGAGCATTCCTTTCCCAAAGCTTGTAACAACATCATTTTAGTAAGGGTAGACTTAAAAATCAAAAACTGAAATTTTTATTGATTCAGATTCAGGTCAACTTAATTCCAGGATAATTTATATACTCTGTACTACAGCATAAGGTAAATCAATGTATCTCAAAACAATGCAAAATTATCATTATCAGCATCCATAAATATTTATTTAGTATCTACTATGTGTAAAGTTTCATACCAGACTAGTGAAGGATACAGAGTATAAGACAAAAGACTTGCTTACAAGGTGCTTATAGATTAGAGAGATAAAACACACTGTACATGTGGGAAAAGAACTACAGTTCAAGTAGATATGGTAGTATCAAATGACAGGTAAAAAACAGTACTGGTGGGGGGAGGAGTCTGAAGGAGGGACGTATTTCTTTGGGTGGGCATAGCCTTGGAAGGCTTTGTGGAGGAGGTAGAAATTGAACTAGGTAAGACTTGAACAGGAGAATAGGCTAGGTTAGGTCAGTGAAATGGTATTAGCAAAGACTTGGAGCTTGGAAAGCATAAAATATATTCAAGGGACAGCGAACAAATTAAGTTTTAGTAAAAAAAACTAGGCTACAAAAAAAAAGTCACTGGTTATCTTGAAGAGCAGTGTCTGTCTTGGGCAAATCAACCTCCCTTTGCCCTTAGGTACCTCATCTGTAACGTGAGGAGGTTGGATTAGATAATCTCCGAGGTCCCTTCTGGATCTAGATTTTATGAGGCTTTTATGGGGAAATTTCTTGTTTCAGATTTTTATAAGATAATGTCTTCAACATCTATGATTCCAGGATTCTGGTTTAGCTAGAATGATTCATGTAAGGGAACATTAGCTAATAGTAGTAGTAGTAGTAGTAGTAGTAGTTTTTTTAAATTACCTTAAAACCATACTAGTATTCCTAAAATACTGGAAATTATTTCCTTATAAAATTATATTCTACTGCACTTTGAAATGGTCACAATTAAGTATGGTACTATAGCTTTAATTCCTAAAATGAAATTAGGAAAGAATCCTGAGGTTTTCCCTGTTGAATATTATTCAAACTGTCTTTGGAGTACAAGAATAAGCTCTTTTAGAAGTCCACCAATGCTGCTATTCCACAAGGCTCACCTGAGACCTAGGTATAGGTGGCCACCTTTTAGGAGTATTGTGAAGTAAGCCCTAGAAATAGAATATCTCCCCTACCTGATGTCTGGTGCCAGAAATGCCACCAACAAGGTGGGGGTGGGATAGGGCTGCCATTTCACAATTAGAGGTAGGGTTTTACAATATGTATAACTCTGGGGGCAGTATCACTATGAACGAAGTTTATGCTAAGATGTAAATAACTGATAAAATGAGCTAGAGAAGGAAATTGCAAACAATCCCAGTATCTGTCAAGAAAACCCCAAACTGGGTCATGAAGAGTCAGATACAACTGAAAATGACTGAAAATAAAAAAGTCCTTACAAAAGGTTTTGGATTTTTAAAAATAAAATAATTTTATTTTAAATATATATATTATAAATTTAAATATAAATATAAAATTTAAATATAAAATGAGGACAGAAATTTTTTTTGCTATGTATATAGCAGACCATAAAAACGGATTCAATATAAAACAATAAATTTCCATTTCAAGAAAACCTATATAATAAATACTACCCATTGTTGTCAAATTTGTCCAGTTTTTCATTACCTCCTCGTTGGTTTTCTTTTGTTCTCTGCTATGTACTTTTTACTTTGTTTGTTCCCCTCTCCCCCACCCCATACTCTAAAGAAGGCTATATTAAGCGTAGATAGATAGATAGATAGATAGATAGATAGATAGATGATAGATAGATAGATAGATAGATAGATAGATAGACAGATGATGGATGGATAGAGATACATAGATGTCTATAAACATAAACATATATACACATATACACTCATACACATATATGTAAGACCATACTATACTTATTTCCTCCTACCATCTATTTCTTTGAAGGTGGATTACATCTTCATATGCCCAAGTCTTCCCAAGTTTTTCTAAATTTACCAACTCATCATTTCCTACACCACAACAATATTCCAACCCAATCATATCCTACTTTCCTACTTGAGAGACTGTCTATGAAAGTTCCCTCCGCCCCAATTTTCTACATTCCATTTGTTCTTGGCTACATAGGTTTTATTTATGCAAGAAAATATTAATTTAAAATAATCAAAATTATCCTTTTTGTACTTCAGCAATGTTTTCACCTTGTAATATAGTTTAAAGTCTGATGCTTTTGAATCTACTTTCTTTACATCTTTTCCCCCAATTTCTTTGAAGTTACTGACCTTTGGTTCTCCAAATTGACTTGTTATTATTTTTCTAACTCATTAAAATAATTTTTAGTAAATTAATTGGAATAACATTAAACAAATAGATTAATTAGGTAAAACTGTGATTTTAAAAATTATATTGGCTTTACCTACCCATGAGCAATAAATATTACTTCAATTATTTAGATATGAATTCATTTGTATAAAAAGTGTCTTATGCTTATGTTCATATAGTTCCTGTGTCTGTTTTTGCAGGCATACGCTCAGGTATTTTATACTGTCTAGGCATTTGGAATAGTCTAAAACAATACTGAATAATATTGCTGACATAGTATAGTTTCTATATTTTTCACTTTTGACTAAATCCATTTTAACATTAACTTTGAGATCATGATTACTATCCCTGCTTTTTATACATGCTAAATTCTATTCCTGCCCTTTTTTTATTTTTGTGTGCACCTCTCATTTTTATGTTTCCTGAAACCAATATATTGTTGGATTCAAAATTTTAATCTGCTATCCACTTTCATTTTATAGGCAAATTCATCCCAAAATTACATTCTAAGCTAAAATTGTTTATTATGTATTTTCCTCCTTCCTATTTTTACTCATTGTCCTTTTCACCTTATTTACCCCATCTCCTCTTACTCCTCTGCTTTATTTCTATCTGCTACCTTGCCATCCTATTCTTTAACCTACCCATCCTCTGAGCCTCTCCCTTATCCTTTCCCCCACCCCATTCCCTTGCCCTCTTATTTCTTTCTGAATGCAGAGGGGTTTTATGCCCTTCTAGATGTATATGTTGTTCCATTTTTAATCTATTTGTAATAAGAGTAAGGTTCCAGCATTACCTGCCCTCCCCCCCCACTAGCTTCTTCTGTATCAGTTTTTTCTTTTATGCCTCATTTGTATGAGATAAATACTCCTTTTTAATCTCTCCCTACACAGTTTTATTTTTTTAGAATCACCCCCATCATACTTAGCTCAGCCCACACCCTTCTTTCAAACTACCCAAATAATGATGACAATTACCAGAGTACTGCTCATATTTTCACATTTATGAAGCAAACAATTTGACCTTATTGAATGTGTTATAATTGGTCTTTATCATTTACCTTATATATATCTCCTGGATGTCATATGTCAAGTTTTCCTTTAAGTTTTGGGGTTTTGTTACAAAAACATGCAAGTCTTTGAGTTTCTTAAATGTCCATTTCCCTCCCCCCCCCCCCCCGCCACATTCAGGATTATACTTAGCTTTGCTGGGTAAATTACCCTTGCTCATAACCTCAGTTCGTTTGCTCTCTGGAATATAATATTCCAAGACCTACACTCTATCAACATACTAGCTGGTAGGTCTTGTGTAATCCTTATCATAACTCCATGATATTTAAATTGTTTTTTTTTCTTGTGGCTTTCAATATTTTCTCCATAACCTGGGAGTTTTGAAACTTGGCTATGATATTCCTGTAAGTTTTCTTCCTGCAATCTTTTTCAGGTAGTGGTCAGTGGAAATTTTTTTCTATTTCTGCTTTGCCTTCTTGTTCTACAACTTCAGGGCAATTTCCTTGATAATTTCTTGTATTACTATATCAAGATCCTTTTTTAAAAAATTGTCTCAATATCACTAGTCTCCCTTGCCCAATTCTAGTTTTCAAGGAAATATTTTCTTCCTTAAAATTTTCATTCTCTATTTCCAGTTGACTTTCTTTTCAGAACTTTTTTGATTCCTTTGATTGCTTTTTTTTCTAATTGTATCTTGATCTCTCTCTTATTTTATTTTCAAAGTCCTTTTTAAATTCTTCCAAGAAGTCTTTTTTGCTCGGGACCATTTAACGTTTCTCATTTAAAAAGGAGTGGTTTTTTTTAGATCCATAACCTTCCTCTGAATATGAACCCAGATCTTCTCTTATCCTCATAGTGACTATAAATGGTTGGGTTCTTTCTCCTTTGCTTACTCATTTTTATTCATTCATTCATTCATTCATTGTCTTAGCTGACCTTTCCAGCTACCCTGATACTGCTTCCAAAGATTCTCTAGGCCTTACCATCAGCCCTATCACTATACCCTCCAGAACCTGGTACAATATCATTTGAAATGCCTCTATACCTTAAGGAACCCTGGGCCTTGCCATCTGTATTAGTCTTGGAGCTTAACTCATAACCCCCATTAGAGTGAGAGCCCCTTGAAAGCAAGAACTACCTCACTTTTGCTGTTTGTTTCCCTAGAATTTATTGTAGTGTTTATTGCATAGTAAGCACTTAAGAAATGCATATTCATGCATACATGCATACATGCATTCATCTATACCTCTGACCAGCAGGGCTATGTCCTCTATTCTCTCCCTCCTTCAAAACCTATTATAAGGACTTCTCACATATTTACATCAACATAAACTTCATTCATTGTGATATTGACTCCAAATGTTACATAGATTGTAGAACTTTAGCTCTAATTGTGTAATGAAAGACTTCACCTCTTGTTAGAGGCATTTCTAGCACCAGGCACCAGGCGGGGAGATAGTCTTTTTTATCATTGCTACTCATTCATTCTTTTTTTTTTTTTTTTTGCTTTTTGGAGGGCAATTGGGGTTAAGTGACTTGCCCAAAATCACACAGCTAGTAAGTGTGTCAAGTGTCTGAGGCTGGATTTGAACTCAGGTCCTTCTGACTTCAGGGCTGATGCTCTATTCACTGTGCCACCTAGCCACCCCTCATTCATTCTTTAAAGACAAAAGTTACCTAATTCATTGTTTTGCTTAGGGAAAGTCCTGATCTTATTGATCTGAAAAAAAAAATCTTTTAAAAAATGTTGCATTGTCTAAGTATCTATCCTGGGGACCATGGAACCATTCCATCTGACATGCAGCTTAACCTTTCCGTATGTGTTGTCTTCCATATTAGAAAGTGAATTCCCTGAGAACAGAGACTGTCTTACTTTTCTATTTGTATTTTCAGCACTTAGCACAAAGTAAATGCTTGTAGCATCAATGCAATATTCACAACACCAGTGACGACTGTAAATATACTGGCATAGGTCTCAATCACAAAATATAACAGACTCTCCATATAGAAGACATAGGCAAGACATTTATTCAGACACCAGAAAACCAAATCCCAACACTGGGAAACTGAATCCATCATAGCAACATAGAAGTTACCACACCACAATGCAACAGAGAGCCACACCATCATTTAGCCTTCCCACAAACCAACACTCATAAGCCTATCTGTCTGTTGCCTGCTGTCCTCTCTCTCCCACCTTCTAGCTGCTCTGACCCCCAGTTTCCTGTGGATTCTATTCCATCTTTCAGCAAACTCCTACCACAGATTCCATGTAATTGCATTTTGCCTATTAGGGGACAGGTAAGATCTTCAAATCAGGGAAGGTCTTCAAATTCTCTTAGGTCTATTAAGGGACAGGTAGGATCTTCAAATTCTCATTACCATTACAGTGCTTAATAACTACATTCATTTATTCATCCATTCATTCATCCACACTAAGCTCTCCTACTGCCCAATTTGCTATCACTGACATAAGCATTTTGTTTTGATACAGTAAAAGTACATTGCTCATAAGGACAGGGACTGTTTTAAATTTTGTTTTTGTATTTCCAGTTCCCAGCACAGTATCTTATACATATTGCACGCTTAATATGTGATAGCTGAATAAATGAATGTAAAGAACATCAGATTCCAACTCAGAAGACCTGGGTCACAATCCCGGATTTGGCATGTACTAATCATGTGATTTGGGAGTGCTATTTCATATCTCTGACTCAGTTTCCTCATCTATAGAAGGGCAAAAATGCTTTCAATACTTACCTCACATTGTTATGAAGAAACTGCTTTCTAAAGAATTAAGTGCTACAAAATGTCAGTGATTATTAAGCTAACAGACATGAATACAAAGTCTAGGTCTTCCTAGTAGATGGCACTGTGACAAGAGCATGTAAACTTAAGGCACTAACTTAAAACATGAGAACATTAAATTTAGTTCTCATTTCCTTTAGCTGTCCCCAGGGAAAGAAAGAACATCTTGTTCCTTCAATAACTGGAGCAAAATACTAGTTATCCTTTTCTTCTCCACTCCCCAAAATACCCAAATAGCCCATAATTCTTCTTCATGTCTTTCTTGGAAATAAATCTCCTAACTTCACTTCATTGCCCCCCAACCCTTTTTAAAATAAGCTTCTATCTACTAAAAATGAGACAAATTTCTCACAGCTTCATCTTTAGCCATGATGGGAGAGAAATATTAGTAGATATGATGCTGGAAGTACAAAGCCTGGAGTCAAGAAGGGTGTGGGCCACACCTATAAGGAGATAACAGTAATGTTACATTTTAACCGAAGCAATAAAAAATGAAGCCCAATCATTTCGAGTTATGGTGCACTTTAAGTAGAGGACAAACAGAAATTAGTGCTTAATAAATTTTATGAATGCAGACCTAGATCAAAGATAGTTTCTGTTTTAGGGATAAGAGAAAAGTAACACCAAGGAGGAAATAGATAATGTAAAAAAAAAAAAGTACCCTATTGATCTCAAGTTGGGAATATGGAATTGTTATCTTTTATTTATGCAAATATTTGGGCTCGGTATAATGCTGAATACATGTTTAGCATATTTGTTGTATTATTGTGTTTTAGGATTTTTTTGTAAGTGTTAGTAATTCTCATTGATAAGACAGTCAATGACATAGATTGAGTGATTAATCCAGCATCTCTTGACCTTTCCTGCATCATGTACTTCTGATTCCTTGTTTAATTGTTTAAGACTCTATCTTTAAACTCCATGGAGCTGACACCCCAAAATAAATATATTTTATGGAAGCTAAGTCATTGAACTATTGGAATTGTTAGCAAACTTGTGAGTAGTTCTTCCAGAACTTAACAACATGGGTGAGAATAACCACAGTTTTAAGCATCAAGAGTTTGAAGGATCTAGTTCAAAGTGGGTCCTCAAACATACAAATCACCTCTGAAAATGAATGAAAAAGTCTTGATCAATATTTCACTTTAAATGACGAGCCTACTCTTTTGGAGGAAAAAATTCAAGTAAGTTTGGGAGAGATAGAAAAGAGATCAGCTTTATGGTTTGAATATTAAAGTCAAATATTACACCCTCCCTTCACCCCCATAACAAGGTTAACATGCCCATAAGATGGAGTAGAGTATCACCCTCAGTAGGAAAACTCTCCCCAAATATTTATATAACAACCAAATATTGTTGTGAGTTTCTAGGCTAGTCCATTGAAAACTAAGCCACAATATTGCGTATACTTAGCTCTGAGTTAGGATATGGTGCACCCTCAGAGTTATTGGTGGATTCTGGATTTTTGGTTTGCAATTGCATTTGCGTGTTTAAAACAGGTATATGGAGACAATGAAATTGATGAATTTGTGGCTACTATTCAGAGAAAGAACATAGTGATCATGGAACCTATTATTATGTGCTGGTTTTGCTATTTCTGAGGTCCTTAATTCCTTTCCACTACAACGTATCTTTATTAATTCTTCTATTACTGAGTTGGGAGACTGGTGTCAAAATGTTTGAATTAGGGTGACACCAATTGCATTGGACAAGACTATACTTCATGTCACAGGTCTTTTGCATAGAAAACAAGGTTTTTATTCTTGAAATGAGGGCTAGATATTTTAAAAATTCATAAGAAGGGATGTATAAGGTATTGAAGAAGTCAGTTTAGTGCAACAGAAACAGTACTAGATAAAATTTTAGGCCAACAAGTTTCAAGTTCTTAGTCCTGCCATTTCCTTGCCATGGAATGTTGAGCAAGTCCCTTCAACTCTCTTGGCCTCCTCTTCCTTATCCATAAAATTGAAGGTGAGAATAGAATCAGTCTTCAAGTTTCAAGAGACATTAGAGGACACTCATTGACCAGTTGCTGTTCAATGCAGGTATACCCTCTAATTCTTGGCATCCTTGACAGGTGGTCATTTGACTTCTGTTGGAATGCTTCCAATGACAGAGAACTGACAACTTTAGAAAGGCAATCACTGTCATTATAGGTCAACTCTGGCTACTTTCTTATATTAATGCAAAAATCAACTGCCAATAACGTCTTCACATTCTACTATCTCTGCCCTCTATATCATCTAGATAAAACTCTTGTAGTTTATGGGATCATAAATTTAGAGTTACAAGGGACCTCAGACATCAAATCCAACCCTTCCCCCTGCTTTTTGTTTTGTCTTGTTTTACAAGAGGAAACTTAAGGCCAGAGATGTTAAATGACTTGTTCAATATCCCATAGTTATTAAATGGCAGTATCAGGATTTTAACCCAGGTCCACAGACACCAAAACAAGAACTCCTTTCACTTCACCAACTGCCTCTAATTGTCTAAATTCCTTTCTACTCTATGACTCTGAATTTGTGATTCTTTTCCTCTTAACACTTTAGTGATTAACCAATATTTATTAAGGGCCTATAGAGTTCATGGCATTCCATCAATTCTTCCCCCATAACATTATGTCTAAACTCTCATATAGTTGTTATAGTTGTTCCACCAGTCACGACATCATACAATTCATTTGCCTATTTGATTTTTTCATTCTTGGGGATTGGGGAATTATAGGCAAGGGAAGTGTTATGACTGAGATAAAGATAGTGGTGGGTTTGTACCTTTTAGCTTAATTAGGGAAATATTCACAAAGGAATAAAGGATTAAATTGTTGGGGAATGGTAGAGATGCCCATTGATTTTTGTTGGGAAGAGAGGTGATTTCTAAAGTAAGGAGTTGGCAATCATGTCTTATTTCTGGGAATCTTTTGCCATTGAAAAAAAAAGTAAGAAAAAAGGGATTGACAAAGATTCTTGGAGATGGAAATTCATTTTGGTTCAATTTAATTGAGGATGAAACAGAAGACAAGATAGGTGAAATGCCTTGCTCAAGTTTGTACAACTAGTTAACAGCAGATCCAGGACCATGGTCATCTGACCACTACAGCATGTTGCTGCCCTCATGTACCTCTAAGCACATTAATATTATAGAATAAAACTATTAAAAGTGTTCAAACAATTGATTTTTAAATATATAAGTCTTCATCAAAAAGGTTTTATTAAGTCTACAAATGTGTTTGCTCATGGTGGTGTGAAAAGCTACACATAACACAAGTCAAAATTTTTTTTTCTAGTCTCAGGAGCTTCCATTCCAAAACACTGTTTTGGGAGAGATAGAAAAGATATCAGCTTTATGGTTTGAATATTAAAGTATATGTTTGTAATCTAACATTTATTGAATGCCAGTTCAATTGCTTATAGGACAGTATTGATGAGAATATGAATCTGATCACCTTAGGAGGCATGTTGGTTTCAAACAGAGAGAAACTGTTATATGGCCATGGAATATATTTCTAATCATAGTCAATTTACCTCCTGAACACACTAGTCTTAGAGAACACACACACACACACACACACACACACAGGGGAGAGAGAGAGAGAGAGAGAGAGAGAGAGAGAGAGAGAGAGAGAGAGAGAGAGAATATGTCTGAGATAATATGGAAGGCTAAGTGCATATCTATCATCATTATTTGACAAATATCTCCCAAGACACAACTCACTTAATATCTTTCATACAAACAGCATAGGAGAGAAAGAGAGCAGGCAAGGCAGATTTAGTTTGTGGAAACAGATTTTCCTTACATTTCCTATCGTGGTAGTATAAAGGAGTAAGAGACAGAGTTAGAATTCAAACCCAAGCCTCCTAACTCAAGATTGTATGCTACTCAAAATTTAACCCTAACAAGACTAGGAAATATATAGATGATACTATAGGAGAAGCTCATAATATGGATTAATCCAAAGTTTTTCCATGAGATAGTAATGAGGATATCAACTGAGAACAAGTGGACCATATTCAATCTTGAAGATTTAATAATAATATAAAGTTTTATGCCATTATCTGGATTCTCTTTCTGGGAAAGTCACAATCTCATTTTACCTTTCACCAGAAAAATTAGATTCTATTCCACAGTCTGAAGTGTCTAATAAGCATTTTGAAAAGAATATTTAAAACAGTAAGAACAACAATAATTCACATTTGTATAGAGCTCTAGGGTTTCTGAAGTGCTTTACATATGTTATCTCATATGTAAACATAGCAAGAGGGTAGTATTCCAACCTCTTTAGCAAAGAAAAAGTCAATTACTTTACCTCTAGGTGATATTATTTCTTATCTATATATCCCCAAATAGTTTTGTTTCAGTGCCTGGAAACCTATGTCTCCAAGAGAGGAAACCTAGGAAGATTTCCAATAACCTTAATATGCATTATAGGTACTGGTCCCATAGCATATATAGGTTCTGCAACCCTATCTGTTAGACTCTCATGTGTATAGCCCAGTGTGTTGTTGCAAGTTTTGTGACATTTGCATTCTAGTTCAGTTACTTCTGGTCATTTGACCACCAGCTGACAGACCTTTCCCAGCTGACTGCCAATCCTAATAGGTGCTCATGAATGAGATGCTACTCTATTTTTACATATCTTTTTCTCTACCCTCCTGATTTTTCCTCCCCTAGCACTCCTGTTTTTTTTTCATATTGATCATGTGTCTTCATTTCACATTTGAGAAATGGTGACTTTTCCTACCATACTTGTTGCTGTGCACCCTGAAATCCACAAGTTTGTCTTTCTTCGTCTCTCCCTCTTGTCTTTCAAAAAGGAGTTATAAAATGGGATGAAAAGATACAACTATCTGCTGACTCTCAAATATATTTACAAGAGTACTGAAATTGTTTCATGGAAGTTACAGCCTTGTTTTCTTCATGGGGGTGGGGGATAGGGGGAAGTTTTAGTTTAAAATGTAGGTTTTTGGGAAAGTAAAATGGAGAGAAATGAGAAAAGAGAACGTGTTAATGAAAAATTGGGACAAAATTTCTTAGTGGTGGAGTGAGAATATGGAAGAAGAAATAAAAGTAGGGAAAATTTTAGGTGAAAGTAGGTATAGTTTTTTAATTATCTCTTTTCTAGGTTATGTTTTTAACAGGGCTACATAAGCAGTAGAAAGAGGGAGAATGAAGGGGAAGATTGGGAAGAAAAGAGGTAGAGAATGAGAAAAGCAAAGAAATAGAAGCGAGGAAAAGATTAGGAGGGGGTAAAGCAAAAAGATTAAGACAGTGGGGATGATGTTGTCAGCTGGTTTCATAGCAGGATCTGTCTTATAAGTCTATGAAACTTATCATTTAGGTTGATTTAATGACTTCTTTCTGCAGAGAAGTAATCATGGTGGTAGTCAATGTATCAGTATACAGAAAGTTCAAACAGAAAGCAGGGAGGCACCCACATTCCTTGTTGGATTCAGGCAGAGAATTAAGAATTGAATAACATCCAAAACAATTATGGAACATTTTTTTGACCTGTTTTCTTGTGAAAAAGAAAATGAAGATGAACTACTGACTAAACTCCCTGAAGAGTTAAGTATTTTTCTCTGGAAAATATTTATCTGTTTAGTGGAATTTAAAATTTTGGTGGATCCACCTTTTAAAAACTAGCTATTGCTTCCAGGAAAACTTTGGAAAAATCACCATGGTGATGCACATAGTGACCTATTTAAAGGTTGAGTTTTAACAGATTTCTTATCTCTTAGAGAAAAATTTTCTCTTTGCTTTCTATATTCTCTTATTCATTTTCATACCTCATATTTTAAAATCTCTTTGATTTCCTAAGAGTCAATCTTTCTTCTACCAACATAGATTGCAATTCATCTGAATCACAGTATCTAGTTTTCCAAAGTTGTGGTTGAAAGAAAAATTATCTAGTGGTTAACTCTCTGAGGATGAGCCTCTAATAGAATGCGAAATGAGCTCATAATCTTAGGACCCCAGAACTTTGGACATAGGCATGCATGGAGCATGGGCTGGCCTGTAGTCTATACATATCTATGACCTTGGAGTTGGAAGGTACATCAGAGACCAAAAAGCCCAACCAGCACATGAACAAGAAGCCTCTCTTTGACACTCCCTGCATGTTATCTGGTTTTTACTTGAAGACCTTCATTGAGGAGGTCCCCACTACCTCTTGAAGCAATCTATTCTGCTTTTGGAGTAACACTAACTATAACTTTTAGAGTTAAAAACTATACTCCAGATGTACAGGAAAGAATATAGAAGGACTATCAATCACTTCCCCAATGCCTTATTATGTTAGAGCCTAAGATATTACTAACTTTTAAAGTTGTTGTATCATGTTGTTGATTCATATTGAACTTGGAGTTCACTAAATCCAACAGCTCTTGTTCATACAAACTGCCATCTAGACATGCTTTGAATTTGTGAATTTATGGGTATTTTTTTTAACCAGGTGAAAGACTTTACATTTATCCCTGTTAAATTTCATCTTCTTAGATCTGGCCCAAAGTTCTAGACTGTTGAGATCTTTTTGGATCCTGGTTTTTATTGAATGAAACTCCTCTTTTATCTAATATAGCTTAAGAAAAACCCCACCTAAGTCTTCTTGTTTTCCTCAACTTTCCTTGCCAGTCTTAACTCAACCTGAGCTTTACTGTTCCTGACATGATTCTTATAAGACCATACCACCCTTTTGTATACATCATCTGTTTCCTGCACTTGCTTCCATCCTCTCTGCCAGGCTTATGATCTGTTTCTCAAATTCCTCATTTATTTTCTCTTTCTGTCTAGGTTGTCTCCAGTATACTCTCCTGACAATACTGCTCCTATTTTTAGCACCATTGATCTTCACCCAGATGAGGTTACTGAAACTCAAGAAGTGAAGTGACTCTCCCAAGACTTCACAGGTAGTAAATATCAACAGAGAACTAGAAAGTTCATAAGAGGAGGGCAAATATCATTGAGATTTTTTTTAAGGAAGAGAATTGAATGTAAAACCTATTGGCTGGTGAGATTGGCTTTGATATTTGGGGGAAATTCTAGAATATATTGTCAAAGGGGTAGTTGATGATTTAGAAAAGGAAGTGGTGATCACAAAGACTCAACATGTTCTCAAGACCCTATCGCCTTATAATGTGTTCTAGAGAAGAGAAAGATAGACATATACTGACAGTTTAAATGAAAACAGTTTGAAAACTGTATTATATATAAAAGATTGTTATTATTATTATTAATTTTCTCAGTCAAAACCATGTATTTCTGACATTATTATCACCTTTCTTACGTAGCATCCATTAGCAGAGTGAAGCCTAAGCAAAATTTATCAATTGAACCCCACCCTCCAAAAGACCTTGAGCCCTTAAAGCAGAGGTGGCCAGTGGCAGTGGGGGGGGGGAGGAAGGGGGCTGGATGAGGGAAGAAAGTTCTTAACCTTTTTGTATTATAGGCCTTTTGGACAGCCAGATGAAGCCCTATGTACTTCTTCTCAGAATAATACTTTTAAGTTCACAATATAAAATGCATGGAATTACATAAGAAGCCAATTATACTAAAATGAAGATATACTTTTTTAAAAAGTATTATTTATTTATTTATTTTAAATTTTTTAACATTCACTTTTCTAAGATTTTGAATTCCAAAATTTCTTCCCTCTCTAAACTTCCCCCTCCCAAAGATGACATGCAATCTGATATAGGCTATACATGTACAATCATATTAAGCATATTTCCACACTAGTCATCTTGTGAAAGAAGAATTAGAACAAAAGGGAAAAACCATGAAAAAGAAAAAAAAGTGAAAATAGTATGCATCAATGTGTATTCAGATTCCGTAGTTCTTTCTCTGGATGTGGATAACATTTTCCATCTTGAGTCTTTTGTAATTGTCTTAGATCATTGTATTGCTGAGAAGAGCTAAGTCTATCAAAATTGGTCATCACATAATGTTGCCATTGCTTGTGTACAAGTTTGTGTAAGTCTTTCCAGGTTTTTCTGAAATCTGCTTGCTCCTCATTTCTTATAGAATAGTAGTATTTCTTTACATTCATATGCTACAACTTGTTTAGACATTCCCCAATTGATAGATGTTCTCTCGATTTCCAATCCTTTGCCATCACAAAAAAGAACTGCCATAAATTTTTTTGTACATGTGTGTCCTTTCCCCCTTTTTATGATCTCTTTGGGATGTTGTTGTATCAAAGGGTATGCACAGTTTATAGCCCTTTGGACATAGTTCCAAATTGCTCTACAGAATGGTTGGATCAGTGTACAAATCTACCAACAATGCATTAGTGTTCCAAATTTCCCACATCTTCTCCAACACTCATAATTTTCCTTTTTTATCATATTAGCCAATCTGATAAGCATGAGGTGGTACCTCAGAGTTGTTTTGATTTGCATTTTTCCAATCAATAGTGATTGAGAACATTTTTTTCACATGACTATAGATAACTTTAATTTCTTTATCTGGAAACTGCCTGTTCATCTCCTTTGACCATAAATTTGACTCAGTTCTCTATTTATTTTAGAAATGAGGTCTTGGGGCGGCTAGGTGGCGCAGTGAATAGAGGACTGGCCCTGGAGTCAGGAGTACCTGAGTTCAAATCCGGCCTCAGACACTTAACACACACAAAAAAAACTAGCCGTGTGACCTTGGGCAAGTCACGTAACCCCAAATGCCCTCCAAAAAAGCAAAAAAAAAAAAAAAAAAAAAAAAGAAATGAGGTCTTTATGAGAGATACTGCTTGTAAACATTGTTTCCCAGCTTTCTGTTTCTAGTCTTGGTTGCATTGGCTTTGCTTGTGCAAAACCTTTTTAATTCAATGTAATCAAAATTATTCATTTTGCAAAGAACTAATTTTTCTCATCTAAATTCATGTATCCTCTGAATTGTACATGAAGATCTCAGGTTAAGATCTCCAGCTTTAAAGGAACTGGAGTTTCGTATAACCAAATGCCTCTGATTATGTTGTGTTGTTTTCTTTTTAAATATAACTTTGATCCAAATGACACTAAGAAGTCTGCAGGAAGATAAGAGACCTCCTCCAAGGAAAATGTAAAAAAAAAAAGTCTGAGTCTGACACAATTTAATTTTATATAATATTTCCCACAAATCCCTTTCTTAGGCCTTTATCACTGGAGACATTTGTCCAAAAAACAAAAACAAACAGGGATCTTTGCTGCTTTGTATTTAATTTCCTTTTACTCTCTATTCCCTTGAAAAACCTGAAATCATAATCCCAGTTTGTATCATGCTCTCTTGTTTGCTGTGTGTACAATTACAAGGCTATAAAACAGAATTTTCCTCACAGCAACAACCAAAAAACTTCCCATTGACATTGACTCCTCTTTTTGTGCAACTCATTGGTTGTTTGTTTGTTTGTTTTTGGAGTTCCAGTGGGCTTTTATTGAGATAAATGAACAAAATCAAGATTTTTGCCAACCATCTTTTCTGAACTTTGAGTGGAGACTCAGCTCCACATTCACATACATATAATACATCACACATCCCAATAAAAACCCAGCCCCGCTGGACTATTAGTCAATTAACAGAAAACCAATTCTCCCCTTGCCCAAATGTTTTCAAATTTGAGTCCCCACTGTTTGTTTCTCAGTGGAACTGGTCCCTTGTGGCTAGGGACACTGGATTTAAGTCTCCCATTTGAATTGAACAGAAAATAATAACTTTTAATTTTTTAGAAAAAAAAATTATGTTCCAGTTTTGTTCTTAATAAAGGGAATAGTGACTTTGTTTTCTCCAGATACCCCTCCCCCACAATCATTGGTTAAAATACAGTAGACTGTATCTTGATAACCCTATCCCTCCCCCCCCCACCCCATATTGTCCACAGGTGAATTTAGATACACTTCTCCTAGAATCTGCCAGCTAGAGATAAATCTGACTCCAGGCGCCAGTGTGCAACTCATTGTTAATGTTACATCTTTACATACGTACTGAAGAGAGGAGAGTTCTAGCTGTAACAAGAGCATGTATGTCACCTTTAAGGCAAAGGCAAATTCATCTTGGATTGCTGGTTACCTAAAGTGATTGCCATTTGGCAAGCCATATGAATTCATCTGCCAGTGTCCAGGCTCCTAATAAGCAATGGGAATAAGATTGTTATTACAAGCTGACTTATATCCTTAACATGGTGAAGTATAAAGACTGCCAGATTAGAGTAAGGACAGACACCTGTCTCTTACATTTACCGTGCCATATCACCATGGACCGGTCAATCAGCCTTGCTAAGCCTCAGTATCTTCATCTGTACAGTGAGGATAACTATAATAGTACCTGAAGTCACAAGATTATTGGGAGGATCAAGTGAGACGATGTATGTGAAATTTTGTAGGAATGCCAGCTATTATGAGCAATTACTGTCTTTCCCTCTGATTATAGGAGAATTGTATTTTTACTTAGCTTCCCAAATTGAGGGCAAGGAGCTATCGTCTTTACAAAGTAGGTATTGGGCTGGTCTGGGAATGTTAAGTATAAACTGTATAAAGTATGTCATTTCTAAATTTGTTTCCTCTATTTATCATGTTCAGTCCAGAAATAGCCTTGAAGAGAGTCTGGAATGCTGTAAGGTAAAGATGGAGTGAATCCCTCTCTCTTAAAGAGCAGAACACTCTTCAGAGTTTCTGGCCTTTGTTTGAAGAGCATGGGCTGCTTCTCCCACCTGTTCTGTGAGGGAGAGAATATTTCCTTTTCCATACTGTCAATCTGGCATCTCTAGCCAACCCTAAATCCATTTAAAATTACATCGGGGTACTATAATGCAATTTTTATGAAGTACCTTTTATTTTGCATTTGGTTATTGTCTAACAAACCAGTGATTGATTTTCTAAAAATTTTAAATGTATCCAGAAGGCTTTAAAAAAAAAAAAAAGCAACTCTGAAGCCAAAAACCAGTAACCGTATCCCCTCCCAGCTGCTTCACTTTAAAGAGAGCTTTCATCTCTACCAGTCTGAGTTCTCTTGACAAGAATGAACGACTGACATCCGGGTTATTGGTTGTCCCTGAGAAGTCTTCTGCGGCTGAAGGGGCCTCTAGCCAGCGAGTCTTTGCTAAAGAGTTGCCAGGCAAAGTTATTATCTAACGCTTGTTTGCTACATTCCACAGGCCTTAGAAAACAATCATGGGGTAGGGGGAGGGGGCTTCCTGACAGCCCAGTTCTCTTAGTGATTTGTGACTTGCTCTAATTTGAAGTGAGTTTTTGAGAGTTTTCCCTGGAACATTAGGTTGGAGAATATGCTGGAGCCTTGCTATAAAGTTATTCTTGGCTGGGGGGATGGGGGAACCTCCTTTCCAAGGAGGAAACCTTTCCAAGCTTCTCCTCAGGCATTCTCCTCCCAGGTAGACATTTCTCTATCTTCTCAAAGGATCATAGGATCTTGGAGGATCATAGGATCTTCATCCAGAAGAGATCTGCAAAATAATCAGCTTATTGCCTTCAGTTTCCAGATGAAGGAATTGAAAACGAGAGGTTATTATGCCCAAGGTCACAAAGGAAATAAATAGGAAAGCTGGGATTTGAGCCCATATAGTCTAACCACAAATTTAAAATGTCGTAGCATTTTGTATTCTTCTTATAGAATATATCAACATAAGCATTTATTAAGTGCCTACTGTATGCTAGGCACTATGATGAGTACTTTTTATAAACATAATCTCATTGGATCTTTACAACAGCTCTTCAAGGTAGGAGCTCTTCTTTCCCCATTTTGCCTCAGGAGCCTGAGGCACACGGAGCTTAAATGATTTGCCCAAAGTCACACAGTAGTGTCTGAAGCCAGATTTGAAACTGGATCTTCCTGACTCCAGGCCCAGCACTCTATCCACTCTCCCACCAGCTGCCTCTGAGCTAGAAAAATTAAAAGGCAAAGACCTCTCTCTTCAAGGAGCTCCCAATCTAAAGAGGAAGGCAACAAGCAAACAACAATTTACATATAAGATCGATATGGAGAAATTGGAGATAATATTAGTGGAAAGGCACTAATAGTAAAAAGGGTGGGAAGAAGCTTCTTTGAAGAAGGTGAGATTTTAGCTGAGACTTGAAGGAAGCCAGGGGAGCCAGGAGTTGGAGGTGAGAAGGGAGACAATTTCCCACAGTCGTAAAGGACAGTTGGTGAAATTCTACAAATTCTAAATGGTATTTAGAATAGAACAGAATCTTAAAGCTTAAGGGGACCTGAGAAATCACTCAATTATCTCCACTTTGCAGATGAAGAAAACTGAGATGGAGAGAGAAGTGACTTGGCCAGTCATCTAACTAGTAAGTTATAATGTTGAGAATCAGACTCAGACTTCCAGACTCTAAGTCTAGTGTTCTTCCTTACAGCATAAGATAGCTTCTATGATTGTTGCAATGATGACCTCCATATCAGAGACAGAGTAGAGACAGGCAATTCAAATTCTTGAATCATGCAATGGTGTCCAGCTTGGGCAGGAAGCACACTTTACTAATGCCATATTAAACACAAATATGTTTACCCTAAAGTAAAACAAAACCAAAAACAAAACATTAAGCCTTTTATTTCTATGAAAATAACTCTTCTCTATTAATCAGTTAATCAATCAATCAGTCAATATTTATTAAGTACATGCTAGGAGCCAGGTGCTAAGCACTGGGTATGCAAAAAGAGGCCAATGAGAGGCTCTGCCCTCAAGGAACTCACAATATAATGGGGGGAGACAAAATGCAAACAATTTATAGAATATACAAACAAGCTATATACAGGATGAAAAAGGAAATAATCAAGAGAGGGAAAGCACTAGAATTAAGTTTGGAAAGGCTTTCTGTAAATGATGAGATTTCAGTTGAGACATAAAGTAATCCAGAGAAGTCAAGAAGCAGAGTTGAGGAGGGAGAACATTCTAAGTATGGTGACAAGCAGAGGAAATGCCCAGTGGAGTATCTTGTTCATGAAACAGCAAGGAGGCCATTGTCACTGAATCAGAATATATATCTGGAAATAAGGTGCTATAAGGCTGGAAAGATAGCAGGGGGCTAGCTTATGAAGGGCTTTGAGTGTCAAATGGAAGATTTTTGTATTTGATCCTGGAGGCAATATGGAGTCACTGGAATTTATTGAAAGAGAGAGAGAGAGAGAGAGAGAGAGAGAGAGAGAGAGAGAGAGAGAGAGAGAGATGTGACATGATTGGATCTGTACTCCTAGCATGTACTTAATAAATATTGACTGATTGATTGATTAACTGATTAATAGAGAAGAGTTATTTTCATAGAAATAAAAGGCTTAATGTTTTGTTTTGGGTTTTGTTTTACTTTAGGCTTGAAATCATTTTAGAAATCAAATGGAGGGGAGGATGCATAAAAGTGGGGAAAGACTTGAGGCAGGCAGACCCACCAGCAAACCATTCTAATAGTTCAGGTGTGAGGTGATGAGGGATTATGGTTATAAAATTATGGGATTATGAAAGGGTAGGAGAAGAGAAGGGAATGTCATAGGGAGATGTTGATTAGACATGGAGAGAGATAGTGATGAGGAGTCAAGGGTGACTCTTAGATTGGAAGACAGAAGGGCTGGGAGGATGCTGTTACCCTCCACTAGTTGGTTATAATACCTTGCTATGTCTCTTTATAATAATACCATGCTAAGCCCTTCAAAGGACATATTATTATCATTTTTAAGTTTAGCATAAGCAGAATTAGCGATGAGAATGTCTTCTTCATTTTTGCTTCAACAGTTACACACGGACTGGCCAGATCATTCATGTACTCAACAAATGTTCATAAAGTAGATACTGAAGAAGATAAGAGAAAAATTGAACCAAGCCCTTATCTTTCTTTATATATATATATATATATATATATATATATAATATATATATTTATTTATTTATTTTATTGACTTGTTTGTTTACTTTTAGTTTACAAGACTCAGCTCCAGAGTCACTTGAGTTTCAGATTTTTCTCCCCTTCCTCCCCATCCCCCACCCCCACCATGGTAGCATACAATCATGTATAAGATCTGCAAACTCTTTCACATTGTACAATACTCTGGTTGTATAGGTGTTGTATCCAATGGAGTGAACAATGAGAAAAGAGAAACAAAAGCCAAACATAGAAAAGAAT
>CM053598.1:84308185-84340818 GCA_028646575.1 Pseudocheirus occidentalis
ACCCCCACCAGCTTTAGCTCTCTGAAAACACACCCCAGGACCACTACCCAAGACCACAATCCGGATCTAAGCCACTCAACTCAAGAGCACTTGGCCTCTGAACAATCACTTGACCCCCCTGCAGTCTGTAGGCCGGGAGCTCTGAAGTAACTGGGTGGAGGTGGCTGTCACTTCTGTTGCTTCCTTTCTCTGGGGGCAGTTCGGCTGGACCACTTTTCTCCCCCATATTTAGCTGAATTCTACTGACCTTTCTCTTAGTCCTTATTTCTCCTGGCTTGATAGATGTGGAAACTGCCACAGCTGTTGCCTATCCAGGAGTCCTCAAAGTGGGATCTTTGGATCCCTGGAGGTCCCCAAAACCCTTTCAGAGGGTCTATGAAGTCAATACTATTTTCATAATATTAAGATATTATTTATAGAATTCATATAAACAAAAGCTTTTGAGGGTCTTCAATAATTTCTAAGAGGGTAAAGGGGTCCTGGAACCAAAAAGTTTGAGGACAGCTGGATTAGGTGATCTTTTAAATTCCCTCTCCTTTTTCAAATTCTGTTACTAGTAAGTAGTTACTTGCCAGGTACTGTTGCTTAGCTTCCCAAGTGCATATTTTCTGTCTTCTTAAGTAGACTAAGCTTCTTGAGGGCAAGGATCATGTCTTTAAGTCCCTCATATTTCCCATACTACTTTACACACCATTTTATATGTCTTACATTTAGCAAATCATTGATAAATTTCTGCTACATGTCTTTTTTAGGCTCTTGCCTGGTCTACTTCCTCGCTGTTTGGATTTATCATGCTGTAGTTGCTTGGGCATATGAGCATCCCTTAGCTTCTACATGTCCTGACAAGTAAAACCAGCACCTATATACCTTGAGAGAGATTATCTATGGTATATTGGTAGCAGTGTAACCTGTAGACACTGAATTGACATTCACTGTTAACACTTCACAATTGGTACAGCTGAAAACTTCCTTGGGAGTGCTGTGTGCAAGAAACCTTTCTTTCTTATGTGATTTAAAAATAACTGTTTTTTATGACTATGTTCTAACTGCACTTTTCAAGTTCGATTGTGATTTTGATGAAATGAAATGGCTAGTGATGAGTTGATCATGTGACCACATTGACCACATGTGACCACATCTCATTTTGAATGCTGGTCTCTTTTCTGTGAGCCCTTAGTGAGGCAGTGGGGATCCTGTGTTTTCACAGCTGTGCTGGACTCCATTCTGAAAGGGACGCCACTTTCCCCTCACACGGTGAATTCAGTGTTGAGAGGAAGGATATAAATCATTCCCCTCCCACACTTGGTCCTTACCCAGGGGTCTTTTAATCTTTCGATATTAAGTGAGGAGCCAAAAACATCAGAAAAGGTGAATTTGTGATTCAATGTTGAGTCCTACCCTGTGAGTACATCTGAATAGGGCTATTAAGGTGACATCTCTGGTTACTGAACCAGATTCATATAATCATAGAGCAGGAGAACTGAAAGGAGCCTGGAGAGACTTAGGTGATCATTAAGATCTTATTTTAGTCTTTAATTTTTTTTGTTGTATGAAAAGCTGTGATCTGTACGTTTCACTCAACCTCAGTCCCCCAAACGAATGATCACACACCCTTCATCTAACTATCACCTATAAATGTTCAACCTCCATGATCCAGAATGTTGAAATTTATCCACCTGACAATAGCCTCCTTGCTTTCCAACTTTCCTCCTGATTCACTCCTCCTAAACATACTCTTCACCCTTGTTATGATTTTCCAAGCAGAGCACTGATCCCTTCCTTCTCTCTCAGTTCAGCCACTACTGCTCTGCCTTCACTTCTTGTCTTCATAATCTGAAGCCTGAAGTTAGCTCATTTATTCTGACAGTTGTCACCTATCCTAGAATCTTCTGTCCCCTAGTCCTGTCACCACTTACCCCTTTCCACACCCCATCCTGTGTTACTCCCACTATATATCTTCTTGGCTTCTATTTATTCTTAATTACTATTTACATGTTACTGAATGTAGCTGGAGGAAATAATTTGCAGGTCACTTACAAATTTATGCTATCTGGTATCCCAATCAACAATTAAATCAATCCCTTACTATGTGCCAGGCACTGTGTTAACTGCTGGGGATAAAAAGAAAGGCAAAAAGCCAAAACAAAACAAAAAAATCCATAACCAATCTCTGTCCTCAAGGAGCTTACTTCTAAAGTGGAGACAACATACAAAAAACTAGGTTCCTTCAAGATATATACAGATTAGATTAGGGGTTTATAGGAGTATACACAGTAGATGTGATACCCACAGACCCTCAAGGGACCCACACATAGATTTCAGGCGCTATATGAATTTGAATGGGAAAAAATTATATCTTTATTTTCACTAATCGCTTTTTTAAAACAAATTATTTTTAATTTTCAACATTTGCTTTGGTAAGATTTTGAATTCCAAATTTTCCCCTTTCCGTCCACTCCTCCCTCCCCAAGATGGCATGCAATTTGATATAGTATATATACATACACACATATATGCATGTATATATACATATACATACATATGTACATATATACATACATATACACACATGCACCCCCATATATATATATATACACACACATACACACATACCTTCTTTTCTCTTATCTTCACTACTCTGTCTACCACAGTCTATTCACTGAATGGGTATTACCACACTCAAAGTGAGAACCTAAAAAGGCCTTATCCTAAAAGAGCCAGCGTCTACCATTGCATCCTGGGCCATCTCCAGTCATCCTGATGAATATCTTGTCACTGGACCCAGATGTTCTGGAGGAGAAAGTGAGGCTGGTGACCTGGCACAGCTGTCCCTCTCTCAAATCAAAGTCAATTGCAAGTCATGTTGTCATTTCCCTGATGTCATGGTCCTCTTTGAAAATGAAGGGCAAACACAACCACAACTACCAAAAAAACCACGGTCTATAAACACGCCTAGGAATTTTACTTTCTTAAAACTTTTCACTTGACCTTGTTATTCTCTCAAGTTATTTTCTTACATGGCCCCTTACTCTCAAAGTTAAATGCCTAAAAACAGCCATCTATACTTTGCCTCTACTTTCTCTCCCTCCCAGAACTTAACGAGCATTTATTAATCATTGATGAAGTATAGTCATTTGGGTAAGCAATAGGGATAAAGAGAAAGGTCAAAAACAGTTCCTGACCTCAAGGAGCTCACATCTGAATGAAAATTATTTTTCAACCCCTTGCAATTTGGCTTCCAAAGGTGCCATTGCCACCATCTGCCTGAACTGCATTCCAAGATTACCACTTATCTCTTAGTTTCAAAAATCTAATAATTATTTCTCACTGCTTAAAAAACAAAAACAAAAACAGAACACTTCTCTGCCGTGCTTGATGCTATTGACCATAATTTTCTCCCGCACATCAGGCTCCATGCTAGGAACTGGAGATATAAACACAAAAGTAAGACAGTTTTTGTTGCGGAGGAATTTACAGTCTAACTGGGACAATAACATGTAATAAAAGGGAAAAAATACATATAAGCTATTTGTTATGGGTAATTAACCAAGTCATGAGAAGTTCACACCTGAGATGTATAAACTCTTGTACCTGTCCTTTAAAAACAAGAACAGAGATAGAGCATCATAGATGAGAGATGCAGAGAAGAAAGGGGCTATGGAGATTCAGTTTCCATTTCCTGTAAGGAATCACATGACTTCTTAGATGACTGTTGAAGAAGCAGATGCAGTGGTGATGTGGGAAGGAATTCCTTGTCCAACCATCCTGGATCCATGGATGAGATATTGGACCAACGAGGTGTTGAGTTGAGAAATAGCAAGATACAGAGCCATGATGTAGAGGAACAAACCTGAACCTTGTCCTTTACTAGTACTGGGAGTTATGTGAAAAACACATGGTTTAGGAGACATTTGGCTCTCTTTTGACCCTTAGTGATTTCCCCCCTTTTAAGGGTTTGGGTAGTGGTGGGAAGAGAGACCTCAACATAAGGACAACACTATAAGAAGGACTACTTCAAGGAATGTGGAGTTTATATGAAGAAGGTGGCCATTCAACTCTCTAACAAATTTTGAATCCTTTACCCTTTATGGGGAATGGAGTGGAGTACCATATGGGGTAGAGTAGTGCTGTAAATCTGGAAGACTTTAAGTCCTTGAGGAGCTGAAGCTCACTAGAAAGGGAATGGGAATTGTCTTGATTGTTTATGGACCTTTACGTGAGCTTTGTGTGAGTCTTGTTGCTTTTTTTTGGAGGGGGAGGTACATAGATTCGGTCCTATATTCAATATATTATTCGCCTGAATATCTACTGAAAATGGTAGGAGTTGAGACTTGAGACAAATTCTCTAAAACAAGACCTATTATTGATTAGAGGAGCATTGATTTGACTCTGTGGGTTTGGATGAGAGTCATTTACATTTTGTGTCAGGTGGAATAATCTGTGCTATATTTCATTAGTCTGTATGTTTGCATAGAAGTTAATTCTTTTTAGTTTTTCTTTTTTTTTTTTGAGGAGATCTGGCTGCAATTCTGATGTTCCCAAGGGAAATATTGGGGTGGGAGAAAAATGAACCAAAAGAAAAGGATTGTTGAGAGGCCTCCCAAATTAATACAATCTGTGTAAATCCAGAGTGTAGTTCTGGTCCAAAGGTTACCAACACAATTATTATGACTTTAAATGGTAATAAAAAAATGAACAAATTGTTACTAACTTTTAAAGTGTACACCTGTTGTTTCTTTTAATAAAAGGGAGTCCAATCCAATCCAATAAGCATGCATTAAGCAGCAACTATGTGTAAGGTTTACTGTATTACGTGCTGATTGTAGAAAGTAAGATGAAAAACTGTCCCTGCCCTCTAAAAGATTATATTCTACTGGAAAACCACTATGGTTTCATGGCCAATTAATCATAATCATTCATACCATTTTATGTGACTTTGAAGGTATTTTTTTTTAACATCGTGGGGGGATTGTGTGGAGTATATTTGGATCTGTATGATGTGTTTAAATATGAAAATGCATATTTGAAAGCCCTTGAGGCAAAAAAGGCAGAAAAATTTTATAAGTCAATACATCAATAAATATATTGAGTGCTGCTGCCCTCCCCCTGAAACAAACAAATAAAATCGTTAGCAAAATGAACCGCACCATGCAGAGAGCCAGCTGGAATTTCCTGACCTAACTTTCTAGAGAAACATAAAAAGATAGTTGGGGCACCTGTGAAGGAAAGTTAAACTCTGGCTAGCATTCCTGTTCCCTGGACCTGACCTTTCAGTTCTGGAAACCTCAGTGCTCCAGGGCCATATGTTGTTTTTTTTTTTTTTTAAATCTTCTTTCTGAAATCTTTAGGGATTTTGGCGTCTCTGCTATGTTTCTCGGAGCTGTCAGAAGAGAGGCCCCATATCTCCTCCCCACAAGTGTTGTTTGCTTTCCCCTTTACCCATAATGTTTAGTAACTTTCCTGCTGTGATCAGCTGTCACTCTGATAAACTCTCATAGGCAGCAGAGGTCTGATTTCAATTACCAACCCTAAGGCACCTTTCCCTTATTTTCTCTTGGTCAGTGAGAAAGGGAAGGCAAAAATAGCACATGTCGATTTCTTCATCAACTAAATGAAGTGGTTGGTTGTTTGGTATTCATTCATTTGGGCATCTTAAAAACGGTGGAATTGTTTCCATCTAAATTATTTTAAAATAATGCAAATTTTGCATGTCACCCTGTGAATGTATAGTACTCAATTTCTTTTAAAAAATCAGCATCATGGGAGACAGAATTAGATTTTGGAAGGAATGTAGATTGTTAAATGAGTCTAGTAAGCACACCTTAATGTGCCACGAATTGAAAGACTAAGTTGACCTCTAATGATCTTCAACAAATCATCTAGATAGGCCTCAGTTTCCCCTTAGGGAAAATGAGGAGATTGGACTAGAGGATCCCAAAACCTCTTTTTAAATTTTTTAAAAATCATTCCTTCACAATCAAATCAAATCTGTGTCTGATTTCCCTCATCTTTCAACCCATTTAAGCCTGGATTCCAACTGATATATTAGTTTAAAAATTCCAGGAATCTATGGTTTAGATTTAAGTGATTGGATGATATCATCTCATTTGTATTTTATGAAATAGTCATGAGCAGAAATCAACCAGATTTGAATGTGTGTATTATTTTCCATTGTTCTATACATGATCAGAAAAGGAGGAGGGTTGGACCTGAAGCAAGAGTGAGAGATAACATCTGGACAGCCTGAATGCTGCACTGTTTTGTTAAAAGGCCTACAGGGAAGTTCTCTAGGGTGCCAAGTCAATTCTGTATGGAAGATTTATGGCATAACAAGGACAAGAATTGTAAAGATTGAAAAGGTAGATGAGCTGAAATCTGGGCACTGATTGACAAGATCCCAGATCTGTTGAAGAACTAAGTGGATAAAGAGAAAAGTGCTGAATAAAGTTTTATTTTTTCCAATGGGAAAAAACCCCAAAATGTTTAACAAGAGAAACCTTAAGGAATTTCTCCCTATTGGATTCTGAGCTTAAAGAAAATTGAAAAGCATGGAGCAGAGGTAGAGCATTTGAAAGATAATGAAAAAAAAGGCATAGAATAAAAAGAGGGGCAATAAGGAAGAGAAAGAGAAGCAAGAGGGCAAAAGCAGGTTGATAAGGAATTGGTTGACCTTTTGCAACTTAATTTTGCAGAAGAATCTTCTCTGGTGGGTAAATTGAGGGTGGGAAATAGGATGGCCCAACGGTGATTGTCCTGAGACTGTGTGGCTAACTAGTGAACATAGGCACACAGCATGCTGCCAGGACAGCATCCTGGCACTAACTTGTAAGCAGATTGTGGTGCTATCATGAGACTCAGTTAGCTTGATTCCAGTTGATTTATGACAGGGATGAGATATCTTGGAGAAATGGAGGCATTTGGCAAATTACTGAGAAATCTGTATGGGTCAGTCAAACATCAAATGAATTTATCCCAAGTCAGATGGTAACAGATTTGAAAAAATTGCTGAAAGGACAATGTGTATATAATACATTGGTGTAAACCTTGGGAGTTCCTTAAACTTCTAAAGTAAAAATTTCTGATAAAAGTCACTATTTTTGGCCTAAGATAAGGTGACAACTAATCGGGCATACTTGAAGGCCCTATAGAAAATATTAGGTTAAAATTAGTAGAGACAGTGTTCATGAGAGATCAAATTCCAGGCCAGGTTTTGAATCCTGCTTCGATATTATGTTCATGGGGCAACTACTAAGTTAAATTTCTATCCTGACAGTCTCATTATAAGGTGTTTTAGAATGTGTGTCAAGGAAGAACTGGATACTTAGAACCAATGCTTTTTTGTTGCCTTAATCAAATGGTTGTATAATCTCATGGATATATATTTTCTATCCAATGAGAATAATTTCAACCTGTTTATTAAAGCCTATCCATCTTGGGAGACAGACAAATTAATATCCTCCCATGAGTGGGTCCACCCAAAATACTAGAGCTATTCTTCACTTTCTCTAGACGTTGCAGTGGTACCAATGGAGCACATGGGTTCTTCACAAATTGTCTTGTATCCTAGCCATGTAACTAGTCAATCTCTGGTAGTTCCCCATCTGAGATGCTTCATCAATTACTATCAGTGGCAGAGTGATATCCTACAGGGTGGTCAATTGGTGCTCTCCTCAGAGTTCTAGCGATAACCCTCAAGGGTTGGGTTTTTTTGCCCACTGGTATTATGGTTCAAGAGCCTCCATAGAATATGCTTCCTAGTAACTCTTAAGTTATCATTCTGAGCTAATTAGCTTCTAGAAGAGCTACTTTACTATGTAAGCATAACAAAGACAGTTGTTATAGAAACAACTCCTTTAATGTCTGGGTTGTGTTCTGTCCTTTCACACACAAGGTCTCTGAAAGACTGGGCTCAAACTTATTAAACTTATATGATCAAAGGATAAACTCACAGCTCATTATTTGAAATCCTTTTTTCCCTTTGTGTATTCTCAAAAAATTCCCTTTAAGGGTAGAGGTCCTCTAGGCTCCATGATTTGGTGTGCTTGTACAATTCTGAAGCTGCCATTCACAGTGATATCTAGTTTATCTCATTTTGTCACTCTTTCTTTCATAGACACTGACATCAGTCCCTGATGCTCTGTGCACATTGCCATAAATGCTAATGGGAAGTCCAACCCTTATGACCTTTCAAAGTTCGCAAGGCAAATGGGAAAAGTATAACTCTTTTCAGGGCTCACTTATCCTTCCCCCTCACTTAGCTGCTTTTTGATACTGTGATTTACCTCCTCAGGTTGCTCTGAAGCTTGCCTAACTTCCTACTTAAATCCCTTTTGTTCATGTGTATATATATATGTGTGTGTGTGTGTGTACATATATGTATGTATATGTACACATGTATACATATGTATATGTGGATATATGTATATATCTAGAGGTGTGTAATTCTTTCAACCAATTCAGATGTACTTCTTATATGGTATCATCTGATCCCATTCAATAATCAAAATATTTCATTCTTCCCAAATTGATCAAGTATTTATTTGTGACTGGTCTACACCTTGATTCAATTTGGAAGTTTGGGCTTTTGGCCTCCACATTAATTGGAATGACTGTGATTTATGTTCAGCCAAAAGTCTAGGGGTGGGGTAGATACTCAAATGTATGCTTCTTTTTCACTCATATATTTCTTTCATCATATTCTTTACACCAAGGGCATCAGTAGAAATGGTGGCCACTAAGTCAAACAAGGATTTTTGCAGGCTGCATGTTGATTTTTAAAAAAAGGAACATATTAACATTATCTATGTTTTATTGTATTTTTTATTTATTTTGTTACATTTTAGTCTACTTGGGGCCATGCATGGGAGTGTTGCCGGCCATCTGTTTGACACTTTACCTTTAACCCATTTCCTTGTAATGACTAGTTTGTAACATGTTACAGCCTACTAATATCCACTGGACCCTTCTCCGTTGCCCTTTGAATGAACTTCAATTTCAGTACCTTAGTAACTGAATATCACCATCTCCAGGGAACCCCTCAACTTGTACTCTGAATTGGATCTCTTCTATGGCAGTAGGGAACACCTTTTGCAAGTATCTTCATATTTTATGACTCACTTGATATGAATAATCAGAGGGTGGTCAACCAAGATTGTTTCTCTTGTTTCATCTTTCAAGGGATCTTATATAATTTTGATGTATGCATGGGAGACATTTGATGCAAGAAAGCTTTTAATGTAGATTTTTGCTCTATCAGATAACGTCCTTACACTTGAAGCACCACCAGCACAACATACTCTGAATATAGCTTCTCTAGTCTATCTCTTTTTCTCATTTTTGTTTTCTTCTATTCTAGTTCTATTACTCTAGAACAGGGTTTCTTCGCCTGGGATGGTCTATGATTAGATTTGAGGGAGTCTGCAGATAGATTTGAAGGTCTATGTGATTTGGATGGGAAAAATTGCATCATTATTTTCACTAACTTTTAACTGATTTTTAGCATTTCCTTTAATTATATTAAAAAATATTCTGAAAAAAGGTCCACACATTTTACCAGACTACCAAAGGAGTCTATAATGACACGCAAAAAGATGAAGAACTTCTGTCTTGAAGCACATCCAGTTCAGTGATTTTAGAGTTAAAATGCAGTGGCTGCACTGTCCTTTAGGGTTAGAAGAGTGTTATAAATCTTTGCAGATCTTCTCAATCTTCTATCTGTTTGTTATTCACCTTCCAGTTCCCATCAATAAGTTCCATGCTTTTGGGTTGACTTTTCTTATTTGGGTCTCACACCAAGCCTTTTTTGTCTTTTCACTGATACTTTACCTCTTATGAAGTGATTCTGTTCATAATCTACCATAATTCTTTAAGAGTTTACAATACAGCCTATATTCTAAGCTGGTTTTGCTGCTGGCTGCTACTTCCTTCTATTTGGTAAGTAAGTAAAATATTTGCTGGACAAAGTAGGTTTTAGGATTTTAAAATTTCTTTTTCATGGCAATTGATTTAACTAATGTTAAACTTCTGTATGAAACTGTTTTTAATCATTGTTGATATTCTGGGCCAGCCTTTATTCAGGTCATTCTAATTATTCAGGCTTGGGGATAGAATGCATTGGACTCATGGACTGTAAAATATGATAAAAAAAAACTTTACTGGCAACAAAGGACAAAAAAAAGATACAATTAATTCTTAAGATTTTTTAAAAAAAAGTTTCTAGTTTATATAAAAAGACTACTGACATCAACTTCTTTATTCATGATAGCAGCTGACCATGCTAGGTTAGAAAAGCTTTCCCACAGGACAGATTTCCAACAAAAACTTCCAGCACCTGGGCTTTTTATATCTCAGGCAACAAGAAAGCCAAATGGGCTCTGTTCCCCTTTCAAAGACTAGCCTAGCCTATGTAAAACAAATGCTATTCCTAATAGAGTCACAACCTTTCATCCACCCATTTCTCATTTTTTTTTGAAGTCAATAATTTGTACAAACACACCAGATTGTTGTTGTTCAATCGTTTCTTATTCATTGTTGATTCCATTTGGGATTTTCTTGGCAAATATACTCGAGTGATTTGTTGTTTCCTTCTCCAGCTCGTTTTACAGATGAGGAAACTGAGACAAATGGGTTAATTGACTTTTCCAGTGTCATAGAGCTAGTACTCAGGGAGATGAGTCTTCCTGACTCCAGGCCTGGTACTCTATTCACCTTGCCACCTAGATGCCCAATCTGATACAGAATAGGTGCTTAATAAAGCATATCAAGCTTGTCAATTTTCATGATATATAGTCAGGAGGAATCTGGCCTTTTACTTCATTCACTCTTGGATTTTATTTTCCACTAACCTTGCTATTTCCACTTTTGTCCTCAGTAGCAGTATATTTTGATTCAATTTGGAAGATCTTATTGAGGTCATTATAGGATTTTTCTATTGCTTCATCCTCTGCAGCAGTTGTTAGTGTTTAAATTATGATTATCTTCATGTTAGTCTTTTAACTTTTTGCTAGTATTTATCATGAATAGTAGAAAGATCAGAGGATTTGGAATCAGAGACCCTGGGTTCAAACCCTGCCTTTGACCATTAGGCAGATGCTTAGGGACTCATGGGAATGTTTCATATTACTTGCACTAGAAGTCTCCTAATACACTGTGCCCTCCCCTTCTTGAGAACAGGGCTGGTCTTGCTTTTGTAGCACATGTTCTGAGGTCACTATCCCAACTTGTAGTGATGAGTTTAGCTCAAAGAGCTCTGTTACTTCATTGCCTCAGATCCCTAGGGGTGGTTCTAAGGGTTCAGAGTTGTCTTTCTGATATTATAAAGCTCAAAACCCTCTCTAGGATGCCTCCTCCTAGAATCATGAATCAATTATTAAATAACTGGTCAGATTTAATTAACTTTTAGAAAGGAGTATTTGCTAAGAATTATTCTAAAACATCTCTCCCAAAAGTCTTAAAATACTTTTCCAGAAGTACATACAGAATTTAGGCTCAAGCTTGGGGCAGCTAACTGGTGCAGTGAATAGAATGCCAGGCATGGAGTCAGAAAGAATCCTCATTCTGAGTTCAAATCTGGCCTCAGTGATCCTAGGCAAGTCACTTAACCCTGTTTGCCTCAGTTTCCTCATCTGTAGAATGAGCTGGAAAAGGAAATGGCAAACCACCGTAGGGTCTTTGCCAAAGAAACCACAAAAGAGGTTATGAAGAGTCAGATACAACTGAATGAAAAGTTCAAGTTTACAGAGCACATTTGGCAAAGGGATAACTCAGCTTCTAGTTGTTAAAAATCTTTTTCTTCCCTTTGTAGTTTGCTTGAGAAGTTCTCTTTAGGCATAGTGGAGTTTTTTCCTGAGCTCCTTGTGAAGCTGTGAAGCTGTGTGCAGTCTGTCTTTGGCCCTTTATTTAACTACTGCTGCCAGCTGTTCTCTGGATTTTGTTATGACATTTATGGGAAGATGGGAAGTCCTCTGGGCCTCTGAAGTGTGCAAGGCCCTCCTTATGCCAAGAAGAAGGAGGAAGAAGACCTAGACTGTTGTTAAAGTTGTCGAACTTCTCCATGCTTCTTTCATAGGGATTTTACTGGAACCCAGGCTGGCTTGATATTTTAGACATGAACCCTAAGGTGTGACGAAGTTTTCTCACCCTCTTCCTGGGCAACTTCATTTTCAATTCATCCAATAGCACATCAAATGTGTTTAAATTGATTAAGGCCTTTCCTACCCTTAGTTGGAATGCTTTTGATTGATTTGATTTAATCTAGACACATTCTCACTTGGTTAAAGAAGTAGCCTTATTTTATCCTTTATTTTGAATGGGTTAGGGTAATTTAATTGATTGACCTTATCAACTATGCAATTATACTTTTGTATTAGCATCCCCAAGTCTTTCTCCACTGTAAGCACTTAATAGATGTTTCCCCCCATCCATTTTTTTATTTGATCACTTAAACTCCTTGTGCCTCAATTTCTCATCTGTAAAATGAGATCTGATGATCTTTGATGACCAAATGGCCCATAAAATTATATTTCTGATTGTTTCTGGGCACCCTGTCAACCCCTTTACTTTACTCTCCAGGGCCATCTTGTGAACCATTTAACTTCTTTCTGTTTTCTGGTTTTGTTCACAGATCAAGTGTTGAGCTTGATAATTCTTCCAATAGTATGCCCACTGCTGGCCATTGAACAAGGATTTCACATTTAGATTAGCAACAGCTGAGCTTATGTTTATTGATGGTCTCCTAAAAACTGTGATTCTTACTGTCTTATTTTCTCCTATTCTGTCACCATTACTTCAGAAATAGGATGGTGCTTCATTGGAGGGAGGGCCATTTTTGTATTTTCCTTCACTTCTTAGGTTTCCATATCCAAAGAATTTATCACCAAGCGACTGAGCTAAAAGATAGGTTTCTGTTCTTAACCAGGCTGGTTCTTGGAAATCAGCCTTTTCAGGCTGAAAATGATGAGATTACCCATAAAATGTAGGTCAGGGTTAGGGATTAGGGTTTCTTGAGACCCCAAAATACCAATATGTGGGGTCCTGCTGAATGAATTCGACTCAAGTCGTCTCCCAGCCAAAAAAAAGCAAAGTTTATTAAAAGTTTGCCTGTACTGAACACAGAGAAAGTCTGTGCTAGAAAATTCTATGGCCCTTTCACACACATGGGGGCAAGAAGGGATCTTATATACAGAAAGGTTGTGGGAGGAATCTTGGGGTGATCTAGAAGAGGAATTTGGGGAGGTTCTTCAGGAGGAGTCAATGAGGTCAGACTCCAGTAAGGAGTTTGGGGAGGGTCTTCGGGAGGAGTTAGTGAGGTCAGTGAGTGATTAAGGGTGGGAAGTTGCTGGAGGTTACCTGGAGCCAACAGACTGGTGGGCTAGGCCAGTTCAAGGGTGGATATTTTGATAGGCTCAAGGGTGAAAAGTAGTTGGACAGTGTAGGGGTAGGCTAGTAACAGATGTCTGGGCAGAGCCACAATGAAAAGCTTATGCAATGGTTCTCAACCTTCCTAATGCTTCGACCCTTTAAAACTCGTATGTAGGCATATCTGCATGTGGGTGGACCTGCCTGGAGGGGTGTCTCAGTTCCTAAGACCATGGGAAATATGTGTTTTCCAATGGTCTTAGGCAACCCATGTGAAAAGGTCACTCGCGACTCACAGGTTGAGAACCGCTGGCTTATGGCCTCATGACAATGCCTCATCAAGTGGGAAGATACAATACAATCTGGGTTCCCAGAGCTTGTACCTCATCAGTAGGATCTGCCAGAGTGGTGGCATAGCTTTTAAGAACCTAAGAACCTTTGTAGTGCATCGGTTGACATGCTAATGAAAACAAAAAAATCAGTAGTCAGTTAAATTAAAACAACTTTATTTTAAATTCCCATAAAAGCCAAAGATGATGATTGTGTTACCTTATGTAACAACAGATAAACTGTGAAACAAAGTAAATTTCAAATATGTAATATGTAAGAAATTTTCCCACTAATATTTACATGGCATCTTATAAATAGCAGGCACTGTAAAAATGTTTGTTAAATTTCTTTCTTGAGTTTTGATTCACATCATTGGACTTAAAACTTTTTGTCTGTTTAGTATTAAAAGAAGTCAAAGACAGGGAAAGCTCAAAGAAAAACATTTTGTAACACGATCAAGGAAGAAAATGCATGTCCTTTTTGGCATTCTTCCTTATTTCATTTTAGTTCGGAAGTCAAAGAACATATAATACAACAGGAGATTATGAGACTTCTGACAAATTTGTTGGTATGCTTAGCTTGTGATATCTGAAAAAAAAAATCATTGCTTAGAATCACCCAGCCACAGGAAAATTGGCCTTAAGGATCACTTAGTTCCTCCTTTTTTTTTTAATAGGTGAGGAATCTGAGGACCAATGAGGGGGAAATCATTTGTCTATGTTTATAGAATGACCAAGTTGGGGCCAGAACTCAATTCTCTGACTTTCTCTCCAATCTTGTTTCTACTATAGTCCCTTCTTACACCCCAATATTTTACTTAAAAAAATTCTGATCATTAAAAAAATTCTTCTATTTTCATTTCCAAATATATCCTGATTTCTTTCACCATTCAGAAAGTCACCTCTAATAATAATGATTTAGGGGACTAGGTGACATAGTGAACAGAGTACGAGCCCTGGAGTCAGGAGGACTTGAGTTCAAATTTGACCTCAGACACTTAACACTTCCTAGGTAGCCATATGACCTTGGGCAAGTCATTTAACCCCAATTGCCCAGCCTTCCCCCCATCCAAAAAAGCAAAATAAAAAAATGATTTAAAAAAGAGAAAAATCAATTCAACAGAATTGACCACCTTGACTGAGTCTAAAATATGTACTGTATTCAAACCTGTACTGCCTCATCTCTGCAATGAAGGAAGGCAAGTACATTTTCCATCTTTTCTCTTTTGTCAGGTTTACTCATCATAATTATATAGCATTTGGCTTCTTGTTTCTTTCCATTGACAATGGTATAATCTTCATATATATTGTTTTCCTGAGTTTGTTTACTTCACTTTGCATCAATCTTCCTAAGCTCTCCTGCATTCTTCATAATCATAATTTCTTAGTAATGGTAATATTCCTTTATGTTAATGAGTGACAATGGGTTCAGCCATTCCCTAATTGATAAGTATCTGTTTTGTTTCTAGTTCTTTGGCACCATAAAAACTGCTCCAATAAATATTTTGATGCATATGGGACCTTTCATTCTGTTTTTTTTTTTAACTTCCTCAAAGTAAATACATTATCAGTGGGATCTCTGGGTCCAAGAGTATGGGAATTCTACTCCCTTAAAAAAGAAACCCAACATAATTTTCCTTGATCCCTGAAACCCTTTTGGGACAAAGTATTACAAAAACATTTGATCTTTCAGGGAGTCCCTTAATCAAACCTTTCCCCCTTAACACTGAAACATTTCCCCACTGAAGTCCCAATCTCATGTTTCATCAGATTATAGAGATGATCTTGGATTCTTGAAGCCTATGGTGGCTGAGCTGGGACTTTATCAGGTCTTGCCAAACTTGAAGGGCTTTGAGTATGGGCCTGTTGATAGACTTGTGTGTCTGTCTTCTGAGGACTAAGTTAGCTAAGTAGCAACAGCTGACCATGAAGTCAACACTATCTATTTAAATATGGAAGAACTCTAGTCTTATATATGTAGATGGAGTCCCAGCATTGATGAAAAAAAGTTTTAAAAGTACTGAAGCATGGAAATTTCTGTGTTTTCAGACATTGTGTGTTTTTTATTCATTTACACTTAGCTCATCAATATCCTGTTGCACAAGAATGAGCTGATGTCCAAGAAATCTTCTGGGCCTCTTCATCTTTTATTTGAACCAGAAAACCTGACTTTGCCAAAAGTAAATGGAACTCAGACATAAAGAGGTCCGAGTTCAATTTTCACTGAACACAAAGTTTGAGTCAGTTCTTCACTGACTTTGCCAAATGCCTTCTCCCCCTCCTTAATTGATGGGACATATTTTTGGCAGAGCCTACAGTCCTGAAAGTTGGCTTCTCTCCTCTCGTTCCTTCCTTGGGTGTAACTTAACAAGCCCATCCTTTAGTTAACATTTCAAAAAGGCATACACAGGAATTTTGCCAGGAGAGCACCCAGCTTGTAAGGGAGAATGTCATTACTGGGGTCTCCTCTCTATCCCTGATCTTCATCACACACTAGACACATTGAGAGGACTGAAAAGAATTAGAAAAAGAAGTTAATAACTTCTGTAGTTGTAAAAATATGTGCTCTGCAATAATGGTTTCTGATTTCTTAAGTCCTTTTGGGGGTGAGGGTGGATATGAATAGTGAGTTCATTGTAAGACTTGACAGTCTACACCAAATGATCAGTCATGTTGCCAGTTATTATCAGAGGAAGGACAGAAGCTATTTCTTTGTTTTTATTGAAATAATATAGGACAAAGAAATGACTAGAGCTATAGTTCCTGGCTCTAGGTTGCCAACTATATCTGGAGAAGCACAAGCTAACAAATAATTTACCTTTCTGGGACTCAGTTTCCTCACTGGTAAAAACCAGCTGTTCTATCTACTTTTTAGGGTTGTTATGATGAAATAAGAATCAATTATTCAATGAGAATTTATTAAACATAAACTGTGTGTCAGGTGATAGAGATACAAAGATAAAAGTGAAAACAGTCCTTATCCTCAAGGAGCACATATTCTATGGGGGCTGGGAGAGTGGCAACACATACACATATAATCCAATATCATGTGCAGGTGTCAACTTGAATTCAAGAGAAAATAGCCAATGTAGAAAAATGGAAGTCTTTGATCACAGCAAGTGAATTGTAGCTCAGGGCCACACAGCAAGTGCTGGAGGTACCCAAGGAGGGGCTGAGAACAGGGTTTTTATAGGGTGTTAAGGAAGAAGGAATGGCCAAGCTGCAGGTGGGAGAGACTTAGGCAGAGAGAACAGCCAACGGGCAGATCAGAGGGGCTAGGAGAATCTCACAGTTTTATGAGGTAAGTTGTTTTGCATAATAAGTGAAAGTAGATAAAGAAAGCTTGGGAATCTCTGGATGGGAGAGTTTGAGATACTTACAAAATAGTCAGAGGCTAGGAGTGAAAAGTCTCAAGGCTTTCAGGTGATACATTTTTTTCAGACACATCAACTCTTGACAAAAGTCTACTAAGATACAGATGGGATGTTATCTGTCTAGTGGAGGTTGCACTCACACTGATTAATCAGATTCTTGAAATATGAAAATAATACCTGTACTTGGTTTTTGTACCTGATAGGTTTCAATTCAACAAGTATTAACTTTATTTTCATTTTATTCCAAGGTTAGTTTAATTTTGATCCTCTTACTCCTCCAGTGGACTTTCCTCTGTAATTAAGAAAAGCATATAATTAAAGGCAACTGACCTAGTGAACATACCTCACACTGTATTCCATAGTCATAGTCTCTACCTTTCTTTGGAGAGGAGAAATATGCTTTCCTATTGGTTTTCTAGGACCCAGATTATTCTTTACAATTCACCAGTTTGCTTGCTTTTAGTATTATTTCCATTATTGCAGACTTCAACCTTCTTGAATCTTTCTTTGCCCCACATTAGTTCATACACATCTTTCCATCTTTCCTTGAATTCCTTATTTTGTCATTTCTAATGGCACAATAACATTGTTACATTTGTATACCATAATTTCAGCAAGCATATATAAAACACTTCAATAAGGCACTGGGTGAAGTACTAGGATTCCAAGACAAAAGTAACAGTCTCTGACCTCGACTTTCCATTGAATATACTAAGTCATATAACATGTACATGATATTTGGAGGACAGATCCTGGTGGGGAGGGGAGCATAAAAACTCATCCCCTTCATTGTGAGTGCATCTGTGCTGAATCTATTTTTTTTTGAGGGCAATTGGGGTTAAGTGAGTTGCCCAAGGTCACACAGCTAGTTTTGTGTAAAGTATCTGAGGCCATATTTGAACTCAGGTCCTCCTGACTCCAGGGCCAGTACTCTATTCACCGTACCACCTAACCACCCCCATCTGTGCTGAATCTTGCAGGGAGTCTTGGTTATGAAAAGGAGGACAGAAGAAAATACATTCTAGGCACAAGGTGTGAGAAATGTACTTAGCTTAGGAATAAACAATACTCATTGGGAATCCAGGAAGGTTTTAGTTACCTTTATTTTACATATATTTTTTTCTGAATAAATGAGTAACTTCTAAAAGACCACAGAGATTTAGACAAATGCGAGTCTTTTTATGCTGCTGGTCCTGCCTGGTCCCTCCCTTTAAAACTGGGATTGGTTCTAGCTCTTCTGGGTTATAATTTTTCTGACTTGTCCACTACACATTACTCCTTCACATGTCCCCTCCTCCGGAACATGGGCTAACGTGGGTTGCATGTTTGGATAATGGAGTTCTAATTCTATTTGGGGTGTGTCAGTCAATACTCCTGAGGCTAGTTAAACACTAGTGCTAACAAAAAGTCAGTGGCCATCCCTTGACCCCAGCCAGTCTGAGTCAGTTTAGTGTGGGCCACCTTCAAGAGGAATTTACAAATTTCTTCCAGCTATGTGATTAGATAGGGTCACTCTGTCCTTCCTTCCCTTATCCTGATTTACACCTTCCTTCATGTCCTGTGTAACATCTTTCTTTACAACATCCATTGTTCCTATAGAATTTGTGGAAACCAAACTGTTAGCATTTCTCCCAGGGGGATGACCTGTGCCAAGGGATGGAATGCTGAGTTCAGTGAACAGCTAGTTGGTCTGTTTGGCTGGAATGTAGTTGTCAGTTAGGTGGCTAGAGCGTTGGACTTGCTGTCAAGATGTGCTTAAATCTATCTGTAAAATGAGGGCATTTGACTTCTTGGTCCCTCAGGCCCTTTCCAGCTCTAAATGTTCATATTGAGTAGCTGAGTAGGCAAAGGAAAATAATACAACATAAATTTGGAAAGATAAATTGGAACCAGATTGTGGAGGGCTTCTGATATGTAGATGAGTTTCTTTCTTTTAACCTGGAATAGGGAGCCACTGATGATCTCTGACCATGATATCATCAGACTTTGCTTTAGGAAGACTCTTGACAGTTATGTGTAAGATAAATTGGAGAGGAGGGGGGTAGTGTGGAGATGAACTAAGAAGTTATTGCAATACTTCACATCTCTATACACCTGTTTCCTCATCTATAAAATGTGAGTTCCTTCTGGCTCTATGATCCTCTGATCCTTTTCATCTTTGATTTTATGCTGATATCTTGTGCTGGAATGGTAGCTGTGAATGGAGAAAAGAGGATGGAAGAAATGTGGAGGGAGAATGGACAAGATTTGGCAACTGACTGGATATGGTGGAGAAATAGTTATCAAAATATTTTTTTGATATGGAAAAAATGCTCTACATCAATAATAATTAGAGAAATGCAAATTAAAACTATTAAGTGTCCCATTACACTAATGTGGTGCTAAGATGATTAAAAAAGAAAATGACAACTAGTGAATAGGACTGTGGGAAAACAGGTACAATAAAAAGCAAACATATTAACTAGTCCATTACTTAGTTTAAGGAGAGTAACTGACATTTGGGTTTGGGGGTTGGGAGAAGAATGGGGGATGATGAAAGTGAAGCATTGATTTTAATGTTAAGGTCAACAAATGTCACATGTAAGAAATACAGGTTCTTCAAGATTCTCCCTTAATGAAGCAATTTGGAACTATATGGTTAAGTCTATTAAACTGTGTATATCCTTTCACCCAGCCATACTATTGCTAGGTCTATACTCCAGAAAGACCAAAGAAAAAGGGCATTTATTTATAAAAATCTTTATAACAGTTCTTTTTGTGGTGGCAATGAAATGGAAACTGAGGACATGCCTTTCAGTTGGGGTATGACTGAGCAAGTTATGGCATATGAATGGGATGGAGTACTACTGTCCTCTAAGAAATGATGAAGGGGATGGTTTCAGAAAACTTGGGAAGATTAGTATGAATGAAAGCAAAGTGAAGTGAGCAGAACCAGCAGAACAATGTAAACAGTAAAAGCAATATTGTAAAGAAAATCAACTTTGAAAGCTCTGATCACCACAAATCTAAAGGACTTCAGGATGAAGCATGTTATCCACCTCCAGACAAAGATCTGATAGATTCAGAGTACAAATTGAAGTATATTTTCCTTTCTTTCCTTCTTGTTATTTTTCGATGGGGCTAACGTGTGAATGTTTTGTACGACTATATATATTTTTAATGAGTGTTTTTCTTGCCTTCTCAATAGGTAGAAGAGGAAGAGCAGAGCCAGGAAGAATTCAGAATTGAAAATTAAATTGAATTTAAAAAACAATACACAACTCCTGCCCAGGAGTTTGGTTGTGAAATGGATTAGAGATGTGAAACAGGTAAAGTTTTACAAAAATGAGTTTTGGGTTTTTTTTTTTTGTGGGGGAATAGAGAAAACCTTAATATGTTCATATAGCTCTCATTCTTTTTTTTTTAGAACACAAAATTTTATGCATTATTGACCATGTATAATTATTACCCTAGAATAAATCCATATCATCTGTAAAAAAAAAAATTTCATGTCAAAGGTTATTCCTTTAGAACCTCTTTTCAGTTTCTTGATTCCCCAATCCCAGGTATTACTGCCATTAACTGAATTGCCCTGAGCTTGTATTAAAGGGATCCTCACCCCCCAAAACACTCACATTCAAGGTTTTTAAGGCAAACAGGTATGCTCGTTCCTATTAGCCTGAAAATAGGACAAACTTTGCTCAACCTGGGGCAATTTTGGCGTTTCCAACTAGTTTTCCCTCAATTCACAGTCCCACTGCTAATATGCTTCAACAACTTCCCTTCTCTTCTAATACTACCTTTCCTCCTCCAAATGAACTGCAAAGTAGCTGAAAGTTATTGCAGAGCAAGACGGCTAAAGAAATTAACGGCTATTTCCCAGAATGAGTGGTAGCTTCTGACACAAAAATTTTCCTGACTGAAAAATGAAAAGCCTCTGTTGTTGTCAAATGCTATATTTACTGCAATAGTCTCCTTTGTAGCTTCTAACTTGCTGGGCATTCAACAGCACCACCACTGATGTCATAAATGACATCATGAGGATGTCAGCCATCAATGTTGCAGCCCACAAACTAGGCTGTCCCAAATCTCTTTAATGGTTCCAGAGAGATCTCTCGCCAAGGATAGATGCTTCATCTGTAGAGCAGTCTCATTGAAACTGATGTTTTCATTGTGTTCAATATTTTTCTGCTTTTTTCTGCCCCGAGGAGGTTCCTTTAGGGTTTTAGTGATCAAGGCTGAGGTAGAAGGCACAACCTCAATCTGAGCCTGTCTGTTCTGAATGGTAAGCTTCACTGTTATCCTTAGCCCTTTCCAGTCACCAGTTGCATTGGCAATGTCATCACCAATCTTTTTTGGAGACAAACCTAAGGGACAAATTTTTGGGGCCAGAGCTGATGTGGCACCAACTTCACCACCAGCGCACCTTAAAAACACGATTTTAATTTCATTAGGGTCAAATTTGGGCAGCATGGCAGCGACGAAGATGGAGACTTGGTCTGGACACTGTGGGGTGGCTGCTGGTGTCAGATAAACCCAGATTTGGGATGATCAAAAGAAGTTGCACCTTCACCACCACAAGCTGGAAGCCAAAAGTTATAGCTCTCATTCTTAAAAAGGCTGAGATCTACATTTATAGGTGGCAGGGAAGGAGCAAGTAGATAAAGATTGAAGATTATTAAAAAAAAAAAAAGAGGGATAAGCTTCTGGAGAAGACAGGCAGTGATGGCAATAAGGACCTAGGTAGCAGCATTGGGTAGAATGAGGAGACTTGTCACCTTTTGGCAGAGACTAGAGCAAAAGAAGAGAGAATGAAGGTGATGAAGATAGCTGTTGAAGAGTAGAATGGGGAGGAGATGACAATGGATCGCCTCCTTTTTCAGTTAAGTAAGAGACAATCTTCTGCTGAATTTGAAGGAAAAGAGATTGGTGTAGAAGGCTGAAGGAGAGCATAGAAAGCTTGGGATAGCCAATGAATGTGATTGGGGAAGAATAAAAGGTTTGCCAGGCAGCAATAAATTCAGGTGTGATTGGACAACGTAAACCTATTGTAGACCAGTTGGTATTTCCTCCAATGGCAATCAACTTTAGGTGAGTAAAACCAGAGAGGGTAGGTTAAGTTGACAATTCGGGCTAAGATTTGGTAGAACATGAGCAGCCATGTGAGGAGGAGACATGAAACTGAGTTGAACAGTTCAATTAAGCAATACGGATAGGGCAGTGGATGTTGAGTCAGGAAGATTGGTGCTCAAATTCCACCTTGGACACTTAACTGTGTGACCAAATGATTTAGCCTTTCTGCACATTCCTTGTCTGTAATAGGACTGGTTAGACCCGATGACCTTTAAGGTCCCTTCCATAAAGTTATGATCTTGTGATCCTGTGAAGTCAGAGCAGGCATGATAGACTTGAAGAGAGGCAAGGATTAGAATGACTAAAGGTCATGGTGAAGACATAAGTTTAATAAGAATAAAGCTAAAGCAGACATGAAATTGTAGGAGAACGTGATCAAAGACAGGAATGTCAGAGATGTGGGTTGTGGGGATACAATAATTATAGGTTGCCATATATGACCATTCCTACATGTGGCTGAGGTCAAGTGAAGGCACAGCAGTTGGGCAGGTTGATAAACCGGGGTTATGAGAGAAGCCCCAGAAATGGCTAAGTATTGCAATGTAAATGTAACCTTACATGGAACTGAAATTGGGTTTAGGAAATGTTCGTTTGTATATGTGTGTACATATGCACATGTGTGTGTCCATGGACATGTATGTGTATACCATATGTCTCCCTCATCAAATATCAGATATTCAATTCAGTAAGCATTAAGTGCCTGCTATGTACAAGTGTTTTATGAACTGGGGATATGAAGACAAAGATGAAATAGTCCTTGCCTTAAAGGAGCTTTCATTCTACTGGCACAGAAGTAAGTAAGCCAATATGAAGTATATACAAAGTATGTACAAGTTAATTTCAAGAAGGATATGAAACAACTTACTTGGTGGGGGTTGAGCCAAGAAAGCCTAAGAATTCTACAAGGAGGAGTTAGGAGGAAGTACACCCTAGACAGGGAGGACTACTTGAATATAAAGTCACAGAAACTGGAGATGGGCTGTGTTGTATGAAAAACAGTATGGTCAGAGCAGAGGTGCTGGAAAGGGGACTAATATGAAAAAAGACTTGGTCAGCTTATCTTCCCATGAGCAACATGACTTGCAATGGTGTGTTTGCTTCTTCAAAATCCACTCACACCTTAGGATGCACCTGTTGTGATGAAATATTAGAACAATTAGTTCTTTTCCTTTGCTTCTCTGGGTTTCAGTTTCCCATCTGTAAAATGAAGAGGTTGGATTCCAAAGTCTCTTCCAGGCTTAACATTCTATAATGTATCTGGAAGACATTTCAAGACTATTTTTTCCAGACTGGATACCCAGTGAAGTACAGATTCACAGACACTGAAAACTTAAAGTTTTCTTGGGGGTAGGGTGGGGAGGGTACAAATTCTACCTTTTTTTAGCTCCAAAGTCTTTATTAATTTGGTGAGGAAAGATTGAAACTCTGGTACTCCCCATGAGGCTCAGAATACTCTTCACTTTAGCATCACGAAGGAAAGAGACTTTAAAAGGAGTACTGTAGAAAGAGCCCAGGAATTTGACTTCTAAATCTCAGCTTAGCCACTTATTTGCTGTGTAACCTTGGACTCCACTTTTTTTTAAAGTCTTATTTTCCTTATCTGTAAAACGGCAATAAAAATACCTGTCTGTCATTATACATATATATATACACACACATATATATATATATATTTCTGATTTCTGCTTTGTATCGACTTGAATAAACGAATTTCTTTGCTAAAAAAGAAAAAAAAGCTGCCTTTCTTACCTATATCAGTAAACACTTTGCCACTGGGGTTCAGGTTAGGGTTATGCTTTTTTTTTTGGAGGGCAGTTGGGGTTAAATGACTTGCCCAAGGTCACACGGCCAGTTTTTTTCTTTTTTGTGTGTTAAGTGTCTGAGGTCGGATTTGAACTCAGGTACTCCTGACTCCAGGGCTGGTGCTCTATTCACTGCGCCACCTAGCCGCCCCAGGGCTATGCTTTTCGAACTGAAAAGAAGTATAAATGTGAGCTATTGTTAGTAGTGGGGCTCCAGTTGCGGGGGCTATGTCCCCAGGTGCTTCTAGAACAGGCCCTTCCCCCAGGAGGAAGGAAGAACATGGAGACTCAATCACCCGTTTATAACTAGGCTGGCCTGGAAAATCCTCAAAGGACCCACAGAGGGCCAGCTCCATTACGAACACATTCCAGTGTATTTATTACCGGTGTGGGGGTATAATAACACTGACCTGCTTTCTCTTAGACTGTACCACTGTCCCCTTTTCTCTGGGACTCCTTTAGGTCTCTGAAATCCCACCAGTTCGTCTTTGCACCGGGCCTTTCCTCCTCCTCCAGCCTACGAAAACCCTCTTTTACTTCTTTTCAAACAGGAGGTAACAGAGAAGGAATAAATGCTAGCCTTTTGTGTCCCCCCCTTTTTTTTTTCTTGATTCCTGCGCGGGAAGGAGGACATGCACTCAAGAGAATAAGAAGGTTCTTTCCCCTCCCCCCCTTTTAAAAAAAGGGAATTAATACTCTACTCACACTATTGAAAAACCAGCAGATGCTCAGGCCAACTACAAGGTACAGGTTCAAGGCCAACTCTACTTAAGCCTTGGGATCTAGCCCTTTCCTGGACAATTTCGACCGTAAGGCGGGAGACCACAACAGGCAAAGGTTTGCGTGACGTCACAGAGGGAGGGGCGTGGCCCGGACTTGCAAACGGAGCTCCGTCTCTGCGTTGGTTCCCCTGGCCGAGGCATGATCAGCTGGTCTGCGCATCCCTGACGTGGTCTGGGCCACGTCACTGCTGCATGGCCGCCTCCTCCGGAAAGCCGGCCGGGGCAAGTGGAGAGGTGAGCTGAGCGAGAGGCGCTGTGGAATCCGGAGTCCCCCAGCCCGGGCCACGTTGGGGAATCAGGGGGTTGCGGTGCAGCGGGGTCGGGGCCAGAGAGAGAAGCGAGTGCAGCAGGACAGGGGTGGAAATGCAGCGCATGCAGCTCCGGCCTTGTGCTTCCTGCAAGCGTGCAGTCTGTTTCCCAGGGAGGCGCACATTCAATTCAGGGCGGAATTGGGGTAAGAGAGGAGAGGCTAGTCTTGGGCCAGACGCACCTGGCCAGTGGGAAGTAGAAAGTGCTTCACCCTTTACTTTGGTGTAGGTTAGGTAGGAATGGGGGTTGAGGACGAGAGAGACTAAGGTAATTTCATTTGGGGCACCTCCCTTCTCTTTCTGGGAAGCGCTAATCCTGCCGTTAGATCACATTTATTGAACCAGAATCACAGACCTGGAAGGAACCTTAGAAACATCTAGTCTAATCCCCATACTTTACAGGTGGGGAAAATGAAACTCACACTGGTGAAATGACTTGCTCAGGGTCACACATACTGACAGCATCAACTACATGGAAGCACCTGTCTGAAAATCAGCCTGTAATAGCTTTATATAGGTAAAACCGAGTACGTAAGTTAGTAGTCTTAGGGATTTTGGAAGTCAGATGTCCAGCCTCTTCATTCTACAGATAGGGAAATTGAGGCTTAGAATGATGAAAAGTGACCTCAGATTAGAACCCTGGTTTCTTGATTCCTAGTTTAATGCTCTTTACATAGTGCCATTAGCCCTTTCAAGACTTTTATGAACAGGAAGGGGTTTTCAAATCCTGACCAATAGTTTCCTCTGAAGTGGAAGGATACTGTGGGGGCTCTTCCTCCTTAGTCCACCTCAGTTTTCTATGGGGAGGGATGGTGTTAAAGGTTAACGCAGATAATACTCTAACTTTTAATTGATAAAGCATTTCAGTTTCCTTCTCCAGGGGAGCTTTTGTTTTTTTGTTTTAAATATTAGAGCTGCTTAAAGCACAATGAAAGAGTAGAGGATTGAGTTACAACTTCTAAAGGCAGAAAAGCTAAAGGCCTGCATAACTCAGATGGGCTAGTCTGCCTCCTGAATAGTGAGGTTGGTTGAACCGGCTAGGATACATGAAGGCTGTCTTGGCATCTCTGGGTTGTGATCTGTGGGTTGTTTATAAAAAGTCAAAGGAATTTTGACTGAGACAAAGGAGGGACTTTGGAGATGGAGAATCTAATCCCTTTATTTTACCAATGACGCAGGCCCAGAGAGAAGTGTCTTGGTCTTCATAAGCAGGAAGCTGGTTTTAACCCAGGTCCTCTCCAGTGGCAGCAAAAAAAGTGAAATTATAAAAAAGGGTTTATAATTCAGTTACTATGCAAAGACATTGAATTCTGTGTATTTGGTGAATCATCCAGTTTAGCATAACATATGCTTTTTTTCCTTATGAGACTTCTATTATGATATACAACCATATAGACATCGCGTTTCCTAAGTATTGGGATAGCAGTATGATAGCAATGGAAAGGAATGTAGACAATCAATTCTAGTTTCAGCTTTGTTACTCAGTACTGTGTTATATTAGGCAAGTCACTTAACCATTGTGGGCTTCAGGTTCAATAAGAGGGTTGTACTAGATGTCTCTGACCTTCTTGCCAGCACCAAGATTGTGTGACTCTTACATGGTAGAAATTCAAATTGTAATAATGTGAAGTCCTTTTTCTCTTATATTTAGTTGACATGTGAAGAGAATTGCAATCAATCTCTAGGGCAATTTCCTTCAAATCTGATCTCTGGGATCCATTTATCCAATCACAGATTGATATCCGAAGGAGGAATTTTTCCTGACTCAGGGAAAACCATCTCCGGCTCAGATCGTTGCTGACACTGAATAAAGTTTGCCTTGCTTATTGTGGTCAAAGTCTGCCAAGTCTGCTATTTCTCTTACTTGGGCAAGTCTTCAGACCTTTCTGCAGAGAAGACTAAGAACAGTTGAATCTAAGGCAGAGGGACTGATATCCAAGGAAAATCAGGTAATCATTCTAAATGTAAATCTGGTGTGGACCTCTTCCCAGGCTTTCTGGGTTATTTGATAAAGAAGGACCTTGGAAAAGAGAATTGCTCTTGATAGTCAACATGAAGCCAGGAAATTTAAAAAGTTGACTGTTGACTCCATTTACCATTGCCTGGGGTTAACAATTTTTTTTCTTTTGGGGGGAGATGTAGAAGAAGATGGAGAAATAGGTAATTATATCCTGTGTTCCAGAGGAAACTTAGGATATTTGGAAGTCATCTGATTAAAAAAATAAAGAGAGCAAAATAATGAAGGAAAGCTAGTGGATTTCAGATAGTGTTATTTTGATTACTTTAGAAAACCAGAATCCAATGATCATTTTAGAACTGAGAGGCTGCCAATGTGTTTTCTGTACACTCCATAGACATAGTCTGTGATGTGTGTGTATATATAAGGGTGGTGGTGGTGGTATTTAGCATTTTGGACTTCCTAAATAATAAAAAAGATAACAATATTATTGTTCCTTGAAGACTTTCTCTAGACACCTTTTTGAGGGGCTGCCTTCGCTTTCTTTTGAAATGTCTTGGGGCTGTTTGCCCCTAAACTAAATGGCCCCAGATTTCCATCCTTTAGGGAATCTTATGTTTGCTTATAATTTTTTTTGCTCTTCCTTCACAGTTAGACTATGAACTGTTACTTCTGGTGTCATAAACACTGCTTTTAACAGCCTTCATACTATTTTAATTTACTACTGATAAAACTGGATCAGCAGGTTTGTCGGACTTGAATTGAAATTAAAAGCACATATGTTTTATGTGAGGACTTGAGGAACTCCTTATGAATATAAAGTGCTTGGGCTTTGTGACAGCTATTTTAGTGTCAGAGCCTTGTTATAATTTGGGGGTCTTAACTCCAGAAGCCCAGCTTTGTGATAAGTATGTGTGATTGCATTTTAATCCTGTCCAAAGCAGTGTTTTACTCACATGCCTTGATGGCCCGTTGTATCTCCCTTGATTCAATAAAACATTATTCCTTTAAAACTCACAAGGGTTTGGAATTATGGAGTTTTTGAGCTAAAAGGAACCTTAGAGATCATTCACTTGAGAAGATTTAGGGCTGCAATTACAACTCTCATTTGTTTCCTTAAAAAAACCCCCAATATATATATTAGCTTAAATATATTTAGTACAATTTTCCTGTTTGGGGGGAGAGATGTGAAAACATCCATTCATACACATGTATACACGCGTATGTGTAATATGTATGTATACACACATACATGTATGAAGGATAGGATAGGAAGGAAACAAGCATTTAAGTGCCTACTATTGTGTTCTGGAATCGTGCTAAGCACTTTATAAATATTAAGTCATTTGATCTATACAACAACTCTGAGAGGTCTCTCCATTTTACAGGTGAGGAAACTGAGACAGCAGAGATTAACTTGCCCAGAGTCACACTGCTAGTAAGTATTTGAGGCTGGTTTTGAACTTGGGTCTTCACTGCCTCCAAAAATAAGCAAATGAAAAGCCTAGATAGCAGAGAGTGGTGAGATAGGAATGGAAAGGACCCTTCACTCAAGTGTTCCAGCTTTTTCGTTTTATAGAGGTGGAGACTGATGCTTACAGAAATAAAGTGACTTGGCCAAGTTCTCACAGTTTTATTCTCAGTCCAGTAATTTTTGCCTCTTATTGTTGGGGGCTTGGGAAGGAGAACGAATGGCCATTTTTCTTTTAAAGTTATTAAAGTGGTGTAGGAGAGGCTGCTCTTGATCCACTTGTCTGTGGATTGGAAAGGGTTTCTAGCCCTTAGGGTCTGAGTAACCTACCATCCTTTGTTTTGTTTTGTTTTGTTTTGTTTGCTTTTTGGAGGGGGGAAGGCAGGGCAATTGGGGTTAAGTGACTTGCCCAAGGTCACATGGCTAATAAGGGTTAAGTGTCTGCCTGATTTGAACTCTGGTCCTCCTGGCTCCAGGGCCAGTGCTCTCTACTTACTATGTCACCTAGCCACCCCTTGCCATCCTTTCTGCTACTCCAGGGGCAAACCCCAGCTGGTTTTCTTGCTGTAAAATACCCAGACCAGGTAAGGTGGGAAAATTAGGAGATCCCATTTATAAGCAAACTTGATGGATATATTGTGATTTTTCAGAAAGTCCTTTTCTTTTATGGCATACCCTAAATGATTAACTGAATCCTATGTTACATGTTGAACTTAGCTTTTTGGTACTGGGCTTGTCTTCCACTCATCTTATACATGTTTCTCTTACCTCTTAAGAATCATGAAATCTCATTGAGCATGTAGGAAGATAATAATTAACGAGTATAACAAGGATAGGTTCCCTCATAGAAACATGGCTCTTCTTCATGTAAGAGTCTCCCTGTACTTTATTTTCTTTGCTTTGAAAAGATCTTAGATACACTATTCTGGTTTTCTGATGGTTTCTTTTTCTGGGAAGACAGAGGGTGATTTTTGGCTAATATTGGAAATGACCAAAATGAGAGATGAGGGTGACTCATTCTTCTATGTAACCAGAAGCCTCCTTTCTTTCCTTCTGGCCAAACTGTACAAAGGTACTCGGCCTCAGAAACAGTATCCAAGGCTGGGAGGCTCCACCCTACCTTTATCTCTGCTCCTCCCTTATTTCTTGGATACACTGAAACCATATTCTGCTTTGTGTTCCTGAACGCACCATGAGTTTTCTTTCCCTTGGCCCTTCATTTAATCTGTAAGCATTTATTAAGTCCTTCTGTATATTACCGCTTTGGGAATGCAGAAACACAGACTAAAGACACCTTATTCTTGGGGAGCTCAGTGTATATTCTCTTGGGGAAGTAACATACACACATACATGCATGTGTAAGTATATAGGCAGCTAGGTGGGGTGGTGGATAGAATGCCAGACCTGAAGTCAAGAAGACTAATCTGGTCTCAAACACTTACTAGCTGTGTGACCCTGGGTAAGTCACTTAACCCTGTTTACCTCAGTTTCCTCATCAGCAAAATGAGTTGGAGAAGGAAATGGCAAACTCTTCCAGTATCTTTGCCAAGAAAACCCCAGATGGGGTCATGAAGAGTCAGATGTGACTGAAATGACTGAACAATAACAACAACACTATAAGCATATGCAAAATAGGGGTGGCTAGGTGGTGCAGTGAATAGAGCATCAGCCCTGGAGTCAGGAGGACATGAGTTCAAATCCGGCCTCAGACACTTAACACAAAAACTTAGCTGTGTGACCTTGGGCAAGTCACTTAACCCAAATTGCCTTCGCAAAACAAAAACACCAACCCAGAAAGAAATTCTCAAGGAAAAAAAATAAGCACATACAAAATAGATATCAGATGATGTCAGGTGGTTCATGAATTTGGATGAGGAAAAATGGGCATCTTTATTTTCACTTACCTCTGACTACAATTTAATATTTTTTTCAATTATGAATTAAACAAGTGGTCCCTAGGCTTCACCAGATTGCCAAAAGGGGCCCATGACACAAAAGAGGTTAAGAACCCCTGATACACATGGCAGTGCATGAGCTGAATGTTGAAGGAAAATAAGCATTTGAGGTATAGATGAGGATGAAATACATTTTGGGTATGGAAGATGGTTAGTGTAAAGGCCCTGAATAGGAAATGGAGTTCTGTGTATAAGGAACTAGAAGGACAGTTTAACTGTAATGTTAAATGCATGAAAGGGAGTAATAAGGCTGGAAAAGTAGTCAGGAGCCAGACAGTGGAGGGTCAAGGCATCATGCATTTATATAATGAGAGCTGGCATTTATATAGTTTTTACTGTGTGCCAGGCACTGGGCTCAGCACTTTACAATTATTATCTCATTGAATCTTGGGATCCAGTATCATTCTCAATTGCCAAACCTGGGAGGTAGGTGTTGTTATCATGCCCATTTTACAGATGAAGAAAACTGAGGCAAGCAGGATAATTGACTCAATCAGGGTCACATACCTAGTGTCTGAGGTTGGATTTAGAGTTGGGTCTTCCTGACTGTAAGCCCAGTACTCTACTGCAGCACTTAGCTGCCCATGGTACTTACTGTGTTTTAGACTTTGTGCTAAGCCCCGATATACAAATAGGAGCAGAAAGAAAGATGGTCCCTGCCCTCTAGGAGCTTACTTTCTAATGTGGAGATAAACACATAAAAGGAAATTGGAGGTGGGGTGGGGGAATCAAAAAGGAAGCCTGGAGAGACATGAAAGATGGCCTGAGCATTCTCCTTAAAATGGTTGTTTGTCCTTCATTTTCCAAGAGGACCATGACACCAGGAAGGTGATGCCATGACTTGCAAGAGAGGGAGGGCTGTGCAAAGTCACCAGCCTTGCTCTGTCCTCCAGAGCCATCTGGGTCCAGTGGCAAAATAAAGATCAAAGTGACTGGAGATGGTCCTGGATGCCTTAAAATGGAGATTCTAAGAGGAACCAGCCAGAGGGAGGGTCTGCAGGGGCCTAGCTTAATTCATGTGTGACATTAAGAACTGGAGTGGACCTCCAGGGAGAAGTGTCTGGGGCATTGAAGACAAAGTCTGGATTGTAGCCTGGACAGAAAAGAATAAAGAGCTTTAAAATGCCCAAGAAGTTCAAGTTTGTTCCAAGATGCACTAGGGAGTCACTGGAGTTTGAGGAAGGAGGATAATCATTTTGACAAATGCATAGAGTAAGATTTAGAGTGGGGAAGAGACTTAAGGGAGACCAATTAAGGCTACTATAATCTAGGTGAGAGATAAGGGCCTGGACTAGGGTGGTGACTGTGTGGAGAGCAAACAGATCTGAAAATAGTTTGGAAGATGGAAATGACAAGATCTGGCAATTGACAATGTGAAGTGAAGGAAAGTGAGCAATTGAGAATGATACTGAGACAGGTAAGTTGGGACCCTAAAAGGATGGGTTCTCTCAATAGAAATAGGAATGTCTGGAAGAGGAGTGAGTTTGGGGGTAAAGTAAATGAGCTCTGTTTTAGTCAAGTTAGGTTTGAAATTCCCATGAGGCATTGGTTTGAAATGTCCATTAGGCAGTACATAAAATGGAGCTTGAGTTTGGGAGAGAGGTGTAGAGCTGGGAATTATCTGCATAGAGATGACAGACCCATGGCAGCTGATGAGGCCATTGTAGAGAGAGAAGGGAATTGGGTTCAGGGCAGAGCCTTGGAGCGTTCCCACTGTTAGTGGGTGACATGAGTGAGAACAGTGTTGGGACAACCTGGAGAGGAGAGGAGAGTGTCCCGGAGGGGAGAGGGGCTTTCCTCACACAGTTTCCTTCCCATGGAATGCTGCCCCACCCCCCACCCCCATTCTCTGTTTAAATCATACTGGTCTTTAAGGCCCAGCCCTGTTATTACCTCTGTGTAGCTTTCTTTGATCCTATCCTTAGCTGATCTTTTCTTCCAATGAGCTTGTATAGTTTCTCATCTCCTGTCACCCTTTTCATATTGCTATTTTTTTTGTGGCTAATCCTTTTAATAGTCTGTAAGCTTCTTAGGTCAGGAATCATCTTATTTAAATTTGTTTCTACTTTAATGCTTAGTTCAGTGACCTGTATGTAGGAGGTGCCTAATAAATATTTGTTGAATGAAATGTCCCATTTAGAATTTCGACATTCTTAGCTGACCCTCTTTAATGCACATCAGTTAAAC